>CM035406.1:46110051-46490051 GCA_020310875.1 Ceratopteris richardii | reverse complement strand
GATCTGATCATGGGTTCGAGTCCGACATGCTGTCACTCAGAATTACGCTATCCTCTTGCTTTTGTAGTCTTTAGCTTAAGTATCCACTGTGAGGAAGTCATGAGAAATCTCTCAGATCATCCGTGAGCAACCACGAAGATGATAGCCACACAAGATGACGATTAAAAGAAAGAGATCTCTAATAGCTAAAATGTAAGAGTTTGCATGAAGATGATGATGCTCACTCCAAGGTCACCATGGAAGCTCTGATTCAAATGCAAGAAACTAACAATTACGACCACCATGTGCTAGAGAGATGTCTCTCCTTCCAACCTCGTGTCTGTATATATAGCTGCTTGAATCAATGAGGATCACAAATGTAACTAGAGTCCACAAGTGCATGTGCATTCTCCTCCACTCCTTTCATATCTTCCAATAGAGTCTACTAGTGGTCGGAGTGATCTCGACCACTACTTTAGTACCTTCCACTAGAGTCCATTAGTGGTGGTTGTACTCACCACTCTCGTTAAGTCTCACTAGACTCAAGTTAACTTGACATCTTAACTTGAGTTAGAAGGCTCTAGAGCTCCTTGGGCAAAACTCTCTCCCCATGCTCCCCAAGGGGGTTGAACCCAAGACCTCCTCCTTCACAACCTTGAGAATTAACCAGTAGGCTAAGTGGATTATTTGTTTAAGAGAGCACATGGACTTATGCTTAAGTCTAGTCTGGAGATATTTGGCCATATGCATGAGTGACCAAACGGTGTCCGATTTCAGATCTGTCTGAACCGAACGGACTCTTAGATCATAGAATTAATTTATTACATGGTGTCCATCATCCATGAAGCTTTTGAGCATATGAGCTCATGTGCCATATGATATGAATGCAGCATGGGTGAGTGAGTTTGTGTGTTCAACTCGGTGTGTGCTTGAGTGAGAGTGTCTTGCTTGACTTAGAGTGTTTGAGAGTCAGAGTGAGAGTGATAGGAGTGGAATGAAACAGAGAAGGAAAAGAGTTAGGCTGAGAGTGAGAAAGCGTGTGTTTGATCGAGGAAAGGGGAGTAAGGAAAGAGAAAGATAGAGAAGGGAAGAGGAAATGTAAGGTTGGGGCTGAAGTGGACCTTAAAGAGTAGAGAGAAGAAGTGAGGAGAAGAAGAGGAAGAGGGAAAGAGTGAGAGAGGGTGAAGTAAGCTGAGGTGTGGAATTTGGAAATACTTGAACAAATTTGGCTTTCACTTGTGATTTGAGATTGCCCTTCCCATATCAAGGTTGAAGCATAGCCAAAGATTTGTTGGAGATAGACGTCTGCGGAAGCACGCAAACAGCACAAGGAAGAAGAAGAAGCTTGGAGCACAAACGCACAATACTGAATGTATTACTAGAGAATATACAAAGATAAGTAGCCCATTAGGGCAATAGGCGTATGTACAAGCCGGGGGAAAAAAACCTCCTAAAGAGGGAAAAAAGTGCCCCGGCGGTCCTAGAGTGATCACACACATCACTACCTAAATATATCAACAAATCCCCCTTGGGAGTGATGCGGTGAACAAGGAGCTGGCACTCATGTATAAGGAAGTGCCAAGCTATCTGGAAATCACTCCGCAAAAGGAAGTAAGCCCAAAGCTTTGCGGAAAGCTTCAAACTTCTCCCTAGGCAGAGCCTTCGTGAAAAGGTCTGCAATGTTCTCCTGCGTGGGCACATATGCCAAGCTGATCTCCCCAGCAGAGAACCTCTCCATGACATAGTGATAATGCACCTCAATGTGCTTAGTGCGAGCATGGAACACAGGGTTCCTCGCAACTGCCAATGCGCTCTGACTGTCAGTGAAGATGGTGGTGGCAGAAGACTTGCCAACACCCAAATCAGCCATAAGGCGTCTGAGCCACACACACTCAACAGCCGTTGTGAAAGCTGCCCTATACTCAGCCTCACAACTGGAAGTGGCCACAGTAGGCTGCTTCTTGCTCAACCAAGATATACATGAGCTACCAAGCATGAAGCAAAAACCACTGGTGGACACACGAGTGTCATAGCAACCAGCCCAATCTGAGTCAGAAAAAGCATGCAAATCTGGCGGTAGTGATCCCCCCTTGGGATAAAACAACCCAAGTAGCCGAGTACCACTCAAGTAGCAAAAGATGCGCTTAACCGCTTTCCAATGCGTGACTCCTGGGCAATGCATAAACTTGCTCATCTGTGAGACAACAAACTGAATATCTGGCCGAGTAATGCATAAATAAATCAAGCATCCAACAGCCTGCTGATACAGAACATCATCAAATGCATCTCCAGCATCATGAAGACTCAATCGTAAACCTGTCTCCATAGGAGTGGCAATAGGCTTACAGTCTTCAAGGACAAAACACTGCAATAATGTGTCAATATATTTCGTTTGACACAAAGCCATTCCACCATCAACGTGCATAAACTGAATGCCCAAATAGTGATGCAAATGCCTCAAATCAGACATCTCAAATGAGGCATGCAAATCAGCCTTAAAATCAGCAATATGTGTCTCAATAGGACCAGTGAGCAGCATGTCATCAACATAGACAACAATGATCAGAAGCACATCATTAGCACGTTTAACATATAAGGTGCTTTCAGTTGGATTGTTCTCAAAACCATGTGCAATCAGATAGGCATGTATCTTCTCATACCAAGCACGTGGTGCTTGCTTTAAACCATATAATGCCTTCTTTAACCTGCAAACCTGGTTTTCATGCCCTTTCTACACAAAGCCACGGGGCTGAAAAACATACACTTCTTCATGCAAGTCACCATTCAGAAATGTTTTTTTAATGTCCAACTTATGTACATTCCAACCATGATGGGCTGCAAGTGCACAAATGCTCCGAACAGTAGTCATACGGCATGTAGGTGCAAAGGTCTCATGAAAATCAATGCCTCTTTCCTGTGCATAACCCTTTGCAACAAGCCTAGCCTTATACCTATCAACTGTACCATTAGGTTTACGCTTCAGCTTGTATACCCACTTAGTGCCAATGGCCTTCTTTCCAGGAGGCAAGTCACATAAAGACCATGTACCATTCTTCATTATAGCATCATATTCAGATTGCATAGTAGCCATCCAATTTTTTGAATTTTGTGCTTCATCAAAAGAAACAGGCTCATTCTCATCACAGAGACTAGATGCAGCCATAGCATAGCAATCTGATGCAAAGGAGGCACTATGAGAGCCTGAACGAGTACGATATGACAAAGGTGCATCTAATTTGCTGTCACGCAAAGTCTGCACCAGCCATTTTGGCATAGTTTTTGCCTGCTCAATATCAGCTCTCTCATCAACAAGTGCATCATGTAAATCTGCATCAGAAATGGAATGATCTGCATCATCATATGAAACTTGCAAAGGATGAGAAGTTGCCTCATTAGGACCAGCACTAGCCTGTCCACCTGTAAAAAGAGGCATCAAAGTATCATACATGTATTTGGAGCTAACAGATGTCTCCTTAGTACATGAAAGCAATGGCTGAATAGCATCTTCCACAAAGACAACATCACGGCTAACCAGAATGCGTTTAGTCTGTGGATGATACAGACGATAGCCTTTACTTTCAGAACTGTACCCAACAAAAATACATTTTACTACCTTATCATCCAATTTTCTGCGATGTTGTTCAGGCACTAATGCATATGCCAAACAACCAAAAACACGTAGATGAGCAACAGATGGCTTGCGGTCATGCCAAGCCTCATATGGAGTGATAGACTGCAACGCTTTAGTGGGACACATGTTCAGTACATATGCTGCACACATGATAGCCTCAAGCCAGAAACTATGTGGTAAAGCCTGAGGTGTATACGGCATTGTACACTGGTGTTTTATCCCACGTTCAGCCAGAAATGCATTAAAATCTGAAGACATATTCCCCCCCTCGATCAGAACGGAGGGTGCCCATTTTACATGCTGACAGATTTTCAGCCAAAACCAAAAACTGTTTGAAGCACATGAACACTTCGGACTTTGCTTTGAGTGGATATACCCATGCATGCCTGGAAAAATCATCAATGAAAGTCACGAAGTAAAGGTAATTTCCAAAAGAGGGTGTCTACATAGGACCACAGACATCACTATGTACAAGCTGCAATTTTTGCGTAGCCCAAACTGAACCATCTTTTGGAAAGGAAGAACGCTGCATTTTGCCCAAAATACAGCCTTCACAAACATGTTTTCCAGGTGCCTCAAGTTTGGGCAAAGAGGACACCATTTCAGATTTCTACAGGCGTAACAAACTAGCAAAATTCAGATGACCAAAGTGTGCATGCCAAAGCTTTGCATCTGACATAGCCTGAGAATCATGAACTACACATGCCGAATCATTCACAGATCTTTCATAGTCTATGAGCTTATACAGCCCACGACATAAAATGCCAGAAGCAATAATCACATCGCCATTTGAGAGATCATGGATTGTACACCTGTCATCAACTAATTTCACAACCAAGCCAATCTTGGCTAATGCAGAAACTGATAACAGGTTCTTTTTTATCCCTAGCACAAATAAAGCATCTGACAATGTGAAAGAACTACCATGAGCAGTAGTCAGAATGATCTTACCAACTCCCATAACAGGATAAGAGGAGTTATTAGCGCATGTGACAGTATTCCCTGTAGGGGCAGGCTCGAGTGAAGAGAAGAAACTGCGCTGCGAGGTAATATGTTTGGTCGCCCCACTGTCAAAGTACCAAACATCTGGGTCTACTGCAGACATGCAGTGATCATGAGAAGATGGGTCAAAACTGCAGACAGTAGTAAACGCCCATTCTTCTTCCTGCACAAGATTTGCAGACTCTGTTTTTGGTGTAGAGGCCTCTGCAACAACCATTCCAGCCTCTTTCTTCTTTGCCTCTTTAGCAGCCAGTTTTGGACAATTCTTTATAATATGATCATTTCCTTTACAGTACTTGTAGAACAATTTCTACTTTTCTGATTTCTTCTCATCTTTATCCTGGTTCTTCGATTGTGCAGCATTTGCAGATTTTTGCTTACTAGTAGAAGATCTCCATTTTCCTTTGCCCTTCTGACTAGCCAGGAAAGCTTGATCTGCAACATGCATAATGGACCTGTTCTGCCTGGACTGATCTTCCTGCAACAGAACAGAGACTAATTCCTCAAATGACAAGGCATTCGGATTGCCTTTCATCATCAACCGAAGAGTAGAGGCAAAACTCTGATATGAATCAGGAAGACCATTCAGAACGATCTGCACAAGTGAGCTATCTGGTATAACCTCATCAGCAGAAATCAATTGTTCCTTCAGGTCTTTGATCTTTGTAAGAAAACTGTCCATAGAATCACCTTCATTCATGTGCTCACTCTCCAACTGTTTTCAGAGGTAAGCAACACGAGCCTCATTCCTAGCCTGGTACAAAGTGGTAAGTGTATCCCAGCATCCTTTGCTGTTCTGCAAGAGCGAATGTGAGGAATAATGGCACGTTTGAGAGACAAAGCTATCAATGCATGTGCCTGGGCATCTCTGCCATCCCAACGAATCTGCTCTGCAGTAGGTGCAACAGAAACAACAGCACGAACAGGAATCTGCGGAATATCATCTTCGACACCATCTTCATCAGCTCCAACACCTGTCTTTGCAGTACTTGTCGTTACAGGTGTAACAAGACGTCTTTCAACACCCTGCACAATGTTCCACAATCCTTTTGCAACCAGTACATGTCGCATCATATAAGCCCATAATGGGTAGTTGGTACCATCCAACTTATCCTCAACAGCCAACATACGGAATACATCACTGCTTTCAGCCATGGTCGGTGACTAAAATACCTTGATGCAGAAAATTGACTATATCTCAAAAAGTTGAACAGAACTGCCCAGACGAGTTCTGGTAGACCTGTAGCAAACTTCGAGACGCTTAAACTGGCAAACAGAAACTGGTATATACCTTTGGCACAAAAGGACGAAATAGCCTGCACAAGCGCTGCGATAGTGCGTTCGGAGGCCGAAACGAGCTCAGATCGCGATTTCGGCACCACAGAGCAAAGATCTCAAAAACACCCTCAGTATGCTCACCAAATTTCGTACGAATCTGAGACTGCAAACGGAGGAGTGTCGACGGCGCCCTAGAAGAAGCGACGACCTGCTCTGATACCAATTGTTGGAGATAGACGTCTGCGGAAGCACGCGAACAGCACAAGGAAGAAGAAGAAGCTTGGAGCACAAACACACAATACTGAATGTATTACTAGAGAATATACAAAGATAAGTAGCCCATTAGGGCAATAGGCGTATGTACAAGCCGAGGAAAAAAACCTCCTAAAGAGGGAAAAAAGTGCCCTGGCGGTCTTAGAATGATCACACACATCACTACCTAAATATATCAACAAGATTTAAGTACACCTGGATGGAATTTGGGATTGAGATTTGGACGTGATGGTACCATCTAAAGGATTTGGATCTAATGGGGATGAGAGACGTGAGACAAATCGTGCAGATTCCTGGCTTGAGAGGAAGAGGAACTTGCAAGTTATGAGAAATTGAACACGAATATCTAGGTAAAGCTTCAGATATTTTCTCATTCTCTTGGGTTCAAGAACTTATCTAGTACATGTGTTTTTTTTTTCCTCCTCCTTAGGCACTTTCCAATATTCATTTTGTTTTATATCTAAGTCATCAAAAGCTCATTCGCTAGCTCCCTAATCCCTTGGAAAATGATAGGATGTGGTCCTAAATCATTTGGAGATCCAAAAGTGCAAAGATCTAGGTCCAGTCCTATGACAAGGTGGAATTCCTCAAATTTGGAATACGTAGGAAATCTATTTGCACAAAGTATCCTATTTAAGATGGATTTTCGATGATGAGTGTTGGCTAAATCCTTCATATCTACCCAGTGCTTAGCCTCTAGCTCTCCCATATATACCCAGTAGTGTGACACTTCCTGTGTGAGAACAGTGATTGTGAGATATTATGTTCTCAGGCTTTGTAACATACTACTTGGATAAGCATGCTACAAACTTGGAGAAGAAGGGATTCACATAGACACATCATGTTGGAGCTTACATTGCACCTTCTTCATCCTCTTAATCTCCGTGATGGTTTCGATCCATCCTTTTTACATTCTTTGACCTGATGGCACCATGTTTCTAGAGTAAACTCGAGTGTGTGTAACACTTTTCTATATGCCTATTGCCTCCCTTGAATTTATTTAGTTAGGTCCTTAGAGAGGACCAGGGCCAAAAAGTGCAACTTTTCTCAAGGCTTTTCTTTTGTCGTTTTTGAGTAACTTTTGCCTAGCTGAAAGGTTCTAGCTTCCACTCTTCAAGAAGTTCATAGTGGCTCAAGTTGAGCTCTGATTTGTTAGTATTTCCTTTTTGGAGATTTAGAAGCGAAAACATTGAACATCGTGGGGAAGGAGCTCGCACAAGAACTATTTGGGCTTGTGCATAAATGACTTTTGGAAGGCATTGTAAATCCAGTGATGAGGATCTCTCGAAAGGATTTAGTAATCCACGGACCCATAGCAGGGGATACTTCATCTAATCCACAGAGGCACATCATGTTTCGGCTTAGATTGCATTGCACCTTCCACGTCCTCTTACCGTTCGTTAGTGAGAACGCTAGAATTTGGATGAAGCATCGTTGGGGGAACTTGGTAAAACGTTGCCATGGAGAGAGTAGCTCATCCTTCCCTTAGGATGGCTGGGATCCCTTGCACCCTTCCCTTATTGTTTGACATAGGACTAGAGGTATTCTTAGAGGAGGATGGAAGGAGCATTCTCCAAGCATTTATGCTCATCGAACTCAAGGTTTTGCGTGAGGGAAGAAGCTTGAAATGGTTGTCATCGTTTAGACTTATCATGGGGATCCATTCCGATACACCAAGCTAACATATTTGGAAGAGTGTTTTCATTGGAATCTTCCAAGGAACTTTACTCGTAAACAAATAGAGGAGGAGGAAACACTTGTTTACGGTGAGTTAGTGTACCGTGGGCACCCATGCTTCTTCCACAAGTTTGGAAAGAGAGTGAGGAGGTTAAGTGTCACCTATGAACGATTGAGTGGTACTCACTAGTGAGGAGGTTAAGTTGGTACTCATAAGAGAGTGTGTGTGTGGTGTGCGCGCGCGCGCGTTTGTGGTTTGGAGCAGCAAATTTAGTGTTGGTCCGTTGTGTTGGATCTCTCTCTCTCATCATCATCCAAACAATATATGGATGGAGCGAAGAGACTATGTATCCCGCATGCGCGCGCACTCCCTGCAAATTTTGGATTCCTATAAGCCGCGCCCGGCATCCTCCTGCCACGACTATACTTGAACAGGATCTGTTCTATAGTCTGTACTCCTTGTGTGAGCATCTCTACTCAGACAAGACGCACAACTCGGACGAGGAGGTGAAGCTGTTGGCTGCCTGAGCGTGAATAATTGCTGCGCGGGTGTGTTCGCTCGTTGCCTTGCCTTGATGATCGTCCTGCCCTCCTCTGTGTGGGCGGCGGGGATGGCAGCCCAGCCTTCTGACGAGTGTTCCCAACTCCTTTTGCTTTCTACTACTACTCTTCGTATGACAAGGCGCGCACCTTAAGATGAGCAAAATTTTAGGGGGGAAAAAACTTGCTTGCTTTTGTACATCCTACCACTACTACTATCGTCCTCATGGAATGCATGGATTTCCGAATTGTCTTGTGGATAATAGGGATTACCACCATGGTGTCATGGAGGCCAGGGGAAAGACCTCACACTCTAATCGTTGCATAACCTTCTTCCATTGTACAAAATTCCCATGCCACTCTACCATCCATCCATCTGTGTCATGGTCCCCACCCATGGAAACCCAACACTTTTGAAGCATCTGGTGTTCACTAGTGAGGAGGTCAACTTGGTACCCATGCTTCTTCCGCATGCATAATCTTTGAAGTCCCCATCCATTGAAACCCAGCATCTCCACCATCACAAGTATACCAATGATGTTCATCCGTTGCCAAATGATGCACATCACAAGTATACCGATGGGCTTCTGGTAGTATACCAACGATGTTCACCCGTTGCCAAATGCAATAAATTGGCAATCCAAGAAATGGCCTTCCTGGATCATCACCATCTCCTATTGTTGCCACAATTGTCCCTACAATTATCTCTTGTCTCACCCGGCATGTCATGATGTTAGTGAAAATGCATTCGAACTTTGGATGGGGCCCTAACTTTGGTTCACTATAACCAAAGTTATAGTGAACCAAAGTTAGGGCCCCATCCAAAGTAAATAATTTTCTTAGACTCAATTTTCTTCAACAATCTCATGTTGACTCCATTTTCTTGAAGGGAGGCTTTGATTTCTCAGCATTTCCTTTCTTAGAGATTTACACGTGGAAACAATCAACATCTTCGAGAAAGAATTCACACATGAACTGTCTGCACTTGTGCATAAGCGCTTCAAGTTCAAGATCTTGCGCGAGGGCTACATCTCAAGGGCTCATGTCATATGCCATCCAACCTTTCAGTGTAGGTCTAGATGCATCAATCCACCTCTCTATAGGTCACTACTCAATCAAGTCCCTCAAAAGGAAGCATGCTAAGCTTTTGAACAACTCCATGATACCTTGGATCTTAACCTCGAATAGAAGGCGTTCTTGATGATGAACCCTTTAATCCATATTCAAGGCTCATACTTCATGGATTCTTGTCCAAGAAGTTTAATTCTCAACCCTCCTCAATCACATTTGTTGATATATTTCGGTAGTGATGTGTTTGAACACACCTAGCAGCATTCGACCAGCTTGTTCTCTCTTTAGGAGGCCCCCCCCCCTTTGTATATACGCCTATAACCCTAACGAGTGACTTTTGGTATCACTGCAAGTTCTTGCTTCATTTCGGGGGTGATGGACACCCCTTCGGTCATAGTCTTAGAATCACACAGAAATTGGTGAGCATCGTCACCATGACCAGGTCTTTAAATAAGCTTCACTTTGTGGCATCAAAATTTAACTTGAGCTCATTTCGACATCCAAAGGCACTATCACAACGACTATGCACACGATTTAATCCTTTTCCACCATTCAGCCTTTCGCATGGACACTAATAGTAACAATCTCCCACTAAAGCCCAATAGAAAAAGTGACTATGGGAGAAAAAAAATACAAAAATAAAAAAGAAAAACATAATAATGAACAAAAGTGGATGTGCATGAGTAGCTGTCATGGGAGTGGGAGAGTGGGTGAGTGGAACAAAAAAAGAAAAAGAAAGAAAAGAATTCGCTCCCTTTCCCACTCCCTCTCTCTCTCTCTCTCCTCCATTGGGAGTTTCTTTTTTGTGGTGTCCATGCAGGTATCCTAAGGGAGGAAATGAGTGAACTCTAGGCTGAGGGGATCAAGAAGGAAGAGAGCTCGAGAGGAAGGCTCTATTTGTGCTAGAGGGGGGCCATCCTAGTGTTTTGAATCTTTTGAAGATCATGATGACATATTAAGAGATCAAAAGAAAGTAGGAAAACGAGTCTAAACAACAACAACATTAGGGGAATTCATGAAGGAGAGGATGTTGGCAACCTGCTGAAGAAGGGACTCTCTTGTTGGAGGGGCTGGAGTCCATCATCCATGAAGCTTTTAAGCATATGAGCTCAAGCTACGAGTTAGGGGAAATAAATCTGCTTGGGAGATGGATGTATCCGGATCCTTCTCCACCAAAACAGACATTGGCAAAGTTGCAATACTATCCGTATGGCTACCCAAAGTAACCCTACCTACATCCATAGGCTTTTAGAGTAAGTCCAAAATAGCCTTAAGGTGACTTTGAATTCCGTCAAAAGATTGACGAAGTTCCGCAACTTTTACCAGGACATTGGACAAATGTCGAAGGCCTTGCTCTACTCTCAACAACCTACCTTCAAAATCATTCCTCTCATTTAAAGTGGTGTTGATGTCCCCTCGCATAGAAGACGTTCTTGATGATGAACCCTTTAATCCATGTTCAAGGCCCATACTTCATGGATTCTTGTCCAAAAAGTTTAATTCTCAACCTTCCTGAATCACATCTGTTGATATACTTCGGTAGTGATGTGTGTGAACACACCTAGGAGCATGCGACCAGCTTTTTCTCTCTTTAGGAGGTCCTCCCCCCCGTTTGTATATATGCCTATAACCCTAACGAGTGAGTTTTTGTATCACTACAATTCCTTGCTTCATTTAGGGGGTGATGGACATCCCTTCGGTCATAGTCTTAGAATTTCACAAAAATTGGTGAGCATCATCACCATGATCATGTGTTTAAACAAGCTTAACTTTGTGGCATAAAAATTTAATATGGGCTCATTTCGACATCCAAAGGCACTATCACAACGACTATGCACACGATTTAGTCCTTTTCCACCATTCGGCCTTTGACATGGACACTAATAGTAACAATCTCCCACTAGAGACCAATAGGAAAAGTGACTATGGGAGAAAAAAAAATACAAAATTAAAAAAGAAAAACATAATAATGAACAAAAGTGTATGTGCATGAGGAGGTGTCATGGGAGTGGGAGAGTGGGTGAGTGGAACAAAAAAAGAAAAAAAAAAGAAAAGAATTCGCTCCCTTGCCCACTCCCTCTCTCTCTCTCTCCTCCATTGGGAGTTTCTTTTTTGTGGTGTCCATGCATGTATACTAAGGGAGGAAATGAGTGAACTATAGGCTGAGGGGATCTCGAAGGAAGAGAGCTCGAGAGGAAGGCTCTCTTTGTGCTAGAGGGGGGCCATGCTAGTGTTTTCTTTTGAATATCATGATGACATATTAAGAGAGGAAAACAAAGCACAAAAACAAGTCTGAAGGACAATGACATTAGGGGAATTCGTGAAGGAGAGGATGTTGGCAACCTGTTGAAGAAGGGACTCTCTCGTTGGAGGGGCTGGAGTCCATCATCCATGAAGCTTCTGAGCATATAAGCTCAAGCTACCAGTTAGGGGAAATAAATATGCTCGGGAGATGGATGTACAAGGATCCTGCTTCAACAAAACAGACATTGGCAAAGTTGCAATCATATCGGTATGGGTACCCAAAGTAACCCTACCTACATCCATAGGCTTCTACAGTAAGTCCAAAATAACCTTACGGTGACTTTGAATTCCGTCAAAAGATTGACGAAGTTCCACAACTTTTACCAAGACATTGGACAAATGTCGAAGGCCCTACTCTACTCTCAACAACCTACCTTCAAGATCATTCCTCTCATTTAAGGTGGTGTTGATGTCCCCTCGCATAGAAGGCATTCTTGATGATGAAGCCTTTAATCCATGTTCAAGGCCCATACTTGATGGATTCTTGTCCAAAAAGTTTAATTCTCAACCTTCCTCAATCACATTTGTTGATATATTTCGGTAGTGATGTGTGTGGACACACCTAGGAGCATCAAACCAGCGTTTTCTCTCCTTAGGAGGTCCTCCCCCCCTTTGTATATATGCCTATAACCCTAACGAGTGACTTTTGGTATCACTGCAATTCTTGGCTTCATTTAGGGGGTGATGGACATACCTTCGGTCATTGTCTTAGAATCGCTCAGAAATTGGTGAGCATCATCACCATGATCATGTGTTTAAATAAGCTTCACTTTGTGGCATCAAAATATAATTTGAGCTCATTTAGACATCCAAAGGCACTATCACAACGACTATGCACACGATTTAGTCCTTTTCCACCATTCGGCCTTTCACATGGACACTAACAGTAACAATCTCCCACTAGAGCCCAATAGGAAAAGTGACTATGGGAGAAAAAAATACAAAAATAAAAAAGTAAAACATAATAATGAACAAAAGTGGATGTGCATGAGTAGGTATTATGGGAGTGGGAGAGTGGAACAAAGAAAGAAAAAGAAAGAAAAGAATTCGCTCCCCTCCCCACTCCCTCTCTCTCTATCTTTCTCTCTCTTTCTCTCTCTCTCTCTCTCTCCTTGATTGGGAGTCTTTTTCTTTTTGGTGTCCATGCATGTATCGTAAGGGAGGAAAACAGTGAATTGTAGGCTGAGGGGATCGAGAAGAGAGAGAGCTCAAGATGAAGGCTCTCTTTGTGCTAGAGGGGGGCCATCCTAGTGTTTTCTTTTGAAGATCATGATGACATATTAAGAGATGAAAAGAAAGCAGGAAAAAGAGTCTGAACAACAATGACATTAGGGGAATTCGTGAAGGAGGAGATGGTGGCAACCTGCTGAAGAAGGGGCTCTCTCGTTGGAGGGGCTGGAGTCCATCATCCATGAAGCTTCTGAGCATATGAGCTCAAGCTACGAGTTAGGGGAAATAAATATGCTTGGGAGATGGATGTATCCGGATCCTTCTCCAGCAAAACAGACATTGGCAAAGTTGCAATCATATCCGTATGGCTACCCAAAGTAACCCTACCTACATCCATAGGCTTTTGGAGCAAGTCCAAAATAGCCTTAAGGAGACTTTGAATTCCTTCAAAAGATTGACGAAGTTTCGCAACTTTTACCTGGACATTAGACAAATATCGAAGCACTTGCTTTACTCTGAACAACCTACCTTCAAAATCATTCCTCTCATTTAAGGTGGTGTTGATGTCCCCTCGCAACATGGTTCCCTCAACGTCTAAATTTCATGCCCTCGTAACTATGTTCGATGCATCAATCACATGACTAGGAATTGAAATCTTTCGTGTAGATGTATGCAATGCACGTGATATTACTGGTGGACTAGTCATGAATGAAGATGTTGATAGAACGGAATTTGAAACATATAATGAAGCACTAGTACTACTTGTCAACATAGCGTGGCTTGAAGTCCCCTCCATCGCACACAGTCCGTTAACAAACTTACTTACATTCCCTAATGTAAGTGATCTGTGTGATAAAATCAAAGGTACGATGTTCAAAATTCACAAGAAAACATCCCTGATTGGTTTGCGCTTTGAAGTGGACTTGATTCTAGGAGAGAGTGCTAGAATAACAATGTGGCTTCTTTTTCAGGAAGGGATGGATTCCACAGTTTCACTTTGACTTGCTTCCTTCTTCTTGAGATCAAATGATGAGGCAGAACTCAAATATGATTCGGATTCGGGTCGAGGATAACTTCTCAAGAGTAGAATTCGGGTCTGATATGGCTCCAAGGCTCGGATACGGCTAGGATTATATATAGAAATTAAGATCACATAATACTTTGTGAGAACTTATGCGCACAAATCCTCCTAGCATAATGGTTAAACGATGCGATATTTGAGTAGAGGATCAAGTTTTGAACCCCATCGGCTTCGCTTTAGAAAACTTCTTTTCCTCTGTTCTTGAGGGTTCTGCAGCGGAAATAATAATTGATTTAGATAATCCTAGACAAGCCCCAGAGACAAAGTCGCATATCGCTTCTGGATAGGGACTTGACTCCCCTCCTACACGACACAAGTGTGAATCCCTATTGCGAGCCGCTTTTGTTTGCTTTAGATGGTTGCAAGGTCTGCAGCATGTTCTATTGAGTCTGATCAAATTGACCCATCTTCGCGGACGCTCCTTATCTTTCGGATAGAGCAAAGCTTTCTATATATGATGCCATGCGTTCAAAACGCACGGGGGAGCTGCTGTATATGAATTCCTTCTGGTTTATGGGGAAGCTTCCAACGCCAAAGATAAAGTCTTGACTGCACAAAAAAACAAGCACGACAATTACCACCACCATCTGCTTGAGAGATGAATCTCCTTCCAACCTCGTGTTTTTATATATAGCTGCTTGAATCAATGAGGATCACAAATGTAACTACAGTCCACAAGTGCATGTGCATTCTCCTCCACTCCTTTCATATCTTCCAATAGAGTTTACTAGTGGTCGGAGTGATCTCGACCACTACTTTAGTACCTTCCACTAGAGTCCATTAGTGGTGGTTATACTCACCACTCTCGTTAAGTCTCACTAGACTCAAGTTAACTTGACATCTTAACTTGAGTTAGAAGGCTCTAGAGCTCCTTCGGCAAAACTCTCTCCCCATGCTCCCCAAGGGGGTTGAACCCAAGACCTCCTCCTTCACAACCTTGAGAACTAACCACTAGGCTAAGTGGATTATTTGTTTAAGAGAGCACATGGACTTATGCTTAAGTCTAGTCTGCAGATCTTTGGCCATATGCATGAGTGACCTAACGGTGTCCGATTTCAGATCTGTCTAAACCGAATGGACTCTTATATCATAGACTTAATTTATTACATGGTGTCCATCATCCATGAAGCTTCTGAGCATATGAGCTCATGTGCCATATGATATGAATGCAGCATGGGTGAGTGAGTTTGTGTGTTCAACTCGGTGTGTGCTTGAGTGAGAGTGTCTTGCTTTACTTAGAGTGTTTGAGAGTCAGAGTGAGAGTGATAGGAGTGGAATGAAACAGAGAAGGAAAAGAGTTAGGCTGAGAGTGAGAAAGCGTGTGTTTGATCGAGGAAAGGGGAGTAAGGAAAGAGAAAGATAGAGAAGGGAAGAGGAAATGTAAGGTTGGGGCTGAAGTGGACCTTAAAGAGTAGAGAGAAGAAGTGAGGAGAAGAAGAGGAAGAGGGAAAGAGTGAGAGAGGGTGAAGTAAGCTGAGGTGTGGAATTTGGAAATACTTGAACAAATTTGGCTTTCACTTGTGATTTGAGATCGCCCTTCCCATATCAAGGTTGAAGCATAGCCAAAGATTTAAGTACCTTATTCTCCTCTGACAACCCTTTCTATCAGGTCACCACCATCACAATCGAATCTCTCGTGGAGACATCCATAGGACAACTAGCCTCCACGACCTCGATCATCGGCCATCTTGACACTAGATCCAAAATTCTCGGATTCCCTGTCACCCTGTCTCCCTTCACGAATTTTCCACCTCCAGGCTTGCATTTCCCACCCCCCATACCACCAGTCCTTCAACCTGCCCATGAATTGCTCTCTAGAATGTTTCAAGTCACCGCCCAAACCTTCTCATTGATTCCCTTCCCAACATCCACACCACACTTATTCACCACGATCACACACACACCACCTACCATTCCGATATACATGGTAGACACCACACTCACATCCACGTTTGAGAGTATGGACATTTGGCCACCCACAACACCTCCCCCTCCCCCCACACTTCCGCATTTCCCCATCCCTCCTCCACCACTTTCACTTGCACACACATCTCCTATAGACACAACATTCACACTTCCCATCCCCCAGTTCCCTTCCCTTGCATCGTCCACTGTACAAACCACACCTTCATCTATAGGTAATGCATTTGACACCATGTTTGCATGTATGTCACAGT
Organism: Ceratopteris richardii; assembly: GCA_020310875.1. Classification (NCBI taxonomy): domain Eukaryota; kingdom Viridiplantae; phylum Streptophyta; class Polypodiopsida; order Polypodiales; family Pteridaceae; genus Ceratopteris; species Ceratopteris richardii. The sequence continues at coordinate 46,473,868 of CM035406.1, read as the reverse complement.
TAAGGATAGAATACAATCATCTACAGGCACATAATCAAATGTTACAAGAACACTCTAAAGCAAAACAACAATGCCTCAATACACTAGAAGAGGACAATACCAGTCTCCAAACTCAATTTCAAACCTTACAAGAGGCTCATGGCATGTTGGAGACACAATTTCAGAATGTAGATCAAGAAGCAATCCAAGGGTTGGAAAGCTATTTACAAATACAGTGGGAACGAAACTCCAAACTCCAGTGCAATATGGCACTACTCAGACGACACCTTGCAACGGCACAAGAGGAAAATAGATGTCTCTAACTACAAAACCAAGAGAGGGGCACCCGTCAATCCCTCAAAGTTTCAAGCGATGACCCTGAAAAACATAAAAATTATCCCTGAAGACTATGCTACTCTACTCGAGGCACATGACCAAATATCCGAAGAATTGGATCAACTGAAGCGGCAATGACAGAAGGATGCTACAGCTATGCCCCAAGCCACCGCTTCAACCGCTTCACTTATCACTGACTCAGAGGCCCTGCAAGATCTCCAAAAACAAGTCACCGAATTGCAAGCACGACTCCTACAGTATGAAAGGCCACCTTCCCCACCTAAGGCACCCACTGATGAAGAGACAGTCTCCATTCCTGTGGAAGAAACATTTGAAGAGGACTATGAGCCGCAACCTATGCCAAGGGGATGACAAACATAAGAAGGTCAAAATACATTCGAAGCGCCACGACCTCCGTGGTTAAAATAGGTGGAGGAAATTGGGAGTTCTCATGAACAGCGCACGGTGGTGCAAAATCAAGCCATGAGAGTCATAGAAGAAACAGTATTACAATCTAGTTACTTCAAGAACTTGTCATCTAGATGTCTTATCATATCATCAGAACTCCAATACCGGCCTTACTATGTCATTCTGGTAGATTACAATGCAGAAATATAGAACCAGAGTGAGTTTGTGTGTTTAACTCGGTGTGTGGTTGAGTGAGAGTGTCTTGCTTGACTTAGAGTGTTTGAGAGTCAGAGTGAGAGTGATAGGAGTGGATTGAAACAGAGAAGGAAAAGAGTTAGGCTGAGAGTAATAAAGCATGTGTTTGATTGAGGAAAGGGGAGTAAGAAAGGAGAAAGATAGAGAAGGAAGAGGAAATGTAAGGTTGGGGCTGAAGTGGACCTTAAAGAGTAGAGAGAAGAAGTGAGGAGAAGAAGAGGAAGAGGGAAAGAGTGAGAGAGGGTGAAGTAAGCTGAGGTGTGGAATTTGGAAATACTTGAACAAATTTGGCTTTCACTTGTGATTTGAGATCGCCCTTCCCATATCAAGGTTGAAGCATAGCCAAAGATTTAAGTACACGTGGCTGGAATTTGGGATTGAGATTCGGACGTGATGGCACCATCTAAAGGATTTGGATCTAATGGGGATGAGAGACGTGAGCCAAATCGTGCAGATTCCTGGCTTGAGGGGAAGAGGAGCTTGCAAGTTATGAGAAATTGAGCACGAATATCTAGGTAAAGCTTCAGATATTTTCTCATTCTCTTGGGTTCAAGAACTTATCTAGTACATGTGTTTTTTTTTTCCTCCTCCTTAGGCACTTTCCAATATTCATTTTGTTTTATATCTAAGTCATCAAAAGCTCATTCGCTAGCTCCCTAATCCCTTGGAAAATGATAGGATGTGGTCCTAAATCATTTGGAGATCCAAAAGTGCAAAGATCTAGGTCCAGTCCTATGACAAGGTGGAATTCCTCAAATTTGGAATACGGAGGAAATCTATTTGCACAAAGTATCCTATTTAAGATGGATTTTCGATGATGAGTGTTGGCTAAATCCTTCATATCTACCCAGTGCTTAGCCTCTAGCTCTCCCATATATACCCAGTAGTGTGACACTTCCTGTGTGAGAACAGTGATTGTGAGATATTATGTTCTCAAGCTTTGTAACATACTACTTGCATAAGTATGCTACAAACTTGTAGAAGAAGGGATTCACATAGACACATCATGTTGGAGCTTTCATTGCACCTTCCTCATCCTCTTAATCTCTGTGCTTAGCCTCTAGCTCTCGCATATCAATGGCACGATCGGGATTGTCACACACCACATACATGGTCGCTTGTTTATGAAGGTAATGAGCTTCTATGAACTTCAGGGATAGCTTCTTTGATGGAGTAGATGAGTTCGGAGACCGCAATCTGAATACAAATCAATTTGATCCATCTAAATAGAGTATGGCTCCATGAGCATTTGATACACACAAGTTTGAGAGTTCTACAATAGTCGGTCCCAATCCTAGACATGCATTTGTCGCACATAGGTTGTGCTTGCAACCCATGATTTCTAAGCCATTGTTCGACTCACTCGGCTCGCTAAAAAGTGAGTGTCCTAGGAGGCAATTGAGTCACACTCCGTTGAAAAAAGAGAGATGAAGTAGTGTATGCTAGGATCTTAAGTGAATATTCACTTTGTCTAGAGCTTTATTTCCTTAGTTATCAAGTTGTTAGGGCACCCATTTTGTGTTTTGAGTTATTTAGGTGTCCAAAATGATATGTTGTTTGTTCGTGTAGCATTGAAATGGTGACACAAGAGTATTTGGATAGTTTGTTAGTGGGTTGCAGGTGTCAAGTATACCAAGTAGTGTGATACTTCCTGTGTGAGAAGAGCGATTGCGAGATATTGTGTTCTCAGGCTTTGTAACATACTACTTGGATAAGCATGCTACAAACTTGGAGAAGAAGGGATTCACATAGACACATCATGTTGGAGCTTACATTGCACCTTCTTCATCCTCTTAATCTCCGTGATGGTTTCGATCCATCCTTTTTACATTCTTTGACCTGATGGCACCATGTTTCTAGAGTAAACTCGAGTGTGTGTAACACTTTTCTATATGCCTATTGCCTCCCTTGAATTTATTTAGTTAGGTCCTTAGAGAGGACCAGGGCCAAAAAGTGCAACTTTTCTCAAGGCTTTTCTTTTGTCGTTTTTGAGTAACTTTTGCCTAGCTGAAAGGTTCTAGCTTCCACTCTTCAAGAAGTTCATAGTGGCTCAAGTTGAGCTCTGATTTGTTAGTATTTCCTTTTTGGAGATTTAGAAGCGAAAACATTGAACATCGTGGGGAAGGAGCTCGCACAAGAACTATTTGGGCTTGTGCATAAATGACTTTTGGAAGGCATTGTAAATCCAGTGATGAGGATCTCTCGAAAGGATTTAGTAATCCACGGACCCATAGCAGGGGATACTTCATCTAATCCACAGAGGCACATCATGTTTCGGCTTAGATTGCATTGCACCTTCCACGTCCTCTTACCGTTCGTTAGTGAGAACGCTAGAATTTGGATGAAGCATCGTTGGGGGAACTTGGTAAAACGTTGCCATGGAGAGAGTAGCTCATCCTTCCCTTAGGATGGCTGGGATCCCTTGCACCCTTCCCTTATTGTTTGACATAGGACTAGAGGTATTCTTAGAGGAGGATGGAAGGAGCATTCTCCAAGCATTTATGCTCATCGAACTCAAGGTTTTGCGTGAGGGAAGAAGCTTGAAATGGTTGTCATCGTTTAGACTTATCATGGGGATCCATTCCGATACACCAAGCTAACATATTTGGAAGAGTGTTTTCATTGGAATCTTCCAAGGAACTTTACTCGTAAACAAATAGAGGAGGAGGAAACACTTGTTTACGGTGAGTTAGTGTACCGTGGGCACCCATGCTTCTTCCACAAGTTTGGAAAGAGAGTGAGGAGGTTAAGTGTCACCTATGAACGATTGAGTGGTACTCACTAGTGAGGAGGTTAAGTTGGTACTCATAAGAGAGTGTGTGTGTGGTGTGCGCGCGCGCGCGTTTGTGGTTTGGAGCAGCAAATTTAGTGTTGGTCCGTTGTGTTGGATCTCTCTCTCTCTCATCATCATCCAAACAATATATGGATGGAGCGAAGAGACTATGTATCCCGCATGCGCGCGCACTCCCTGCAAATTTTGGATTCCTATAAGCCGCGCCCGGCATCCTCCTGCCACGACTATACTTGAACAGGATCTGTTCTATAGTCTGTACTCCTTGTGTGAGCATCTCTACTCAGACAAGACGCACAACTCGGACGAGGAGGTGAAGCTGTTGGCTGCCTGAGCGTGAATAATTGCTGCGCGGGTGTGTTCGCTCGTTGCCTTGCCTTGATGATCGTCCTGCCCTCCTCTGTGTGGGCGGCGGGGATGGCAGCCCAGCCTTCTGACGAGTGTTCCCAACTCCTTTTGCTTTCTACTACTACTCTTCGTATGACAAGGCGCGCACCTTAAGATGAGCAAAATTTTAGGGGGGAAAAAACTTGCTTGCTTTTGTACATCCTACCACTACTACTATCGTCCTCATGGAATGCATGGATTTCCGAATTGTCTTGTGGATAATAGGGATTACCACCATGGTGTCATGGAGGCCAGGGGAAAGACCTCACACTCTAATCGTTGCATAACCTTCTTCCATTGTACAAAATTCCCATGCCACTCTACCATCCATCCATCTGTGTCATGGTCCCCACCCATGGAAACCCAACACTTTTGAAGCATCTGGTGTTCACTAGTGAGGAGGTCAACTTGGTACCCATGCTTCTTCCGCATGCATAATCTTTGAAGTCCCCATCCATTGAAACCCAGCATCTCCACCATCACAAGTATACCAATGATGTTCATCCGTTGCCAAATGATGCACATCACAAGTATACCGATGGGCTTCTGGTAGTATACCAACGATGTTCACCCGTTGCCAAATGCAATAAATTGGCAATCCAAGAAAGGGCCTTCCTGGATCATCACCATCTCCTATTGTTGCCACAATTGTCCCTACAATTATCTCTTGTCTCACCCGGCATGTCATGATGTTAGTGAAAATGCATTCGAACTTTGGATGGGGCCCTAACTTTGGTTCACTATAACCAAAGTTATAGTGAACCAAAGTTAGGGCCCCATCCAAAGTAAATAATTTTCTTACACTCAATTTTCTTCAACAATCTCATATTGACTCCATTTTCTTGAAGGGAGGCTTTGATTTCTCAGCATTTCCTATCTTAGAGATTTACACGTGGAAACAATCAACATCTTCGAGAAAGAATTCACACATGAACTGTCTGCACTTGTGCATAAGCGCTTCAAGTTCAAGATCTTGCGCGAGGGCTACATCTCAAGGGCTCATGTCATATGCCATCCAACCTTTCAGTGTAGGTCTAGATGCATCAATCCACCTCTCTATAGGTCACTACTCAATCAAGTCCCTCAAAAGGAAGCGTGCTAAGCTTTTGAACAACTCCATGATACCTTGGATCTTAACCTCGAATAGAAGGCGTTCTTGATGATGAACCCTTTAATCCATATTCAAGGCTCATACTTCATCGATTCTTGTCCAAGAAGTTTAATTCTCAACCCTCCTCAATCACATTTGTTGATATATTTCGGTAGTGATGTGTTTGAACACACCTAGCAGCATTCGACCAGCTTGTTCTCTCTTTAGGAGGCCCCCCCCCCTTTGTATATACGCCTATAACCCTAACGAGTGACTTTTGGTATCACTGCAAGTTCTTGCTTCTTTTCAAGGGTGATGGACACCCCTTCGGTCATAGTCTTAGAATCGCACAGAAATTGGTGAGCATCGTCACCATGACCAGGTCTTTAAATAAGCTTCACTTTGTGGCATCAAAATTTAACTTGAGCTCATTTGGACATCCAAAGGCACTATCACAACGACTATGCACACGATTTAATCCTTTTCCACCATTCAACCTTTCGCATGGACACTAATAGTAACAATCTCCCACTAAAGCCCAATAGAAAAAGTGACTATGGGAGAAAAAAAATACAAAAATAAAAAAGAAAAACATAATAATGAACAAAAGTGGATGTGCATGAGTAGGTGTCATGGGAGTGGGAGAGTGGGTGAGTGGAACAAAAAAAGAAAAAGAAAGAAAAGAATTCGCTCCCTTTCCCACTCCCTCTCTCTCTCTCTCTCCTCCATTGGGAGTTTCTTTTTTGTGGTGTCCATGCAGGCATCCTAAGGGAGGAAATGAGTGAACTCTAGGCTGAGGGGATCAAGAAGGAAGAGAGCTCGAGAGGAAGGCTCTATTTGTGCTAGAGGGGGGCCATCCTAGTGTTTTGAATCTTTTGAAGATCATGATGACATATTAAGAGATGAAAAGAAAGTAGGAAAACGAGTGTAAACAACAACAACATTAGGGGAATTCGTGAAGGAGAGGATGTTGGCAACCTGCTGAAGAAGGGACTCTCTTGTTGGAGGGGCTGGAGTCCATCATCCATGAAGCTTTTAAGCATATGAGCTCAAGCTACGAGTTAGGGGAAATAAATCTGCTTGGGAGATGGATGTATCCGGATCCTTCTCCAGCAAAACAGACATTGGCAAAGTTGCAATCATATCCGTATGGCTACCCAAAGTAACCCTACCTACATCCATAGGCTTTTAGAGTAAGTCCAAAATAGCCTTAAGGTGACTTTGAATTCCGTCAAAAGATTGACGAAGTTCCGCAACTTTTACCAGGACATTGGACAAATGTCGAAGGCCTTGCTCTACTCTCAACAACCTACCTTCAAAATCATTCCTCTCATTTAAAGTGGTGTTGATGTCCCCTCGCATAGAAGACGTTCTTGATGATGAACCCTTTAATCCATGTTCAAGGCCCATACTTCATGGATTCTTGTCCAAAACGTTTAATTCTCAACCTTCTTGAATCACATTTGTTGATATACTTCGGTAGTGATGTGTGTGAACACACCTAGGAGCATGCGACCAACTTTTTCTCTCTTTAGGAGGTCCTCCCCCCCCTTTGTATATATGCCTATAACCCTAACGAGTGAGTTTTCGTATCACTACAATTCCTTGCTTCATTTAGGGGGTGATGGACATCCCTTCGGTCATAGTCTTAGAATCATCATCACCATGATCATGTGTTTAAATAAGCTTAACTTTGTGGCATAAAAATTTAATATGGGCTCATTTCAACATCCAAAGGCACTATCACAACGACTATGCACACGATTTAGTCCCTTTCCACCATTCGGCCTTTGACATGGACACTAACAGTAACAATCTCCCACTAGAGACCAATAGGAAAAGTGACTATGGGAGAAAAAAAAATACAAAATTAAAAAAGAAAAACATAATAATGAACAAAAGTGTATGTGCATGAGTAGGTGTCATGGGAGTGGGAGGGTGGGTGAGTGGAACAAAAAAAGAAAAAAAAAGAAAAGAATTCGCTCCCTTGCCCACTCCCTCTCTCTCTCTCCTCCATTGGGAGTTTCTTTTTTGTGGTGTCCATGCATGTATACTAAGGGAGGAAATGAGTGAACTATAGGCTGAGGGGATCTCGAAGGAAGAGAGCTCGAGAGGAAGGCTCTCTTTGTGCTAGAGGGGGGCCATGCTAGTGTTTTCTTTTGAATATCATGATGACAAATTAAGAGAGGAAAACAAAGCACAAAAACAAGTCTGAAGGACGATGACATTAGGGGAATTCGTGAAGGAGAGGATGTTGGCAACCTGTTGAAGAAGGGACTCTCTCGTTGGAGGGGCTGGAGTCCATCATCCATGAAGCTTCTGAGCATATAAGCTCAAGCTACCAGTTAGGGGAAATAAATATGCTCGGGAGATGGATGTACAAGGATCCTGCTTCAGCAAAACAGACATTGGCAAAGTTGCAATCATATCGGTATGGCTACCCAAAGTAACCCTACCTACATCCATAGGCTTCTACAGTAAGTCCAAAATAACCTTACGGTGACTTTGAATTCCGTCAAAAGATTGACGAAGTTCCACAACTTTTACCAAGACATTCGACAAATGTCGAAGGCCTTGCTCTACTCTCAACAACCTACCTTCAAGATCATTCCTCTCATTTAAGGTGGTGTTGATGTCCGCTCGCATAGAAGGCGTTCTTGATGATGAACCCTTTAATCCATGTTCAAGGCCCATACTTCATGGATTCTTGTCCAAAAAGTTTAATTCTCAACCTTCCTCAATCACATTTGTTGATATATTTCGGTAGTGATGTGTGTGAACACACCTAGGAGCATCGGACCAGCGTTTTCTCTCCTTAGGAGGTCCTCCCCCCCTTTGTATATATGTCTATAACCCTAACGAGTGACTTTTGGTATCACTGCAATTCCTGGCTTCATTTAGGGGGTGATGGACATACCTTCGGTCATAGTCTTAGAATCGCTCAGAAATTGGTGAGCATCATCACCATGATCATGTGTTTAAATAAGCTTCACTTTGTGGCATCAAAATATAATTTGAGCTCATTTATACATCCAAAGGCACTATCACAACGACTATGCACACGATTTAATCCTTTTCCACCATTCGGCCTTTCACATGGACACTAACAGTAACAATCTCCCACTAGAGCCCAATAGGAAATGTGACTATGGGAGAAAAAAATACAAAAATAAAAAAGTAAAACATAATAATGAACAAAAGTGGATGTGCATGAGTAGGTATTATGGGAGTGGGAGAGTGGAACAAAGAAAGAAAAATAAAGAAAAGAATTCGCTCCCCTCCCCACTCCCTCTCTCTCTATCTCTCTCTCTCTCTCTCTCCTTGATTGGGAGTCTTTTTCTTTTTGGTGTCCATGCATGTATCGTAAGGGAGGAAAACAGTGAATTGTAGGCTGAGGGGATCGAGAAGAGAGAGAGCTCAAGATGAAGGCTCTCTTTGTGCTAGAGGGGGGCCATCCTAGTGTTTTCTTTTGAAGATCATGATGACATATTAAGAGATGAAAAGAAAGCAGGAAAAAGAGTCTGAACAACAATGACATTAGGGGAATTCGTGAAGGAGGAGATGGTGGCAACCTGCTGAAGAAGGGGCTCTCTCGTTGGAGGGGCTAGAGTCCATCATCCATGAAGCTTCTGAGCATATGAGCTCAAGCTACGAGTTAGGGGAAATAAATATGCTTGGGAGATGGATGTATCCGGATCCTTCTCCAGCAAAACAGACATTGGCAAAGTTGCAATCATATCCGTATGGCTACCCAAAGTAACCCTACCTACATCCATAGGCTTCTAGAGCAAGTCCAAAATAGCCTTAAGAAGACTTTGAATTCCTTCAAAAGATTGACGAAGTTTTGCAACTTTTACCTAGACATTAGACAAATATCGAAGCACTTGCTTTACTCTGAACAACCTACCTTCAAAATCATTCCTCTCATTTAAGGTGGTGTTGATGTCCCCTCGCAACATGGTTCCCTCAACGTCTAAATTTCATGCCCTCGTAACTATGTTCGATGCATCAATCACATGACTAGGAATTGAAATCTTTCGTGTAGATGTATGCAATGCACGTGATCTTACTGGTGGACTAGTCATGAATGAAGATGTTGCTAAAACAGGATTTGAAACATATAATGAAGCACTAATACTACTTGTCAACATAGCGTGGCTTGAAGTCCCCTCCATCGCACACAGTCCGTTAACAAACTTAATTACATTCCCTAATGTAAGTGATCTGTGTGATAAAATCAAAGGTACGATGTTCAAAATTCACAAGAAAACATCCTTGATTGGTTTGCGCTTTGAAGTGGACTTGATTCTAGGAGAGAGTGCTAGAATAACAATGTGGCTTCTTTTTCAGGAAGGGATGGATTCCACAGTTTCACTTTGACTTGCTTCCTTCTTCTTGAGATCAAATGATGAGGCAGAACTCAATTATGATTCGGATTCGGGTCGAGGATAACTTCTCAAGAGTAGAATTCGGGTTTGATATGGCTCCAAGGCTCGGATACGGCTAGGATTATATATAGAAATTAAGATCACATAATACTTTGTAAGAACTTATGCATGCAAATCCTCCTAGCATAATGGTTAAACGATGCGATATTTGAGTAGAGGATCAAGTTTTGAATCCCATCGGCTTCGCTTTAGAAAACTTCTTTTTCTCTGTTCTTGAGGGTTCTACAACGGAAATAATAAATGATTTAGATAATCCTAGACAAGCCCCAGAGACAAAGTCGCATATCGCTTCTGGATAGGGACTTGACTCCCCTCCTACACGACACAAGTGTGAATCCCTATTGCGAGCCGCTTTTGTTTGCTTTAGATGGTTGCAAGGTTTGCAACATGTTCTATTGAGTCTGATCAAATTGACCCATCTTCGCGGACACTTCTTATCTTTCGGATAGAGCAAAGCTTTCTATATATGATGCCATGCGTTCAAAACGCATGAGGGAGCTGCTGTATATGAATTCCTTCTGGTTTATGAGGAAGCTTCCAACGCCAAAGATAAAGTCTTGACTGCACAAAAAAGCAAGCACGACAATTACCACCACCATCTGCTTGAGAGATGAATCTCCTTCCAACCTCGTGTTTTTATATATAGCTGCTTGAATCAATGAGGATCACAAATGTAACTACAGTCCACAAGTGCATGTGCATTCTCCTCCACTCCTTTCATATCTTCCAATAGAGTTTAGTAGTGGTCGGAGTGATCTCGACCACTACTTTAGTACTTTCCACTAGAGTCCATTAGTGGTGGTTGTACTCACCACTCTCGTTAAGTCTCACTAGACTCAAGTTAACTTGACATCTTAACTTGAGTTAGAAGGCTCTAGAGCTCCTTCGGCAAAACTCTCTCCCCATGCTCCCCAAGGGGGTTGAACCCACGACCTCCTCCTTCACAACCTTGAGAACTAACCACTAGGCTAAGTGGATTATTTGTTTAAGAGAGCACATGGACTTATGCTTAAGTCTAGTCTGCAGATCTTTGGCCATATGCATGAGTGACCTAACGGTGTCCGATTTCAGATCTGTCTAAACCGAATGGACTCTTAGATCATAGACTTAATTTATTACATGGTGTCCATCATCCATGAAGCTTCTGAGCATATGAGCTCATGTGCCATATGATATGAATGCAACATGGGTGAGTGAGTTTGTGTGCCACACTCACATCCACGTTTGAGAGTATGGATATTTCGCCACCCACGACACCTCCCCCCACACTTCCGCCTTCCCCCATCCCTCCTCCACCACTTTCACTTGCACACACATCTCCTATAGACACAACATTCACACTTCCCATCCCCCAGTTCCCTTCCCTTGCATCGTCCACTGTACAAACCACACCTTCATCTATAGGTAATGCATTTGACACCATGTTTGCATGTATGTCACAGTTAAGGATAGAATACAATCATCTACAGGCACATAATCAAATGTTACAAGAACACTCTAAAGCATTACAACAATGCCTCGATACACTAGAAGAGGACAATACCAGTCTCCAAACTCAATTTCAAACCTTACAAGAGGCTCATGGCATGTTGGAGACACAATTTCAGAATGTAGATCAAGAAGCAATCCAAGGGTTGGAAAGCTATTTACAAATACAGTGGGAACGAAACTCCAAACTCCAGTGCAATATGGCACTACTCAGACGACACCTTGCAACGGCACAAGAGGAAAATAGATGTCTCTAACTACAAAACCAAGAGAGGGGCACCCATCAATCCCTCAAAGTTTCAAGCGATGACCCTGAAAAACATAAAAATTATCCCTGAAGACTATGCTACTTCTACTCGAGGCACATGACCAAATATCCGAAGAATTGGATCAACTGAAGCGGCAATAACAGAAGGATGCTACAGCTATGCCCCATGCCACCGCTTCACTTATCACTGACTCAGAGGCCCTGCAAGATCTCCAAAAACAAGTCACCGAATTGCAAGCACGACTGCTACAGTATGAAAGGCCACCTTCCCCACCTAAGGCACCCACTGATGAAGAGACAGTCTCCATTCCTGTGGAACAAACATTTGAAGAGGACTATGAGCCGCAACCTATGCCAAGGGGATGACAAACATAAGAAGGTCAAAATACATTCGAAGCGCCACGACCTCCGTGGTTAAAATAGGTGGAGGAAATTGGGAGTTCTCATGAACAGCGCACGGTGGTGCAAAATCAAGCCATGAGAGTCCTATTTAAGATGGATTTTCGATGATGAGTGTTGGCTAAATCCTTCATATCTACCCAGTGCTTAGCCTCTAGCTCTCCCATATATACCCAGTAGTGTGACACTTCCTGTGTGAGAACAGTGATTGTGAGATATTATGTTCTCAGGCTTTGTAACATACTACTTGGATAAGCATGCTACAAACTTGGAGAAGAAGGGATTCACATAGACACATCATGTTGGAGCTTACATTGCACCTTCTTCATCCTCTTAATCTCCGTGATGGTTTCGATCCATCCTTTTTACATTCTTTGACCTGATGGCACCATGTTTCTAGAGTAAACTCGAGTGTGTGTAACACTTTTCTATATGCCTATTGCCTCCCTTGAATTTATTTAGTTAGGTCCTTAGAGAGGACCAGGGCCAAAAAGTGCAACTTTTCTCAAGGCTTTTCTTTTGTCGTTTTTGAGTAACTTTTGCCTAGCTGAAAGGTTCTAGCTTCCACTCTTCAAGAAGTTCATAGTGGCTCAAGTTGAGCTCTGATTTGTTAGTATTTCCTTTTTGGAGATTTAGAAGCGAAAACATTGAACATCGTGGGGAAGGAGCTCGCACAAGAACTATTTGGGCTTGTGCATAAATGACTTTTGGAAGGCATTGTAAATCCAGTGATGAGGATCTCTCGAAAGGATTTAGTAATCCACGGACCCATAGCAGGGGATACTTCATCTAATCCACAGAGGCACATCATGTTTCGGCTTAGATTGCATTGCACCTTCCACGTCCTCTTACCGTTCGTTAGTGAGAACGCTAGAATTTGGATGAAGCATCGTTGGGGGAACTTGGTAAAACGTTGCCATGGAGAGAGTAGCTCATCCTTCCCTTAGGATGGCTGGGATCCCTTGCACCCTTCCCTTATTGTTTGACATAGGACTAGAGGTATTCTTAGAGGAGGATGGAAGGAGCATTCTCCAAGCATTTATGCTCATCGAACTCAAGGTTTTGCGTGAGGGAAGAAGCTTGAAATGGTTGTCATCGTTTAGACTTATCATGGGGATCCATTCCGATACACCAAGCTAACATATTTGGAAGAGTGTTTTCATTGGAATCTTCCAAGGAACTTTACTCGTAAACAAATAGAGGAGGAGGAAACACTTGTTTACGGTGAGTTAGTGTACCGTGGGCACCCATGCTTCTTCCACAAGTTTGGAAAGAGAGTGAGGAGGTTAAGTGTCACCTATGAACGATTGAGTGGTACTCACTAGTGAGGAGGTTAAGTTGGTACTCATAAGAGAGTGTGTGTGTGGTGTGCGCGCGCGCGCGTTTGTGGTTTGGAGCAGCAAATTTAGTGTTGGTCCGTTGTGTTGGATCTCTCTCTCTCTCATCATCATCCAAACAATATATGGATGGAGCGAAGAGACTATGTATCCCGCATGCGCGCGCACTCCCTGCAAATTTTGGATTCCTATAAGCCGCGCCCGGCATCCTCCTGCCACGACTATACTTGAACAGGATCTGTTCTATAGTCTGTACTCCTTGTGTGAGCATCTCTACTCAGACAAGACGCACAACTCGGACGAGGAGGTGAAGCTGTTGGCTGCCTGAGCGTGAATAATTGCTGCGCGGGTGTGTTCGCTCGTTGCCTTGCCTTGATGATCGTCCTGCCCTCCTCTGTGTGGGCGGCGGGGATGGCAGCCCAGCCTTCTGACGAGTGTTCCCAACTCCTTTTGCTTTCTACTACTACTCTTCGTATGACAAGGCGCGCACCTTAAGATGAGCAAAATTTTAGGGGGGAAAAAACTTGCTTGCTTTTGTACATCCTACCACTACTACTATCGTCCTCATGGAATGCATGGATTTCCGAATTGTCTTGTGGATAATAGGGATTACCACCATGGTGTCATGGAGGCCAGGGGAAAGACCTCACACTCTAATCGTTGCATAACCTTCTTCCATTGTACAAAATTCCCATGCCACTCTACCATCCATCCATCTGTGTCATGGTCCCCACCCATGGAAACCCAACACTTTTGAAGCATCTGGTGTTCACTAGTGAGGAGGTCAACTTGGTACCCATGCTTCTTCCGCATGCATAATCTTTGAAGTCCCCATCCATTGAAACCCAGCATCTCCACCATCACAAGTATACCAATGATGTTCATCCGTTGCCAAATGATGCACATCACAAGTATACCGATGGGCTTCTGGTAGTATACCAACGATGTTCACCCGTTGCCAAATGCAATAAATTGGCAATCCAAGAAAGGGCCTTCCTGGATCATCACCATCTCCTATTGTTGCCACAATTGTCCCTACAATTATCTCTTGTCTCACCCGGCATGTCATGATGTTAGTGAAAATGCATTCGAACTTTGGATGGGGCCCTAACTTTGGTTCACTATAACCAAAGTTATAGTGAACCAAAGTTAGGGCCCCATCCAAAGTAAATAATTTTCTTACACTCAATTTTCTTCAACAATCTCATATTGACTCCATTTTCTTGAAGGGAGGCTTTGATTTCTCAGCATTTCCTATCTTAGAGATTTACACGTGGAAACAATCAACATCTTCGAGAAAGAATTCACACATGAACTGTCTGCACTTGTGCATAAGCGCTTCAAGTTCAAGATCTTGCGCGAGGGCTACATCTCAAGGGCTCATGTCATATGCCATCCAACCTTTCAGTGTAGGTCTAGATGCATCAATCCACCTCTCTATAGGTCACTACTCAATCAAGTCCCTCAAAAGGAAGCGTGCTAAGCTTTTGAACAACTCCATGATACCTTGGATCTTAACCTCGAATAGAAGGCGTTCTTGATGATGAACCCTTTAATCCATATTCAAGGCTCATACTTCATGGATTCTTGTCCAAGAAGTTTAATTCTCAACCCTCCTCAATCACATTTGTTGATATATTTCGGTAGTCATGTGTTTGAACACACCTAGCAGCATTCGACCAGCTTGTTCTCTCTTTAGGAGCCCCCCCCCTTTGTATATACGCCTATAACCCTAACGAGTGACTTTTGGTATCACTGCAAGTTCTTGCTTCATTTCGGGGGTGATGGACACCCCTTCGGTCATAGTCTTAGAATCGCACAGAAATTGGTGAGCATCGTCACCATGACCAGGTCTTTAAATAAGCTTCACTTTGTGGCATCAAAATTTAACTTGAGCTCATTTCGACATCCAAAGGCACTATCACAACGACTATGCACACGATTTAATCCTTTTCCACCATTCAGCCTTTCGCATGGACACTAATAGTAACAATCTCCCACTAAAGCCCAATAGAAAAAGTGACTATGGGAGAAAAAAAATACAAAAATAAAAAGAAAAACATAATAATGAACAAAAGTGGATGTGCATGAGTAGGTGTCATGGGAGTGGGAGAGTGGGTGAGTGGAACAAAAAAAGAAAAAGAAAGAAAAGAATTCGCTCCCTTTCCCACTCCCTCTCTCTCTCTCTCCTCCATTGGGAGTTTCTTTTTTGTGGTGTCCATGCAGGTATCCTAAGGGAGGAAATGGGTGAACTCTAGGCTGAGGGGATCAAGAAGGAAGAGAGCTCGAGAGGAAGGCTCTATTTGTGCTAGAGGGGGGCCATCCTAGTGTTTTGAATCTTTTGAAGATCATGATGACATATTAAGAGATGAAAAGAAAGTAGGAAAACGAGTCTAAACAACAACAACATTAGGGGAATTCGTGAAGAAGAGGATGTTGGCAACCTGCTGAAGAAGGGACTCTCTCGTTGGAGGGGCTGGAGTCCATCATCCATGAAGCTTTTAAGCATATGAGCTCAAGCTACGAGTTAGGGGAAATAAATCTGGTTGGGAGATGGATGTATCCGGATCCTTCTCCAGCAAAACAGACATTGGCAAAGTTGCAATCATATCCGTATGGCTACCCAAAGTAACCCTACCTACATCCATAGGCTTTTAGAGTAAGTCCAAAATAGCCTTAAGGTGACTTTGAATTCCGTCAAAAGATTGACGAAGTTCCGCAACTTTTACCAGGACATTGGACAAATGTCGAAGGCCTTGCTCTACTCTCAACAACCTACCTTCAAAATCATTCCTCTCATTTAAAGTGGTGTTGATGTCCCCTCGCATAGAAGACGTTCTTGATGATGAACCCTTTAATCCATGTTCAAGGCCCATACTTCATGGATTCTTGTCCAAAAAGTTTAATTCTCAACCTTCCTGAATCACATTTGTTGATATACTTCGGTAGTGATGTGTGTGAACACACCTAGGAGCATGCGACCAACTTTTTCTCTCTTTAGGAGGTCCTCCCCCCCCTTTGTATATATGCCTATAACCCTAACGAGTGAGTTTTCGTATCACTACAATTCCTTGCTTCATTTAGGGGGTGATGGACATCCCTTCGGTCATAGTCTTAGAATCATCATCACCATGATCATGTGTTTAAATAAGCTTAACTTTGTGGCATAAAAATTTAATATGGGCTCATTTCAACATCCAAAGGCACTATCACAACGACTATGCACACGATTTAGTCCTTTTCCACCATTCGGCCTTTGACATGGACACTAACAGTAACAATCTCCCACTAGAGACCAATAGGAAAAGTGACTATGGGAGAAAAAAAAATACAAAATTAAAAAAGAAAAACATAATAATGAACAAAAGTGTATGTGCATGAGTAGGTGTCATGGGAGTGGGAGGGTGGGTGAGTGGAACAAAAAAAGAAAAAAAAAGAAAAGAATTCGCTCCCTTGCCCACTCCCTCTCTCTCTCTCCTCCATTGGGAGTTTCTTTTTTGTGGTGTCCATGCATGTATACTAAGGGAGGAAATGAGTGAACTATAGGCTGAGGGGATCTCGAAGGAAGAGAGCTCGAGAGGAAGGCTCTCTTTGTGCTAGAGGGGGGCCATGCTAGTGTTTTCTTTTGAATATCATGATGACAAATTAAGAGAGGAAAACAAAGCACAAAAACAAGTCTGAAGGACAATGACATTAGGGGAATTCGTGAAGGAGAGGATGTTGGCAACCTGTTGAAGAAGGGACTCTCTCGTTGGAGGGGCTGGAGTCCATCATCCATGAAGCTTCTGAGCATATAAGCTCAAGCTACCAGTTAGGGGAAAAAAATATGCTCGGGAGATGGATGTACAAGGATCCTGCTTCAGCAAAACAGACATTGGCAAAGTTGCAATCATATCGGTATGGCTACCCAAAGTAACCCTACCTACATCCATAGGCTTCTACAGTAAGTCCAAAATAACCTTACGGTGACTTTGAATTCCGTCAAAAGATTGACGAAGTTCCACAACTTTTACCAAGACATTCGACAAATGTCGAAGGCCTTGCTCTACTCTCAACAACCTACCTTCAAGATCATTCCTCTCATTTAAGGTGGTGTTGATGTCCGCTCGCATAGAAGGCGTTCTTGATGATGAACCCTTTAATCCATGTTCAAGGCCCATACTTCATGGATTCTTGTCCAAAAAGTTTAATTCTCAACCTTCCTCAATCACATTTGTTGATATATTTTGGTAGTGATGTGTGTGAACACACCTAGGAGCATCGGACCAGCGTTTTCTCTCCTTAGGAGGTCCTCCCCCCCTTTGTATATATGCCTATAACCCTAACGAGTGACTTTTGGTATCACTGCAATTCCTGGCTTCATTTAGGGGGTGATGGACATACCTTCGGTCATAGTCTTAGAATCGCTCAGAAATTGGTGAGCATCATCACCATGATCATGTGTTTAAATAAGCTTCACTTTGTGGCATCAAGATATAATTTGAGCTCATTTAGACATCCAAAGGCACTATCACAACGACTATGCACACGATTTAGTCCTTTTCCACCATTCGGCCTTTCACATGGACACTAACAGTAACAATCTCCCACTAGAGCCCAATAGGAAAGTGACTATGGGAGAAAAAAATACAAAAATAAAAAAGTAAAACATAATAATGAACAAAAGTGGATGTGCATGAGTAGGTATTATGGGAGTGGGAGAGTGGAACAATGAAAGAAAAATAAAGAAAAGAATTCGCTCCCCTCCCCACTCCCTCTCTCTCTATCTTTCTCTCTCGCTCTCTCTCTCTCTCTCTCTCCTTGATTGGGAGTCTTTTTGTTTTTGGTGTCCATGCATGTATCGTAAGGGAGGAAAACAGTGAATTGTAGGCTGAGGGGATCGAGAAGAGAGAGAGCTCAAGATGAAGGCTCTCTTTGTGCTAGAGGGGGGCCATCCTAGTGTTTTCTTTTGAAGATCATGATGACATATTAAGAGATGAAAAGAAAGCAGGAAAAAGAGTCTGAACAACAATGACATTAGGGGAATTCGTGAAGGAGGAGATGGTGGCAACCTGCTGAAGAAGGGGCTCTCTCGTTGGAGGGGCTAGGAGTCCATCATCCATGAAGCTTCTGAGCATATGAGCTCAAGCTACGAGTTAGGGGAAATAAATATGCTTGGGAGATGGATGTATCCGGATCCTTCTCTAGCAAAACAGACATTGGCAAAGTTGCAATCATATCCGTATGGCTACCCAAAGTAACCCTACCTACATCCATAGGCTTCTAGAGCAAGTCCAAAATAGCCTTAAGAAGACTTTGAATTCCTTCAAAAGATTGACGAAGTTTCGCAACTTTTACCTAGACATTAGACAAATATCGAAGCACTTGCTTTACTCTGAACAACCTACCTTCAAAATCATTCCTCTCATTTAAGGTGGTGTTGATGTCCCCTCGCAACATGGTTCCCTCAACGTCTAAATTTCATGCCCTCGTAACTATGTTCGATGCATCAATCACATGACTAGGAATTGAAATCTTTCGTGTAGATGTATGCAATGCACGTGATCTTACTGGTGGACTAGTCATGAATGAAGATGTTGCTAAAACAGGGATTTGAAACATATAATGAAGCACTAATACTACTTGTCAACATAGCGTGGCTTGAAGTCCCCTCCATCGCACACAGTCCGTTAACAAACTTAATTACATTCCCTAATGTAAGTGATCTGTGTGATAAAATCAAAGGTACGATGTTCAAAATTCACAAGAAAACATCCTGATTGGTTTGCGCTTTGAAGTGGACTTGATTCTAGGAGAGAGTGCTAGAATAACAATGTGGCTTCTTTTTCAGGAAGGGATGGATTCCACAGTTTCACTTTGACTTGCTTCCTTCTTCTTGAGATCAAATGATGAGGCAGAACTCAATTATGATTCGGATTCGGGTCGAGGATAACTTCTCAAGAGTAGAATTCGGGTTTGCATATGGCTCCAAGGCTCGGATACGGCTAGGATTATATATAGAAATTAAGATCACATAATACTTTGTAAGAACTTATGCACTGCAAATCCTCCTAGCATAATGGTTAAACGATGCGATATTTGAGTAGAGGATCAAGTTTTGAATCCCATCGGCTTCGCTTTAGAAAACTTCTTTTTCTCTGTTCTTGAGGGTTCTACAACGGAAATAATAATGATTTAGATAATCCTAGACAAGCCCCAGAGACAAAGTCGCATATCGCTTCTGGATAGGGACTTGACTCCCCTCCTACACGACACAAGTGTGAATCCCTATTGCGAGCCGCTTTTGTTTGCTTTAGATGGTTGCAAGGTTTGCAACATGTTCTATTGAGTCTGATCAAATTGACCCATCTTCGCAGGACACTTCTTATCTTTCGGATAGAGCAAAGCTTTCTATATATGATGCCATGCGTTCAAAACGCATGAGGGAGCTGCTGTATATGAATTCCTTCTGGTTTATGAGGAAGCTTCCAACGCCAAAGATAAAGTCTTGACTGCACAAAAAAGCAAGCACGACAATTACCACCACCATCTGCTTGAGAGATGAATCTCCTTCCAACCTCGTGTTTTTATATATAGCTGCTTGAATCAATGAGGATCACAAATGTAACTACAGTCCACAAGTGCATGTGCATTCTCCTCCACTCCTTTCATATCTTCCAATAGAGTTTAGTAGTGGTCGGAGTGATCTCGACCACTACTTTAGTACTTTCCACTAGAGTCCATTAGTGGTGGTTGTACTCATCCACTCTCGTTAAGTCTCACTAGACTCAAGTTAACTTGACATCTTAACTTGAGTTAGAAGGCTCTAGAGCTCCTTCGGCAAAACTCTCTCCCCATGCTCCCCAAGGGGGTTGAACCCACGACCTCCTCCTTCACAACCTTGAGAACTAACCACTAGGCTAAGTGGATTATTTGTTTAAGAGAGCACATGGACTTATGCTTAAGTCTAGTCTGCAGATCTTTGGCCATATGCATGAGTGACCTAACGGTGTCCGATTTCAGATCTGTCTAAACCGAATGGACTCTTAGATCATAGACTTAATTTATTACATGGTGTCCATCATCCATGAAGCTTCTGAGCATATGAGCTCATGTGCCATATGATATGAATGCAACATGGGTGAGTGAGTTTGTGTGCCACACTCACATCCACGTTTGAGAGTATGGATATTTCGCCACCCACGACACCTCCCCCCACACTTCCGCCTTCCCCCATCCCTCCTCCACCACTTTCACTTGCACACACATCTCCTATAGACACAACATTCACACTTCCCATCCCCCAGTTCCCTTCCCTTGCATCGTCCACTGTACAAACCACACCTTCATCTATAGGTAATGCATTTGACACCATGTTTGCATGTATGTCACAGTTAAGGATAGAATACAATCATCTACAGGCACATAATCAAATGTTACAAGAACACTCTAAAGCATTACAACAATGCCTCGATACACTAGAAGAGGACAATACCAGTCTCCAAACTCAATTTCAAACCTTACAAGAGGCTCATGGCATGTTGGAGACACAATTTCAGAATGTAGATCAAGAAGCAATCCAAGGGTTGGAAAGCTATTTACAAATACAGTGGGAACGAAACTCCAAACTCCAGTGCAATATGGCACTACTCAGACGACACCTTGCAACGGCACAAGAGGAAAATAGATGTCTCTAACTACAAAACCAAGAGAGGGGCACCCATCAATCCCTCAAAGTTTCAAGCGATGACCCTGAAAAACATAAAAATTATCCCTGAAGACTATGCTACTTCTACTCGAGGCACATGACCAAATATCCGAAGAATTGGATCAACTGAAGCGGCAATAACAGAAGGATGCTACAGCTATGCCCCATGCCACCGCTTCACTTATCACTGACTCAGAGGCCCTGCAAGATCTCCAAAAACAAGTCACCGAATTGCAAGCACGACTGCTACAGTATGAAAGGCCACCTTCCCCACCTAAGGCACCCACTGATGAAGAGACAGTCTCCATTCCTGTGGAACAAAACATTTGAAGAGGACTATGAGCCGCAACCTATGCCAAGGGATGACAAACATAAGAAGGTCAAAATACATTCGAAGCGCCACGACCTCCGTGGTTAAAATAGGTGGAGGAAATTGGGAGTTCTCATGAACAGCGCACGGTGGTGCAAAATCAAGCCATGAGAGTCCTATTTAAGATGGATTTTCGATGATGAGTGTTGGCTAAATCCTTCATATCTACCCAGTGCTTAGCCTCTAGCTCTCCCATATATACCCAGTAGTGTGACACTTCCTGTGTGAGAACAGTGATTGTGAGATATTATGTTCTCAGGCTTTGTAACATACTACTTGGATAAGCATGCTACAAACTTGGAGAAGAAGGGATTCACATAGACACATCATGTTGGAGCTTACATTGCACCTTCTTCATCCTCTTAATCTCCGTGATGGTTTCGATCCATCCTTTTTACATTCTTTGACCTGATGGCACCATGTTTCTAGAGTAAACTCGAGTGTGTGTAACACTTTTCTATATGCCTATTGCCTCCCTTGAATTTATTTAGTTAGGTCCTTAGAGAGGACCAGGGCCAAAAAGTGCAACTTTTCTCAAGGCTTTTCTTTTGTCGTTTTTGAGTAACTTTTGCCTAGCTGAAAGGTTCTAGCTTCCACTCTTCAAGAAGTTCATAGTGGCTCAAGTTGAGCTCTGATTTGTTAGTATTTCCTTTTTGGAGATTTAGAAGCGAAAACATTGAACATCGTGGGGAAGGAGCTCGCACAAGAACTATTTGGGCTTGTGCATAAATGACTTTTGGAAGGCATTGTAAATCCAGTGATGAGGATCTCTCGAAAGGATTTAGTAATCCACGGACCCATAGCAGGGGATACTTCATCTAATCCACAGAGGCACATCATGTTTCGGCTTAGATTGCATTGCACCTTCCACGTCCTCTTACCGTTCGTTAGTGAGAACGCTAGAATTTGGATGAAGCATCGTTGGGGGAACTTGGTAAAACGTTGCCATGGAGAGAGTAGCTCATCCTTCCCTTAGGATGGCTGGGATCCCTTGCACCCTTCCCTTATTGTTTGACATAGGACTAGAGGTATTCTTAGAGGAGGATGGAAGGAGCATTCTCCAAGCATTTATGCTCATCGAACTCAAGGTTTTGCGTGAGGGAAGAAGCTTGAAATGGTTGTCATCGTTTAGACTTATCATGGGGATCCATTCCGATACACCAAGCTAACATATTTGGAAGAGTGTTTTCATTGGAATCTTCCAAGGAACTTTACTCGTAAACAAATAGAGGAGGAGGAAACACTTGTTTACGGTGAGTTAGTGTACCGTGGGCACCCATGCTTCTTCCACAAGTTTGGAAAGAGAGTGAGGAGGTTAAGTGTCACCTATGAACGATTGAGTGGTACTCACTAGTGAGGAGGTTAAGTTGGTACTCATAAGAGAGTGTGTGTGTGGTGTGCGCGCGCGCGCGTTTGTGGTTTGGAGCAGCAAATTTAGTGTTGGTCCGTTGTGTTGGATCTCTCTCTCTCTCATCATCATCCAAACAATATATGGATGGAGCGAAGAGACTATGTATCCCGCATGCGCGCGCACTCCCTGCAAATTTTGGATTCCTATAAGCCGCGCCCGGCATCCTCCTGCCACGACTATACTTGAACAGGATCTGTTCTATAGTCTGTACTCCTTGTGTGAGCATCTCTACTCAGACAAGACGCACAACTCGGACGAGGAGGTGAAGCTGTTGGCTGCCTGAGCGTGAATAATTGCTGCGCGGGTGTGTTCGCTCGTTGCCTTGCCTTGATGATCGTCCTGCCCTCCTCTGTGTGGGCGGCGGGGATGGCAGCCCAGCCTTCTGACGAGTGTTCCCAACTCCTTTTGCTTTCTACTACTACTCTTCGTATGACAAGGCGCGCACCTTAAGATGAGCAAAATTTTAGGGGGGAAAAAACTTGCTTGCTTTTGTACATCCTACCACTACTACTATCGTCCTCATGGAATGCATGGATTTCCGAATTGTCTTGTGGATAATAGGGATTACCACCATGGTGTCATGGAGGCCAGGGGAAAGACCTCACACTCTAATCGTTGCATAACCTTCTTCCATTGTACAAAATTCCCATGCCACTCTACCATCCATCCATCTGTGTCATGGTCCCCACCCATGGAAACCCAACACTTTTGAAGCATCTGGTGTTCACTAGTGAGGAGGTCAACTTGGTACCCATGCTTCTTCCGCATGCATAATCTTTGAAGTCCCCATCCATTGAAACCCAGCATCTCCACCATCACAAGTATACCAATGATGTTCATCCGTTGCCAAATGATGCACATCACAAGTATACCGATGGGCTTCTGGTAGTATACCAACGATGTTCACCCGTTGCCAAATGCAATAAATTGGCAATCCAAGAAAGGGCCTTCCTGGATCATCACCATCTCCTATTGTTGCCACAATTGTCCCTACAATTATCTCTTGTCTCACCCGGCATGTCATGATGTTAGTGAAAATGCATTCGAACTTTGGATGGGGCCCTAACTTTGGTTCACTATAACCAAAGTTATAGTGAACCAAAGTTAGGGCCCCATCCAAAGTAAATAATTTTCTTACACTCAATTTTCTTCAACAATCTCATATTGACTCCATTTTCTTGAAGGGAGGCTTTGATTTCTCAGCATTTCCTATCTTAGAGATTTACACGTGGAAACAATCAACATCTTCGAGAAAGAATTCACACATGAACTGTCTGCACTTGTGCATAAGCGCTTCAAGTTCAAGATCTTGCGCGAGGGCTACATCTCAAGGGCTCATGTCATATGCCATCCAACCTTTCAGTGTAGGTCTAGATGCATCAATCCACCTCTCTATAGGTCACTACTCAATCAAGTCCCTCAAAAGGAAGCGTGCTAAGCTTTTGAACAACTCCATGATACCTTGGATCTTAACCTCGAATAGAAGGCGTTCTTGATGATGAACCCTTTAATCCATATTCAAGGCTCATACTTCATGGATTCTTGTCCAAGAAGTTTAATTCTCAACCCTCCTCAATCACATTTGTTGATATATTTCGGTAGTCATGTGTTTGAACACACCTAGCAGCATTCGACCAGCTTGTTCTCTCTTTAGGAGCCCCCCCCCTTTGTATATACGCCTATAACCCTAACGAGTGACTTTTGGTATCACTGCAAGTTCTTGCTTCATTTCGGGGGTGATGGACACCCCTTCGGTCATAGTCTTAGAATCGCACAGAAATTGGTGAGCATCGTCACCATGACCAGGTCTTTAAATAAGCTTCACTTTGTGGCATCAAAATTTAACTTGAGCTCATTTCGACATCCAAAGGCACTATCACAACGACTATGCACACGATTTAATCCTTTTCCACCATTCAGCCTTTCGCATGGACACTAATAGTAACAATCTCCCACTAAAGCCCAATAGAAAAAGTGACTATGGGAGAAAAAAAATACAAAAATAAAAAAGAAAAACATAATAATGAACAAAAGTGGATGTGCATGAGTAGGTGTCATGGGAGTGGGAGAGTGGGTGAGTGGAACAAAAAAAGAAAAAGAAAGAAAAGAATTCGCTCCCTTTCCCACTCCCTCTCTCTCTCTCTCCTCCATTGGGAGTTTCTTTTTTGTGGTGTCCATGCAGGTATCCTAAGGGAGGAAATGGGTGAACTCTAGGCTGAGGGGATCAAGAAGGAAGAGAGCTCGAGAGGAAGGCTCTATTTGTGCTAGAGGGGGGCCATCCTAGTGTTTTGAATCTTTTGAAGATCATGATGACATATTAAGAGATGAAAAGAAAGTAGGAAAACGAGTCTAAACAACAACAACATTAGGGGAATTCGTGAAGAAGAGGATGTTGGCAACCTGCTGAAGAAGGGACTCTCTCGTTGGAGGGGCTGGAGTCCATCATCCATGAAGCTTTTAAGCATATGAGCTCAAGCTACGAGTTAGGGGAAATAAATCTGGTTGGGAGATGGATGTATCCGGATCCTTCTCCAGCAAAACAGACATTGGCAAAGTTGCAATCATATCCGTATGGCTACCCAAAGTAACCCTACCTACATCCATAGGCTTTTAGAGTAAGTCCAAAATAGCCTTAAGGTGACTTTGAATTCCGTCAAAAGATTGACGAAGTTCCGCAACTTTTACCAGGACATTGGACAAATGTCGAAGGCCTTGCTCTACTCTCAACAACCTACCTTCAAAATCATTCCTCTCATTTAAAGTGGTGTTGATGTCCCCTCGCATAGAAGACGTTCTTGATGATGAACCCTTTAATCCATGTTCAAGGCCCATACTTCATGGATTCTTGTCCAAAAAGTTTAATTCTCAACCTTCCTGAATCACATTTGTTGATATACTTCGGTAGTGATGTGTGTGAACACACCTAGGAGCATGCGACCAACTTTTTCTCTCTTTAGGAGGTCCTCCCCCCCCTTTGTATATATGCCTATAACCCTAACGAGTGAGTTTTCGTATCACTACAATTCCTTGCTTCATTTAGGGGGTGATGGACATCCCTTCGGTCATAGTCTTAGAATCATCATCACCATGATCATGTGTTTAAATAAGCTTAACTTTGTGGCATAAAAATTTAATATGGGCTCATTTCAACATCCAAAGGCACTATCACAACGACTATGCACACGATTTAGTCCTTTTCCACCATTCGGCCTTTGACATGGACACTAACAGTAACAATCTCCCACTAGAGACCAATAGGAAAAGTGACTATGGGAGAAAAAAAAATACAAAATTAAAAAAGAAAAACATAATAATGAACAAAAGTGTATGTGCATGAGTAGGTGTCATGGGAGTGGGAGGGTGGGTGAGTGGAACAAAAAAAGAAAAAAAAAGAAAAGAATTCGCTCCCTTGCCCACTCCCTCTCTCTCTCTCCTCCATTGGGAGTTTCTTTTTTGTGGTGTCCATGCATGTATACTAAGGGAGGAAATGAGTGAACTATAGGCTGAGGGGATCTCGAAGGAAGAGAGCTCGAGAGGAAGGCTCTCTTTGTGCTAGAGGGGGGCCATGCTAGTGTTTTCTTTTGAATATCATGATGACAAATTAAGAGAGGAAAACAAAGCACAAAAACAAGTCTGAAGGACAATGACATTAGGGGAATTCGTGAAGGAGAGGATGTTGGCAACCTGTTGAAGAAGGGACTCTCTCGTTGGAGGGGCTGGAGTCCATCATCCATGAAGCTTCTGAGCATATAAGCTCAAGCTACCAGTTAGGGGAAAAAAATATGCTCGGGAGATGGATGTACAAGGATCCTGCTTCAGCAAAACAGACATTGGCAAAGTTGCAATCATATCGGTATGGCTACCCAAAGTAACCCTACCTACATCCATAGGCTTCTACAGTAAGTCCAAAATAACCTTACGGTGACTTTGAATTCCGTCAAAAGATTGACGAAGTTCCACAACTTTTACCAAGACATTCGACAAATGTCGAAGGCCTTGCTCTACTCTCAACAACCTACCTTCAAGATCATTCCTCTCATTTAAGGTGGTGTTGATGTCCGCTCGCATAGAAGGCGTTCTTGATGATGAACCCTTTAATCCATGTTCAAGGCCCATACTTCATGGATTCTTGTCCAAAAAGTTTAATTCTCAACCTTCCTCAATCACATTTGTTGATATATTTTGGTAGTGATGTGTGTGAACACACCTAGGAGCATCGGACCAGCGTTTTCTCTCCTTAGGAGGTCCTCCCCCCCTTTGTATATATGCCTATAACCCTAACGAGTGACTTTTGGTATCACTGCAATTCCTGGCTTCATTTAGGGGGTGATGGACATACCTTCGGTCATAGTCTTAGAATCGCTCAGAAATTGGTGAGCATCATCACCATGATCATGTGTTTAAATAAGCTTCACTTTGTGGCATCAAGATATAATTTGAGCTCATTTAGACATCCAAAGGCACTATCACAACGACTATGCACACGATTTAGTCCTTTTCCACCATTCGGCCTTTCACATGGACACTAACAGTAACAATCTCCCACTAGAGCCCAATAGGAAAAGTGACTATGGGAGAAAAAAATACAAAAATAAAAAAGTAAAACATAATAATGAACAAAAGTGGATGTGCATGAGTAGGTATTATGGGAGTGGGAGAGTGGAACAATGAAAGAAAAAGAAAGAAAAGAATTCGCTCCCCTCCCCACTCCCTCTCTCTCTATCTTTCTCTCTCGCTCTCTCTCTCTCTCTCTCTCTCCTTGATTGGGAGTCTTTTTGTTTTTGGTGTCCATGCATGTATCGTAAGGGAGGAAAACAGTGAATTGTAGGCTGAGGGGATCGAGAAGAGAGAGAGCTCAAGATGAAGGCTCTCTTTGTGCTAGAGGGGGGCCATCCTAGTGTTTTCTTTTGAAGATCATGATGACATATTAAGAGATGAAAAGAAAGCAGGAAAAAGAGCTGAACAACAATGACATTAGGGGAATTCGTGAAGGAGGAGATGGTGGCAACCTGCTGAAGAAGGGGCTCTCTCGTTGGAGGGGCTGGAGTCCATCATCCATGAAGCTTCTGAGCATATGAGCTCAAGCTACGAGTTAGGGGAAATAAATATGCTTGGGGGATGGATGTATCCGGATCCTTCTCTAGCAAAACAGACATTGGCAAAGTTGCAATCATATCCGTATGGCTACCCAAAGTAACCCTACCTACATCCATAGGCTTCTGGAGCAAGTCCAAAATAGCCTTAAGGAGACTTTGAATTCCTTCAAAAGATTGACGAAGTTTCGCAACTTTTACCTGGACATTAGACAAATATCGAAGCACTTGCTTTACTCTGAACAACCTACCTTCAAAATCATTCCTCTCATTTAAGGTGGTGTTGATGTCCCCTCGCAACATGGTTCCCTCAACGTCTAAATTTCATGCCCTCGTAACTATGTTCGATGCATCAATCACATGACTAGGAATTGAAATCTTTCGTGTAGATGTATGCAATGCACGTGATATTACTGGTGGACTAGTCATGAATGAAGATGTTGCTAAAACGGGATTTGAAACATATAATGAAGCACTAGTACTACTTGTCAACATAGCGTGGCTTGAAGTCCCCTCCATCGCACACAGTCCCTTAACAAACTTAATTACATTCCCTAATGTAAGTGATCTGTGTGATAAAATCAAAGGTACGATGTTCAAAATTCACAAGAAAACATCCCTGATTGGTTTGCGCTTTGAAGTGGACTTGATTCTAGGAGAGAGTGCTAGAATAACAATGTGGCTTCTTTTTCAGGAAGGGATGGATTCCACAGTTTCACTTTGACTTGCTTCCTTCTTCTTGAGATCAAATGATGAGGCAGAACTCAATTATGATTCGGATTCGGGTCGAGGATAACTTCTCAAGAGTAGAATTCGGGTTTCATATGGCTCCAAGGCTCGGATACGGCTAGGATTATATATAGAAATTAAGATCACATAATACTTTGTGAGAACTTATGCACGCAAATCCTCCTAGCATAATGGTTAAACGATGCGATATTTGAGTAGAGGATCAAGTTTTGAACCCCATCGGCTTCGCTTTAGAAAACTTCTTTTTCTTTGTTCTTGAGGGTTCTGCAGCGGAAATAATAATTGATTTAGATAATCCTAGACAAGCCCCAGAGACAAAGTCGCATATCGCTTCTGGATAGGGACTTGACTCCCCTCCTACACGACACAAGTGTGAATCCCTATTGCGAGCCGCTTTTGTTTGCTTTAGATGGTTGCAAGGTTTGCAGCATGTTCTATTGAGTCTGATCAAATTGACCCATCTTTGCAGACGCTTCTTATCTTTCGGATAGAGCAAAGCTTTCTATATATGATGCCATGCGTTCAAAACGCACGGGGGAGCTGCTGTATATGAATTCCTTCTGGTTTATGAGGAAGCTTCCAACGCCAAAGATAAAGTCTTGACTGCATAAAAAAACAAGCACGACAATTACCACCACCATCTGCTTGAGAGATGAATCTCCTTCCAACCTCGTGTTTTTATATATAGCTACTTGAATCAATGAGGATCACAAATGTAACTACAGTCCACAAGTGCATGTGCATTCTCCTCCACTCCTTTCATATCTTCCAATAGAGTTTAGTAGTGGTCGGAGTGATCTCGACCACTACTTTAGTACCTTCCACTAGAGTCCATTAGTGGTGGTTTTACTCATCACTCTCGTTAAGTCTCACTAGACTCAAGTTAACTTGACATCTTAACTTGAGTTAGAAGGCTCTAGAGCTCCTTCGGCAAAACTCTCTCCCCATGCTCCCCAAGGGGGATGAACCCAAGAACTCCTCCTTCACAACCTTGAGAACTAACCACTAGGCTAAGTGGATTATTTGTTTAAGAGAGCACATGGACTTATGCTTAAGTCTAGTCTACAGATCTTTGGCCATATGCATAAGTGACCTAACGGTGTCCGATTTCAGATCTGTATAAACCGAATGGACTCTTACATCATAGACTTAATTTATTACATGGTGTCCATCATCCATGAAGCTTCTGAGCATATGAGCTCATGTGCCATATGATATGAATGCAGCATGGGTGAGTGAGTTTGTGTGTTCAACTCGGTGTGTGCTTGAGTGAGAGTGTCTTGCTTTACTTAGAGTGTTTCAGAGTCAGAGTGAGAGTGATAGGAGTGGAATGAAACAGAGAAGGAAAAGAGTTAGGCTGAGAGTGAGAAAGCGTGTGTTTGATCGAGGAAAGGGGAGTAAGGAAAGAGAAAGATAGAGAAGGGAAGAGGAAATGTAAGGTTGGGGCTGAAGTGGACCTTAAAGGGTAGAGAGAAGAAGTGAGGAGAAGAAGAGGAAGAGGGAAAGAGTGAGAGAGGGTGAAGTAAGCTGAGGTGTGGAATTTGGAAATACTTGAACAAATTTGGCTTTTACTTGTGATTTGAGATCGCCCTTCCCATATCAAGGTTGAAGCATAGCCAAAGATTTAAGTACCTTATTCTCCTCTGACAACCCTTTCTATAAGGTCACCACCATCACAATCGAATCTCTCATGGAGACATCCATAGGACAACTAGCCTCCACGACCTCGATCATCGGCCATCTTGACACTAGATCCAAAATTCTCAGATTCCCTGTCACCCTGTCTGCCTTCACGAATTTTCCACCCCCAGGCTTGCATTTCCCACCCCCCATACCACCAGTCCTTCAACCTGCCCATGACTTGCTCTCTAGAATGTTTCAAGTCACCGCCCAAACCTTCTCATTGATTCCCTTCCCAACATCCACACCACACTTATTCACCACGATCACACACACACCACCTACCATTCCGATATACATGGTAGACACCACACTCACATCCACGTTTGAGAGTATGGACATTTCGCCACCCACGACACCTCCCCCTCCCCCCACACTTCCGCCTTCCCCCATCCCTCCTCCACCACTTTCACTTGCACACACATCTCCTATAGACACAACATTCACACTTCCCATCCCCGAGTTCCCTTCCCTTGCATCGTCCACTGTACAAACCACACCTTCATCTATAGGTAATTCATTTGACACCATGTTTGCATGTATGTCACAGTTAAGGATAGAATACAATCATCTACAGGCACATAATCAAATGTTACAAGAACACTCTAAAGCATTACAACAATGCCTCGATACACTAGAAGAGGACAATACCAGTCTCCAAACTCAATTTCAAACCTTACAAGAGGCTCACTGCATGTTGGAGACACAATTTCAGAATGTAGATCAAGAAGCAATCCAAGGGTTGGAAAGCTATTTACAAATACAGTGGGAACGAAACTCCAAACTCCAGTGCAATATGGCACTACTCAGACGACACCTTGCAACGGCACAAGAGGAAAATAGATGTCTCTAACTACAAAACCAAGAGAGGGGCACCCGTCAATCCCTCAAAGTTTCAAGCGATGACCCTGAAAAACATAAAAATTATCCCTGAAGACTATGCTACTCTACTCGAGGCACATGACCAAATATCTGAAGAATTGGATGAACTGAAGCGGCAATGACAGAAGGATGCTAGAGCTATGCCCCAAGCCACCGCTTCACTTATCACTGACTCAGAGGCCCTGCAAGATCTCCAAAAACAAGTCACCGAATTGCAAGCACGACTGCTACAATATGAAAGGCCACCTTCCCCACCTAAGGCACCCACTGATGAAGAGACAGTCTCCATTCCTGTGGAACAAACATTTGAAGAGGACTATGAGCCGCAACCTATGCCAAGGGGATGACAAACATAAGAAGGTCAAAATACATTCGAAGCGCCACGACCTCCGTGGTTAAAATAGGTGGAGGAAATTGGGAGTTCTCATGAACAGCGCACGGTGGTGCAAAATCAAGCCATGAGAGTCATAGAAGAAACAGTATTACAATCTAGTTACTTCAAGAACTTGTCATCTAGATGTCTTATCATATCATCAGAACTCCAATACCGGCCTTACTATGTCATTCTGGTAGATTACAATGCAGAAATATAGAACCAGAGTGAGTTTGTGTGTTTAACTCGGTGTGTGGTTGAGTGAGAGTGTCTTGCTTGACTTAGAGTGTTTGAGAGTCAGAGTGAGAGTGATAGGAGTGGATTGAAACAGAGAAGGAAAAGAGTTAGGCTGAGAGTAAGAAAGCATGTGTTTGATTGAGGAAAGGGGAGTAAGAAAGGAGAAAGATAGAGAAGGAAGAGGAAATGTAAGGTTGGGGCTGAAGTGGACCTTAAAGAGTAGAGAGAAGAAGTGAGGAGAAGAAGAGGAAGAGGGAAAGAGTGAGAGAGGGTGAAGTAAGCTGAGGTGTGGAATTTGGAAATACTTGAACAAATTTGGCTTTCACTTGTGATTTGAGATCGCCCTTCCCATATCAAGGTTGAAGCATAGCCAAAGATTTAAGTACACGTGGCTGGAATTTGGGATTGAGATTCGGACGTGATGGCACCATCTAAAGGATTTGGATCTAATGGGGATGAGAGACGTGAGCCAAATCGTGCAGATTCCTGGCTTGAGGGGAAGAGGAGCTTGCAAGTTATGAGAAATTGAGCACGAATATCTAGGTAAAGCTTCAGATATTTTCTCATTCTCTTGGGTTCAAGAACTTATCTAGTACATGTGTTTTTTTTTTCCTCCTCCTTAGGCACTTTCCAATATTCATTTTGTTTTATATCTAAGTCATCAAAAGCTCATTCGCTAGCTCCCTAATCCCTTGGAAAATGATAGGATGTGGTCCTAAATCATTTGGAGATCCAAAAGTGCAAAGATCTAGGTCCAGTCCTATGACAAGGTGGAATTCCTCAAATTTGGAATACGGAGGAAATCTATTTGCACAAAGTATCCTATTTAAGATGGATTTTCGATGATGAGTGTTGGCTAAATCCTTCATATCTACCCAGTGCTTAGCCTCTAGCTCTCCCATATATACCCAGTAGTGTGACACTTCCTGTGTGAGAACAGTGATTGTGAGATATTATGTTCTCAAGCTTTGTAACATACTACTTGCATAAGTATGCTACAAACTTGTAGAAGAAGGGATTCACATAGACACATCATGTTGGAGCTTTCATTGCACCTTCCTCATCCTCTTAATCTCTGTGCTTAGCCTCTAGCTCTCGCATATCAATGGCACGATCGGGATTGTCACACACCACATACATGGTCGCTTGTTTATGAAGGTAATGAGCTTCTATGAACTTCAGGGATAGCTTCTTTGATGGAGTAGATGAGTTCGGAGACCGCAATCTGAATACAAATCAATTTGATCCATCTAAATAGAGTATGGCTCCATGAGCATTTGATACACACAAGTTTGAGAGTTCTACAATAGTCGGTCCCAATCCTAGACATGCATTTGTCGCACATAGGTTGTGCTTGCAACCCATGATTTCTAAGCCATTGTTCGACTCACTCGGCTCGCTAAAAAGTGAGTGTCCTAGGAGGCAATTGAGTCACACTCCGTTGAAAAAAGAGAGATGAAGTAGTGTATGCTAGGATCTTAAGTGAATATTCACTTTGTCTAGAGCTTTATTTCCTTAGTTATCAAGTTGTTAGGGCACCCATTTTGTGTTTTGAGTTATTTAGGTGTCCAAAATGATATGTTGTTTGTTCGTGTAGCATTGAAATGGTGACACAAGAGTATTTGGATAGTTTGTTAGTGGGTTGCAGGTGTCAAGTATACCAAGTAGTGTGATACTTCCTGTGTGAGAAGAGCGATTGCGAGATATTGTGTTCTCAGGCTTTGTAACATACTACTTGGATAAGCATGCTACAAACTTGGAGAAGAAGGGATTCACATAGACACATCATGTTGGAGCTTACATTGCACCTTCTTCATCCTCTTAATCTCCGTGATGGTTTCGATCCATCCTTTTTACATTCTTTGACCTGATGGCACCATGTTTCTAGAGTAAACTCGAGTGTGTGTAACACTTTTCTATATGCCTATTGCCTCCCTTGAATTTATTTAGTTAGGTCCTTAGAGAGGACCAGGGCCAAAAAGTGCAACTTTTCTCAAGGCTTTTCTTTTGTCGTTTTTGAGTAACTTTTGCCTAGCTGAAAGGTTCTAGCTTCCACTCTTCAAGAAGTTCATAGTGGCTCAAGTTGAGCTCTGATTTGTTAGTATTTCCTTTTTGGAGATTTAGAAGCGAAAACATTGAACATCGTGGGGAAGGAGCTCGCACAAGAACTATTTGGGCTTGTGCATAAATGACTTTTGGAAGGCATTGTAAATCCAGTGATGAGGATCTCTCGAAAGGATTTAGTAATCCACGGACCCATAGCAGGGGATACTTCATCTAATCCACAGAGGCACATCATGTTTCGGCTTAGATTGCATTGCACCTTCCACGTCCTCTTACCGTTCGTTAGTGAGAACGCTAGAATTTGGATGAAGCATCGTTGGGGGAACTTGGTAAAACGTTGCCATGGAGAGAGTAGCTCATCCTTCCCTTAGGATGGCTGGGATCCCTTGCACCCTTCCCTTATTGTTTGACATAGGACTAGAGGTATTCTTAGAGGAGGATGGAAGGAGCATTCTCCAAGCATTTATGCTCATCGAACTCAAGGTTTTGCGTGAGGGAAGAAGCTTGAAATGGTTGTCATCGTTTAGACTTATCATGGGGATCCATTCCGATACACCAAGCTAACATATTTGGAAGAGTGTTTTCATTGGAATCTTCCAAGGAACTTTACTCGTAAACAAATAGAGGAGGAGGAAACACTTGTTTACGGTGAGTTAGTGTACCGTGGGCACCCATGCTTCTTCCACAAGTTTGGAAAGAGAGTGAGGAGGTTAAGTGTCACCTATGAACGATTGAGTGGTACTCACTAGTGAGGAGGTTAAGTTGGTACTCATAAGAGAGTGTGTGTGTGGTGTGCGCGCGCGCGCGTTTGTGGTTTGGAGCAGCAAATTTAGTGTTGGTCCGTTGTGTTGGATCTCTCTCTCTCTCATCATCATCCAAACAATATATGGATGGAGCGAAGAGACTATGTATCCCGCATGCGCGCGCACTCCCTGCAAATTTTGGATTCCTATAAGCCGCGCCCGGCATCCTCCTGCCACGACTATACTTGAACAGGATCTGTTCTATAGTCTGTACTCCTTGTGTGAGCATCTCTACTCAGACAAGACGCACAACTCGGACGAGGAGGTGAAGCTGTTGGCTGCCTGAGCGTGAATAATTGCTGCGCGGGTGTGTTCGCTCGTTGCCTTGCCTTGATGATCGTCCTGCCCTCCTCTGTGTGGGCGGCGGGGATGGCAGCCCAGCCTTCTGACGAGTGTTCCCAACTCCTTTTGCTTTCTACTACTACTCTTCGTATGACAAGGCGCGCACCTTAAGATGAGCAAAATTTTAGGGGGGAAAAAACTTGCTTGCTTTTGTACATCCTACCACTACTACTATCGTCCTCATGGAATGCATGGATTTCCGAATTGTCTTGTGGATAATAGGGATTACCACCATGGTGTCATGGAGGCCAGGGGAAAGACCTCACACTCTAATCGTTGCATAACCTTCTTCCATTGTACAAAATTCCCATGCCACTCTACCATCCATCCATCTGTGTCATGGTCCCCACCCATGGAAACCCAACACTTTTGAAGCATCTGGTGTTCACTAGTGAGGAGGTCAACTTGGTACCCATGCTTCTTCCGCATGCATAATCTTTGAAGTCCCCATCCATTGAAACCCAGCATCTCCACCATCACAAGTATACCAATGATGTTCATCCGTTGCCAAATGATGCACATCACAAGTATACCGATGGGCTTCTGGTAGTATACCAACGATGTTCACCCGTTGCCAAATGCAATAAATTGGCAATCCAAGAAAGGGCCTTCCTGGATCATCACCATCTCCTATTGTTGCCACAATTGTCCCTACAATTATCTCTTGTCTCACCCGGCATGTCATGATGTTAGTGAAAATGCATTCGAACTTTGGATGGGGCCCTAACTTTGGTTCACTATAACCAAAGTTATAGTGAACCAAAGTTAGGGCCCCATCCAAAGTAAATAATTTTCTTACACTCAATTTTCTTCAACAATCTCATATTGACTCCATTTTCTTGAAGGGAGGCTTTGATTTCTCAGCATTTCCTATCTTAGAGATTTACACGTGGAAACAATCAACATCTTCGAGAAAGAATTCACACATGAACTGTCTGCACTTGTGCATAAGCGCTTCAAGTTCAAGATCTTGCGCGAGGGCTACATCTCAAGGGCTCATGTCATATGCCATCCAACCTTTCAGTGTAGGTCTAGATGCATCAATCCACCTCTCTATAGGTCACTACTCAATCAAGTCCCTCAAAAGGAAGCGTGCTAAGCTTTTGAACAACTCCATGATACCTTGGATCTTAACCTCGAATAGAAGGCGTTCTTGATGATGAACCCTTTAATCCATATTCAAGGCTCATACTTCATCGATTCTTGTCCAAGAAGTTTAATTCTCAACCCTCCTCAATCACATTTGTTGATATATTTCGGTAGTGATGTGTTTGAACACACCTAGCAGCATTCGACCAGCTTGTTCTCTCTTTAGGAGGCCCCCCCCCTTTGTATATACGCCTATAACCCTAACGAGTGACTTTTGGTATCACTGCAAGTTCTTGCTTCTTTTCAAGGGTGATGGACACCCCTTCGGTCATAGTCTTAGAATCGCACAGAAATTGGTGAGCATCGTCACCATGACCAGGTCTTTAAATAAGCTTCACTTTGTGGCATCAAAATTTAACTTGAGCTCATTTCGACATCCAAAGGCACTATCACAACGACTATGCACACGATTTAATCCTTTTCCACCATTCAACCTTTCGCATGGACACTAATAGTAACAATCTCCCACTAAAGCCCAATAGAAAAAGTGACTATGGGAGAAAAAAAATACAAAAATAAAAAAGAAAAACATAATAATGAACAAAAGTGGATGTGCATGAGTAGGTGTCATGGGAGTGGGAGAGTGGGTGAGTGGAACAAAAAAAGAAAAAGAAAGAAAAGAATTCGCTCCCTTTCCCACTCCCTCTCTCTCTCTCTCTCTCCTCCATTGGGAGTTTCTTTTTTGTGGTGTCCATGCAGGCATCCTAAGGGAGGAAATGAGTGAACTCTAGGCTGAGGGGATCAAGAAGGAAGAGAGCTCGAGAGGAAGGCTCTATTTGTGCTAGAGGGGGGCCATCCTAGTGTTTTGAATCTTTTGAAGATCATGATGACATATTAAGAGATGAAAAGAAAGTAGGAAAACGAGTCTAAACAACAACAACATTAGGGGAATTCGTGAAGGAGAGGATGTTGGCAACCTGCTGAAGAAGGGACTCTCTTGTTGGAGGGGCTGGAGTCCATCATCCATGAAGCTTTTAAGCATATGAGCTCAAGCTACGAGTTAGGGGAAATAAATCTGCTTGGGAGATGGATGTATCCGGATCCTTCTCCAGCAAAACAGACATTGGCAAAGTTGCAATCATATCCGTATGGCTACCCAAAGTAACCCTACCTACATCCATAGGCTTTTAGAGTAAGTCCAAAATAGCCTTAAGGTGACTTTGAATTCCGTCAAAAGATTGACGAAGTTCCGCAACTTTTACCAGGACATTGGACAAATGTCGAAGGCCTTGCTCTACTCTCAACAACCTACCTTCAAAATCATTCCTCTCATTTAAAGTGGTGTTGATGTCCCCTCGCATAGAAGACGTTCTTGATGATGAACCCTTTAATCCATGTTCAAGGCCCATACTTCATGGATTCTTGTCCAAAACGTTTAATTCTCAACCTTCCTGAATCACATTTGTTGATATACTTCGGTAGTGATGTGTGTGAACACACCTAGGAGCATGCGACCAACTTTTTCTCTCTTTAGGAGGTCCTCCCCCCCCTTTGTATATATGCCTATAACCCTAACGAGTGAGTTTTCGTATCACTACAATTCCTTGCTTCATTTAGGGGGTGATGGACATCCCTTCGGTCATAGTCTTAGAATCATCATCACCATGATCATGTGTTTAAATAAGCTTAACTTTGTGGCATAAAAATTTAATATGGGCTCATTTCAACATCCAAAGGCACTATCACAACGACTATGCACACGATTTAGTCCTTTTCCACCATTCGGCCTTTGACATGGACACTAACAGTAACAATCTCCCACTAGAGACCAATAGGAAAAGTGACTATGGGAGAAAAAAGAATACAAAATTAAAAAAGAAAAACATAATAATGAACAAAAGTGTATGTGCATGAGTAGGTGTCATGGGAGTGGGAGGGTGGGTGAGTGGAACAAAAAAAGAAAAAAAAAGAAAAGAATTCGCTCCCTTGCCCACTCCCTCTCTCTCTCTCCTCCATTGGGAGTTTCTTTTTTGTGGTGTCCATGCATGTATACTAAGGGAGGAAATGAGTGAACTATAGGCTGAGGGGATCTCGAAGGAAGAGAGCTCGAGAGGAAGGCTCTCTTTGTGCTAGAGGGGGGCCATGCTAGTGTTTTCTTTTGAATATCATGATGACAAATTAAGAGAGGAAAACAAAGCACAAAAACAAGTCTGAAGGACGATGACATTAGGGGAATTCGTGAAGGAGAGGATGTTGGCAACCTGTTGAAGAAGGGACTCTCTCGTTGGAGGGGCTGGAGTCCATCATCCATGAAGCTTCTGAGCATATAAGCTCAAGCTACCAGTTAGGGGAAATAAATATGCTCGGGAGATGGATGTACAAGGATCCTGCTTCAGCAAAACAGACATTGGCAAAGTTGCAATCATATCGGTATGGCTACCCAAAGTAACCCTACCTACATCCATAGGCTTCTACAGTAAGTCCAAAATAACCTTACGGTGACTTTGAATTCCGTCAAAAGATTGACGAAGTTCCACAACTTTTACCAAGACATTCGACAAATGTCGAAGGCCTTGCTCTACTCTCAACAACCTACCTTCAAGATCATTCCTCTCATTTAAGGTGGTGTTGATGTCCGCTCGCATAGAAGGCGTTCTTGATGATGAACCCTTTAATCCATGTTCAAGGCCCATACTTCATGGATTCTTGTCCAAAAAGTTTAATTCTCAACCTTCCTCAATCACATTTGTTGATATATTTCGGTAGTGATGTGTGTGAACACACCTAGGAGCATTGGACCAGCGTTTTCTCTCCTTAGGAGGTCCTCCCCCCCTTTGTATATATGTCTATAACCCTAACGAGTGACTTTTGGTATCACTGCAATTCCTGGCTTCATTTAGGGGGTGATGGACATACCTTCGGTCATAGTCTTAGAATCGCTCAGAAATTGGTGAGCATCATCACCATGATCATGTGTTTAAATAAGCTTCACTTTGTGGCATCAAAATATAATTTGAGCTCATTTATACATCCAAAGGCACTATCACAACGACTATGCACACGATTTAATCCTTTTCCACCATTCGGCCTTTCACATGGACACTAACAGTAACAATCTCCCACTAGAGCCCAATAGGAAAAGTGACTATGGGAGAAAAAAATACAAAAATAAAAAAGTAAAACATAATAATGAACAAAAGTGGATGTGCATGAGTAGGTATTATGGGAGTGGGAGAGTGGAACAAAGAAAGAAAAATAAAGAAAAGAATTCGCTCCCCTCCCCACTCCCTCTCTCTCTATCTCTCTCTCTCTCTCTCTCTCCTTGATTGGGAGTCTTTTTCTTTTTGGTGTCCATGCATGTATCGTAAGGGAGGAAAACAGTGAATTGTAGGCTGAGGGGATCGAGAAGAGAGAGAGCTCAAGATGAAGGCTCTCTTTGTGCTAGAGGGGGGCCATCCTAGTGTTTTCTTTTGAAGATCATGATGACATATTAAGAGATGAAAAGAAAGCAGGAAAAAGTGTCTGAACAACAATGACATTAGGGGAATTCGTGAAGGAGGAGATGGTGGCAACCTGCTGAAGAAGGGGCTCTCTCGTTGGAGGGGCTGGAGTCCATCATCCATGAAGCTTCTGAGCATATGAGCTCAAGCTACGAGTTAGGGGAAATAAATATGCTTGGGAGATGGATGTATCCGGATCCTTCTCCAGCAAAACAGACATTGGCAAAGTTGCAATCATATCCATATGGCTACCCAAAGTAACCCTACCTACATCCATAGGCTTCTAGAGCAAGTCCAAAATAGCCTTAAGAAGACTTTGAATTCCTTCAAAAGATTGACGGAAGTTTCGCAACTTTTACCTAGACATTAGACAAATATCGAAGCACTTGCTTTACTCTGAACAACCTACCTTCAAAATCATTCCTCTCATTTAAGGTGGTGTTGATGTCCCCTCGCAACATGGTTCCCTCAACGTCTAAATTTCATGCCCTCGTAACTATGTTCGATGCATCAATCACATGACTAGGAATTGAAATCTTTTGTGTAGATGTATGCAATGCACGTGATCTTACTGGTGGACTAGTCATGAATGAAGATGTTGCTAAAACAGGATTTGAAACATATAATGAAGCACTAATACTACTTGTCAACATAGCGTGGCTTGAAGTCCCCTCCATCGCACACAGTCCGTTAACAAACTTAATTACATTCCCTAATGTAAGTGATCTGTGTGATAAAATCAAAGGTACGATGTTCAAAATTCACAAGAAAACATCCTTGATTGGTTTGCGCTTTGAAGTGGACTTGATTCTAGGAGAGAGTGCTAGAAT
This sequence comes from Ceratopteris richardii, assembly GCA_020310875.1. Lineage (NCBI taxonomy): Eukaryota > Viridiplantae > Streptophyta > Polypodiopsida > Polypodiales > Pteridaceae > Ceratopteris > Ceratopteris richardii. Next base: position 46,433,571 of record CM035406.1, on the reverse strand, counting down.
AACAATGTGGCTTCTTTTTCAGGAAGGGATGGATTCCACAGTTTCACTTTGACTTGCTTCCTTCTTCTTGAGATCAAATGATGAGGCAGAACTCAATTATGATTCGGATTCGGGTCGAGGATAACTTCTCAAGAGTAGAATTCGGGTTTGATATGGCTCCAAGGCTCGGATACGGCTAGGATTATATATAGAAATTAAGATCACATAATACTTTGTAAGAACTTATGCATGCAAATCCTCCTAGCATAATGGTTAAACGATGCGATATTTGAGTAGAGGATCAAGTTTTGAACCCCATCGGCTTCGCTTTAGAAAACTTCTTTTTCTCTGTTCTTGAGGGTTCTACAACGGAAATAATAAATGATTTAGATAATCCTAGACAAGCCCCAGAGACAAAGTCGCATATCGCTTCTGGATAGGGACTTGACTCCCCTCCTACACGACACAAGTGTGAATCCCTATTGCGAGCCGCTTTTGTTTGCTTTAGATGGTTGCAAGGTTTGCAACATGTTCTATTGAGTCTGATCAAATTGACCCATCTTCGCGGACACTTCTTATCTTTCGGATAGAGCAAAGCTTTCTATATATGATGCCATGCGTTCAAAACGCATGAGGGAGCTGCTGTATATGAATTCCTTCTGGTTTATGAGGAAGCTTCCAACGCCAAAGATAAAGTCTTGACTGCACAAAAAAACAAGCACGACAATTACCACCACCATCTGCTTGAGAGATGAATCTCCTTCCAACCTCGTGTTTTTATATATAGCTGCTTGAATCAATGAGGATCACAAATGTAACTACAGTCCACAAGTGCATGTGCATTCTCCTCCACTCCTTTCATATCTTCCAATAGAGTTTAGTAGTGGTCGGAGTGATCTCGACCACTACTTTAGTACCTTCCACTAGAGTCCATTAGTGGTGGTTGTACTCACCACTCTCGTTAAGTCTCACTAGACTCAAGTTAACTTGACATCTTAACTTGAGTTAGAAGGCTCTAGAGCTCCTTCGGCAAAACTCTCTCCCCATGCTCCCCAAGGGGGTTGAACCCACGACCTCCTCCTTCACAACCTTGAGAACTAACCACTAGGCTAAGTGGATTATTTGTTTAAGAGAGCACATGGACTTATGCTTAAGTCTAGTCTGCAGATCTTTGGCCATATGCATGAGTGACCTAACGGTGTCCGATTTCAAATCTGTCTAAACCGAATGGACTCTTAGATCATAGACTTAATTTATTACATGGTGTCCATCATCCATGAAGCTTCTGAGCATATGAGCTCATGTGCCATATGATATGAATGCAACATGGGTGAGTGAGTTTGTGTGCCACACTCACATCCACGTTTGAGAGTATGGACATTTCGCCACCCACGACACCTCCCCCCACACTTCCGCCTTCCCCCATCCCTCCTCCACCACTTTCACTTGCACACACATCTCCTATAGACACAACATTCACACTTCCCATCCCCCAGTTCCCTTCCCTTGCATCGTCCACTGTACAAACCACACCTTCATCTATAGGTAATGCATTTGACACCATGTTTGCATGTATGTCACAGTTAAGGATAGAATACAATCATCTACAGGCACATAATCAAATGTTACAAGAACACTCTAAAGCATTACAACAATGCCTCGATACACTAGAAGAGGACAATACCAGTCTCCAAACTCAATTTCAAACCTTACAAGAGGCTCATGGCATGTTGGAGACACAATTTCAGAATGTAGATCAAGAAGCAATCCAAGGGTTGGAAAGCTATTTACAAATACAGTGGGAACGAAACTCCAAACTCCAGTGCAATATGGCACTACTCAGACGACACCTTGCAACGGCACAAGAGGAAAATAGATGTCTCTAACTACAAAACCAAGAGAGGGGCACCCATCAATCCCTCAAAGTTTCAAGCGATGACCCTGAAAAACATAAAAATTATCCCTGAAGACTATGCTACTTCTACTCGAGGCACATGACCAAATATCCGAAGAATTGGATCAACTGAAGCGGCAATAACAGAAGGATGCTACAGCTATGCCCCATGCCACCGCTTCACTTATCACTGACTCAGAGGCCCTGCAAGATCTCCAAAAACAAGTCACCGAATTGCAAGCACGACTGCTACAGTATGAAAGGCCACCTTCCCCACCTAAGGCACCCACTGATGAAGAGACAGTCTCCATTCCTGTGGAACAAACATTTGAAGAGGACTATGAGCCGCAACCTATGCCAAGGGGATGACAAACATAAGAAGGTCAAAATACATTCGAAGCGCCACGACCTCCGTGGTTAAAATAGGTGGAGGAAATTGGGAGTTCTCATGAACAGCGCACGGTGGTGCAAAATCAAGCCATGAGAGTCATAGAAGAAACAGTATTACAATCTAGTTACTTTAAGAACTTGTCATCTAGATGTCTTATCATATCATCAGAACTCCAATACCGGCCCTACTATGTCATTCTGGTAGATTACAATGCAGAAATATAGAACCAGAGTGAGTTTGTGTGTTTAACTCGGTGTGTGCTTGAGTGAGAGTGTCTTGCTTGACTTAGAGTGTTTGAGAGTCAGAGTGAGAGTGATAGGAGTGGATTGAAACAGAGAAGGAAAAGAGTTAGGCTGAGAGTAAGAAAGCATGTGTTTGATTGAGGAAAGGGGAGTAAGAAAGGAGAAAGATAGAGAAGGAAGAGGAAATGTAAGGTTGGGGCTGAAGTGGACCTTAAAGAGTAGAGAGAAGAAGTGAGGAGAAGAAGAGGAAGAGGGAAAGAGTGAGAGAGGGTGAAGTAAGCTGAGGTGTGGAATTTGGAAATACTTGAACAAATTTGGCTTTCACTTGTGATTTGAGATCGCCCTTCCCATATCAAGGTTGAAGCATAGCCAAAGATTTAAGTACACGTGGCTGGAATTTGGGATTGAGATTCGGACGTGATGGCACCATCTAAAGGATTTGGATCTAATGGGGATGAGAGACGTGAGCCAAATCGTGCAGATTCCTGGCTTGAGGGGAAGAGGAGCTTGCAAGTTATGAGAAATTGAGCACGAATATCTAGGTAAAGCTTCAGATATTTTCTCATTCTCTTGGGTTCAAGAACTTATCTAGTACATGTGTTTTTTTTTTCCTCCTCCTTAGGCACTTTCCAATATTCATTTTGTTTTATATCTAAGTCATCAAAAGCTCATTCGCTAGCTCCCTAATCCCTTGGAAAATGATAGGATGTGGTCCTAAATCATTTGGAGATCCAAAAGTGCAAAGATCTAGGTCCAGTCCTATGACAAGGTGGAATTCCTCAAATTTGGAATACGGAGGAAATCTATTTGCACAAAGTATCCTATTTAAGATGGATTTTCGATGATGAGTGTTGGCTAAATCCTTCATATCTACCCAGTGCTTAGCCTCTAGCTCTCCCATATATACCCAGTAGTGTGACACTTCCTGTGTGAGAACAGTGATTGTGAGATATTATGTTCTCAAGCTTTGTAACATACTACTTGCATAAGTATGCTACAAACTTGTAGAAGAAGGGATTCACATAGACACATCATGTTGGAGCTTTCATTGCACCTTCCTCATCCTCTTAATCTCTGTGCTTAGCCTCTAGCTCTCGCATATCAATGGCACGATCGGGATTGTCACACACCACATACATGGTCGCTTGTTTATGAAGGTAATGAGCTTCTATGAACTTCAGGGATAGCTTCTTTGATGGAGTAGATGAGTTCGGAGACCGCAATCTGAATACAAATCAATTTGATCCATCTAAATAGAGTATGGCTCCATGAGCATTTGATACACACAAGTTTGAGAGTTCTACAATAGTCGGTCCCAATCCTAGACATGCATTTGTCGCACATAGGTTGTGCTTGCAACCCATGATTTCTAAGCCATTGTTCGACTCACTCGGCTCGCTAAAAAGTGAGTGTCCTAGGAGGCAATTGAGTCACACTCCGTTGAAAAAAGAGAGATGAAGTAGTGTATGCTAGGATCTTAAGTGAATATTCACTTTGTCTAGAGCTTTATTTCCTTAGTTATCAAGTTGTTAGGGCACCCATTTTGTGTTTTGAGTTATTTAGGTGTCCAAAATGATATGTTGTTTGTTCGTGTAGCATTGAAATGGTGACACAAGAGTATTTGGATAGTTTGTTAGTGGGTTGCAGGTGTCAAGTATACCAAGTAGTGTGATACTTCCTGTGTGAGAAGAGCGATTGCGAGATATTGTGTTCTCAGGCTTTGTAACATACTACTTGGATAAGCATGCTACAAACTTGGAGAAGAAGGGATTCACATAGACACATCATGTTGGAGCTTACATTGCACCTTCTTCATCCTCTTAATCTCCGTGATGGTTTCGATCCATCCTTTTTACATTCTTTGACCTGATGGCACCATGTTTCTAGAGTAAACTCGAGTGTGTGTAACACTTTTCTATATGCCTATTGCCTCCCTTGAATTTATTTAGTTAGGTCCTTAGAGAGGACCAGGGCCAAAAAGTGCAACTTTTCTCAAGGCTTTTCTTTTGTCGTTTTTGAGTAACTTTTGCCTAGCTGAAAGGTTCTAGCTTCCACTCTTCAAGAAGTTCATAGTGGCTCAAGTTGAGCTCTGATTTGTTAGTATTTCCTTTTTGGAGATTTAGAAGCGAAAACATTGAACATCGTGGGGAAGGAGCTCGCACAAGAACTATTTGGGCTTGTGCATAAATGACTTTTGGAAGGCATTGTAAATCCAGTGATGAGGATCTCTCGAAAGGATTTAGTAATCCACGGACCCATAGCAGGGGATACTTCATCTAATCCACAGAGGCACATCATGTTTCGGCTTAGATTGCATTGCACCTTCCACGTCCTCTTACCGTTCGTTAGTGAGAACGCTAGAATTTGGATGAAGCATCGTTGGGGGAACTTGGTAAAACGTTGCCATGGAGAGAGTAGCTCATCCTTCCCTTAGGATGGCTGGGATCCCTTGCACCCTTCCCTTATTGTTTGACATAGGACTAGAGGTATTCTTAGAGGAGGATGGAAGGAGCATTCTCCAAGCATTTATGCTCATCGAACTCAAGGTTTTGCGTGAGGGAAGAAGCTTGAAATGGTTGTCATCGTTTAGACTTATCATGGGGATCCATTCCGATACACCAAGCTAACATATTTGGAAGAGTGTTTTCATTGGAATCTTCCAAGGAACTTTACTCGTAAACAAATAGAGGAGGAGGAAACACTTGTTTACGGTGAGTTAGTGTACCGTGGGCACCCATGCTTCTTCCACAAGTTTGGAAAGAGAGTGAGGAGGTTAAGTGTCACCTATGAACGATTGAGTGGTACTCACTAGTGAGGAGGTTAAGTTGGTACTCATAAGAGAGTGTGTGTGTGGTGTGCGCGCGCGCGCGTTTGTGGTTTGGAGCAGCAAATTTAGTGTTGGTCCGTTGTGTTGGATCTCTCTCTCTCTCATCATCATCCAAACAATATATGGATGGAGCGAAGAGACTATGTATCCCGCATGCGCGCGCACTCCCTGCAAATTTTGGATTCCTATAAGCCGCGCCCGGCATCCTCCTGCCACGACTATACTTGAACAGGATCTGTTCTATAGTCTGTACTCCTTGTGTGAGCATCTCTACTCAGACAAGACGCACAACTCGGACGAGGAGGTGAAGCTGTTGGCTGCCTGAGCGTGAATAATTGCTGCGCGGGTGTGTTCGCTCGTTGCCTTGCCTTGATGATCGTCCTGCCCTCCTCTGTGTGGGCGGCGGGGATGGCAGCCCAGCCTTCTGACGAGTGTTCCCAACTCCTTTTGCTTTCTACTACTACTCTTCGTATGACAAGGCGCGCACCTTAAGATGAGCAAAATTTTAGGGGGGAAAAAACTTGCTTGCTTTTGTACATCCTACCACTACTACTATCGTCCTTGCTTCTTTTCAGGGGTGATGGACACCCCTTCGGTCATAGTCTTAGAATCGCACAGAAATTGGTGAGCATCGTCACCATGACCAGGTCTTTAAATAAGCTTCACTTTGTGGCATCAAAATTTAACTTGAGCTCATTTCGACATCCAAAGGCACTATCACAACGACTATGCACACGATTTAATCCTTTTCCACCATTCAGCCTTTCGCATGGACACTAATAGTAACAATCTCCCACTAAAGCCCAATAGAAAAAGTGACTATGGGAGAAAAAAAATACAAAAATAAAAAAGAAAAACATAATAATGAACAAAAGTGGATGTGCATGAGTAGGTGTCATGGGAGTGGGAGAGTGGGTGAGTGGAACAAAAAAAGAAAAAGAAAGAAAAGAATTCGCTCCCTTTCCCACTCCCTCTCTCTCTCTCTCCTCCATTGGGAGTTTCTTTTTTGTGGTGTCCATGCAGGCATCCTAAGGGAGGAAATGAGTGAACTCTAGGCTGAGGGGATCAAGAAGGAAGAGAGCTCGAGAGGAAGGCTCTATTTGTGCTAGAGGGAAGCCATCCTAGTGTTTTGAATCTTTTGAAGATCATGATGACATATTAAGAGATGAAAAGAAAGTAGGAAAACGAGTCTAAACAACAACAACATTAGGGGAATTCGTGAAGGAGAGGATGTTGGCAACCTGCTGAAGAAGGGACTCTCTTGTTGGAGGGGCTGGAGTCCATCATCCATGAAGCTTTTAAGCATATGAGCTCAAGCTACGAGTTAGGGGAAATAAATCTGCTTGGGAGATGGATGTATCCGGATCCTTCTCCAGCAAAACAGACATTGGCAAAGTTGCAATCATATCCGTATGGCTACCCAAAGTAACCCTACCTACATCCATAGGCTTTTAGAGTAAGTCCAAAATAGCCTTAAGGTGACTTTGAATTCCGTCAAAAGATTGACGAAGTTCCGCAACTTTTACCAGGACATTGGACAAATGTCGAAGGCCTTGCTCTACTCTCAACAACCTACCTTCAAAATCATTCCTCTCATTTAAAGTGGTGTTGATGTCCCCTCGCATAGAAGACGTTCTTGATGATGAACCCTTTAATCCATGTTCAAGGCCCATACTTCATGGATTCTTGTCCAAAAAGTTTAATTCTCAACCTTCCTGAATCACATTTGTTGATATACTTCGGTAGTGATGTGTGTGAACACACCTAGGAGCATGCGACCAGCTTTTTCTCTCTTTAGGAGGTCCTCCCCCCCATTTGTATATATGCCTATAACCCTAACGAGTGAGTTTTCGTATCACTACAATTCCTTGCTTCATTTAGGGGGTGATGGACATCCCTTCGGTCATAGTCTTAGAATCATCATCACCATGATCATGTGTTTAAATAAGCTTAACTTTGTGGCATAAAAATTTAATATGGGCTCATTTCAACATCCAAAGGCACTATCACGACTATGCACACGATTTAGTCCTTTTCCACCATTCGGCCTTTGACATGGACACTAACAGTAACAATCTCCCACTAGAGACCAATAGGAAAAGTGACTATGGGAGAAAAAAAAATACAAAATTAAAAAAGAAAAACATAATAATGAACAAAAGTGTATGTGCATGAGTAGGTGTCATGGGAGTGGGAGGGTGGGTGAGTGGAACAAAAAAAGAAAAAAAAAGAAAAGAATTCGCTCCCTTGCCCACTCCCTCTCTCTCTCTCTCCTCCATTGGGAGTTTCTTTTTTGTGGTGTCCATGCATGTATACTAAGGGAGGAAATGAGTGAACTATAGGCTGAGGGGATCTCGAAGGAAGAGAGCTCGAGAGGAAGGCTCTCTTTGTGCTAGAGGGGGGCCATGCTAGTGTTTTCTTTTGAATATCATGATGACATATTAAGAGAGGGAAACAAAGCACAAAAACAAGTCTGAAGGACAATGACATTAGGGGAATTCGTGAAGGAGAGGATGTTGGCAACCTGTTGAAGAAGGGACTCTCTCGTTGGAGGGGCTGGAGTCCATCATCCATGAAGCTTCTGAGCATATAAGCTCAAGCTACCAGTTAGGGGAAATAAATATGCTCGGGAGATGGATGTACAAGGATCCTGCTTCAGCAAAACAGACATTGGCAAAGTTGCAATCATATCGGTATGGCTACCCAAAGTAACCCTACCTACATCCATAGGCTTCTATAGTAAGTCCAAAATAACCTTACGGTGACTTTGAGTTCCGTCAAAAGATTGACGAAGTTCCACAACTTTTACCAAGACATTGGACAAATGTCGAAGGCCTTGCTCTACTCTCAACAACCTACATTCAAGATCATTCCTCTCATTTAAGGTGGTGTTGATGTCCCCTCGCATAGAATGCGTTCTTGATGATGAACCCTTTAATCCATGTTCAAGGCCCATACTTCATGGATTCTTGTCCAAAAAGTTTAATTCTCAACCTTCCTCAATCACATTTGTTGATATATTTCGGTAGTGATGTGTGTGAACACACCTAGGAGCATCGGACCAGCGTTTTCTCTCCTTAGGAGGTCCTCCCCCCCTTTGTATATATGCCTATAACCCTAACGAGTGACTTTTGGTATCACTGCAATTCCTGGCTTCATTTAGGGGGTGATGGACATACCTTCGGTCATAGTCTTAGAATCGCTCAGAAATTGGTGAGCATCATCACCATGATCATGTGTTTAAATAAGCTTCACTTTGTGGCATCAAAATATAATTTGAGCTCATTTAGACATCCAAAGGCACTATCACAACGACTATGCACACGATTTAATCCTTTTTCACCATTCGGCCTTTCACATGGACACTAACAGTAACAATCTCCCACTAGAGCCCAATAGGAAAAGTGACTATGGGAGAAAAAAATACAAAAATAAAAAAGTAAAACATAATAATGAACAAAAGTGGATGTGCATGAGAAGGTATTATGGGAGTGGGAGAGTGGAACAAAGAAAGAAAAAGAAAGAAAAGAATTCGCTCCCCTCCCCACTCCCTCTCTCTCTATCTTTCTCTCTCTCTCTCTCTGTCTCCTTGATTGGGAGTCTTTTTCTTTTTGGTGTCCATGCATGTATCGTAAGGGAGGAAAACAGTGAATTGTAGGCTGAGGGGATCGAGAAGAGAGAGAGCTCAAGATGAAGGCTCTCTTTGTGCTAGAGGGGGGCCATCCTAGTGTTTTCTTTTGAAGATCATGATGACATATTAAGAGATGAAAAGAAAGCAGGAAAAAGAGTCTGAACAACAATGACATTAGGGGAATTCGTGAAGGAGGAGATGGTGGCAACCTGCTGAAGAAGGGGCTCTCTCGTTGGAGGGGCTGGAGTCCATCATCCATGAAGCTTCTGAGCATATGAGCTCAAGCTACGAGTTAGGGGAAATAAATATGCTTGGGAGATGGATGTATCCGGATCCTTCTCCAGCAAAACAGACATTGGCAAAGTTGCAATCATATCCGTATGGCTACCCAAAGTAACCCTACCTACATCCATAGGCTTCTGGATCAAGTCCAAAATAGCCTTAAGGAGACTTTGAATTCCTTCAAAAGATTGACGAAGTTTTGCAACTTTTACCTGGACATTAGACAAATATCGAAGCACTTGCTTTACTCTGAACAACCTACCTTCAAAATCATTCCTCTCATTTAAGGTGGTGTTGATGTCCCCTCGCAACATGGTTCCCTCAACGTCTAAATTTCATGCCCTCATAACTATGTTCGATGCATCAATCACATGACTAGCAATTGAAATCTTTCGTGTAGATGTATGCAGTGCACGTGATATTACTGGTGGACTAGTCATGAATGAAGATGTTGCTAAAACGGGATTTGAAACATATAATGAAGCACTAGTACTACTTGTCAACATAGCGTGGCTTGAAGTCCCCTCCATCGCACACAGTCCGTTAAGAAACTTACTTACATTCCCTAATGTAAGTGATCTGTGTGATAAAATCAAAGGTATGATGTTCAAAATTCACAAGAAAACATCCCTGATTGGTTTGCGCTTTGAAGTGGACTTGATTCTAGGAGAGAGTGCTAGAATAACAATGTGGCTTCTTTTTCAGGAAGGGATGGATTCCACAGTTTCACTTTGACTTGCTTCCTTCTTCGTGAGATCAAATGATGAGGCAGAACTCAATTATGATTCGGATTCGGGTCAAGGATAACTTCTCAAGAGTAGAATTCGGGTTTGATATGGCTCCAAGGCTCGGATACGGCTAGGATTATATATAGAAATTAAGATCACATAATACTTTGTGAGAACTTATGCACGCAAATCCTCCTAGCATAATGGTTAAACGATGCGATATTTGAGTAGAGGATCAAGTTTTGAACCCCATCGGCTTCGCTTTAGAAAACTTCTTTTTCTCTGTTCTTGAGGGTTCTGCAGCGGAAATAATAATTGATTTAGATAATCCTAGACAAGCCCCAGAGACAAAGTCGCATATCGCTTCTCGATAGGGACTTGACTCCCCTCCTACACGACACAAGTGCGAATCCCTATTGCGAGCCGCTTTTGTTTGCTTTAGATGGTTGCAAGGTTTGCAGCATGTTCTATTGAGTCTGATCAAATTGACCCATCTTCGCGGACGCTTCTTATCTTTCGGATAGAGCAAAGCTTTCTATATATGATGCCATGCGTTCAAAACGCACGGGGGAGCTGCTGTATATGAATTCCTTCTAGTTTATGGGGAAGCTTCCAACGCCAAAGATAAAGTCTTGACTGCACAAAAAAACAAGCACGACAATTACCACCACCATCTGCTTGAGAGATGAATCTCCTTCCAACCTCGTGTTTTTATATATAGCTGCTTGAATCAATGAGGATCACAAATGTAACTACAGTCCACAAGTGCATGTGCATTCTCCTCCACTCCTTTCATATCTTCCAATAGAGTTTACTAGTGGTCGGAGTGATCTCGACCACTACTTTAGTACCTTCCACTAGAGTCCATTAGTGGTGGTTGTACTCACCACTCTCGTTAAGTCTCACTAGACTCAAGTTAACTTGACATCTTAACTTGAGTTAGAAGGCTCTAGAGCTCCTTTGGCAAAACTCTCTCCCCATGCTCCCCAAGGGGGTTGAACCCAAGACCTCCTCCTTCACAACCTTGAGAACTAACCACTAGGCTAAGTGGATTATTTGTTTAAGAGAGCACATGGACTTATGCTTAAGTCTAGTCTGCAGATCTTTGGCCATATGCATGAGTGACCTAACGGTGTCCGATTTCAGATCTGTCTAAACCGAATGGACTCTTAGATCATAGACTTAATTTATTACATGGTGTCCATCATCCATGAAGCTTCTGAGCATATGAGCTCATGTGCCATATGATATGAATGCAGCATGGGTGAGTGAGTTTGTGTGTTCAACTCGGTGTGTGCTTGAGTGAGAGTGTCTTGCTTTACTTAGAGTGTTTGAGAGTCAGAGTGAGAGTGATAGGAGTGGAATGAAACAGAGAAGGAAAAGAGTTAGGCTGAGAGTGAGAAAGCGTGTGTTTGATCGAGGAAAGGGGAGTAAGGAAAGAGAAAGATAGAGAAGGGAAGAGGAAATGTAAGGTTGGGGCTGAAGTGGACCTTAAAGAGTAGAGAGAAGAAGTGAGGAGAAGAAGAGGAAGAGGGAAAGAGTGAGAGAGGGTGAAGTAAGCTGAGGTGTGGAATTTGGAAATACTTGAACAAATTTTGCTTTCACTTGTGATTTGAGATCGCCCTTCCCATATCAAGGTTGAAGCATAGCCAAAGATTTAAGTACCTTATTCTCCTCTGACAACCCTTTCTATCAGGTCACCACCATCACAATCGAATCTCTCGTGGAGACATCCATAGGACAACTAGCCTCCACGACCTCGATCATCGGCCATCTTGACACTAGATCCAAAATTCTCGGATTCCCTGTCACCCTGTCTCCCTTCACGAATTTTCCACCTCCAGGCTTGCATTTCCCACCCCCCATACCACCAGTCCTTCAACCTGCCCATGAATTGCTCTCTAGAATGTTTCAAGTCACCGCCCAAACCTTCTCATTGATTCCCTTCCCAACATCCACACCACACTTATTCACCACGATCACACACACACCACCTACCATTCCGATATACATGGTAGACACCACACTCACATCCACGTTTGAGAGTATGGACATTTGGCCACCCACAACACCTCCCCCTCCCCCCACACTTCCGCATTTCCCCATCCCTCCTCCACCACTTTCACTTGCACACACACCTCCTATAGACACAACATTCACACTTCCCATCCCCCAGTTCCCTTCCCTTGCATCGTCCACTGTACAAACCACACCTTCATCTATAGGTAATGCATTTGACACCATGTTTGCATGTATGTCACAGTTAAGGATAGAATACAATCATCTACAAGCACATAATCAAATGTTACAAGAACACTCTAAAGCAAAACAACAATGCCTCAATACACTAGAAGAGGACAATACCAGTCTCCAAACTCAATTTCAAACCTTACAAGAGGCTCATGGCATGTTGGAGACACAATTTCAGAATGTAGATCAAGAAGCAATCCAAGGGTTGGAAAGCTATTTACAAATACAGTGGGAACGAAACTCCAAACTCCAGTGCAATATGGCACTACTCAGACGACACCTTGCAACGGCACAAGAGGAAAATAGATGTCTCTAACTACAAAACCAAGAGAGGGGCACCCGTCAATCCCTCAAAGTTTCAAGCGATGACCCTGAAAAACATAAAAATTATCCCTGAAGACTATGCTACTCTACTCGAGGCACATGACCAAATATCCGAAGAATTGGATCAACTAAAGCGGCAATGACAGAAGGATGCTACAGCTATGCCCCAAGCCACCGCTTCAACCGCTTCACTTATCACTGACTCAGAGGCCCTGCAAGATCTCCAAAAACAAGTCACCGAATTGCAAGCACGACTCCTACAGTATGAAAGGCCACCTTCCCCACCTAAGGCACCCACTGATGAAGAGACAGTCTCCATTCCTGTGGAAGAAACATTTGAAGAGGACTATAATGAAGCACTAGTACTACTTGTCAACATAGCGTGGCTTGAAGTCCCCTCCATCGCACACAGTCCCTTAACAAACTTAATTACATTCCCTAATGTAAGTGATCTGTGTGATAAAATCAAAGGTACGATGTTCAAAATTCACAAGAAAACATCCCTGATTGGTTTGCGCTTTGAAGTGGACTTGATTGTAGGAGAGAGTGCTAGAATAACAATGTGGCTTCTTTTTCAGGAAGGGATGGATTCCACAGTTTCACTTTGACTTGCTTCCTTCTTCTTGAGATCAAATGATGAGGCAGAACTCAATTATGATTCGGATTCGGGTCGAGGATAACTTCTCAAGAGTAGAATTCGGGTTTCATATGGCTCCAAGGCTCGGATACGGCTAGGATTATATATAGAAATTAAGATCACATAATACTTTGTGAGAACTTATGCACGCAAATCCTCCTAGCATAATGGTTAAACGATGCGATATTTGAGTAGAGGATCAAGTTTTGAACCCCATCGGCTTCGCTTTAGAAAACTTCTTTTTCTTTGTTCTTGAGGGTTCTGCAGCGGAAATAATAATTGATTTAGATATGTTGGAAGTCAATGTCCTCATTGGCTTAACAAATATCTTCAACAAATAGTTCTCTATAATCTTCCAGGCGGACGCAATTCCAATATATAGATTCTATTCTATATCCCTCAAGGAATCGACGGCCGCAGCACGGATATACATTTGTGTTTGTAGATGAAGAAAGAGAAGCCGACGGGCGACTTGGTCTAGCCCATCACTTCTAAAAGCTATCACGGATTGACTCGGGTTCAATCCCCACGCTAAGCAGCAGCGAAAGATTTTTTTTAGAGTCTTCAAAACGCACGCGGACGGGCTGCGGATTTCTTTTCCGTTAGCGATCGCTTAGGATTTCGTAGCTTTAAGCTTTCTTTTAGCTTTTCATGGGTACACAAATACTATATAAACAAGGCCTTGGCTCTTTGTATACTCACTCACTCAAAGATCTAGAGCTTGGAGATCTTCTTGAAGACAGAGTGTTCTCACACTCTTGAAGGAGGTGAAGTTGTGGTGAAGGAGAGGCTACTCTCATTGCAGCAGGAAGTCTTCTACGAGGTGGTGGTAACTATCTTTTGTGAGTTAACCTTGTGGTTGATTTACAATTTTGTTACACTATTTTGTTAGCTTCGTTGCTTCATTCTCTTCACACACACTTAGATTATTTCGACATAATCTAAATTTTGTATCATCATCTTCTTATTCTTCCATTAGTGAGTGCACCACTTTATATGGTTGAGTAGTACTCCCATGTTGTAATTTGGACATCTATTATTTTTAGTGAAGTAAGCATCCAGCTTACGTTCCCTATCCTTGTCTCAAGATCTCTTTCTTTCTCTATCTCACTTATCATCTTGTCAATTAAGTTGTGTATGCTCAAGAGGTTTTAGTATTGGAACGATCCTGGGGCCCCAAATTCCAACACTTGGTATCAGAGCTACATAATTGACATACACACTTAAGATAAGATGAGTGAGATTAGAATTGAGATTGAAGACAAGTTGGATGGATCTTCTAATTATCCCATGTGGAGTTTCATGATGATGAACTTGTTAGTGACAAAGGATTTATGGAGTATCGTCAATGGATCCTTAACAAGACCAAGACAAGAAGGCAAAGAAGGGTCTACAGCAGCTTCAACAGGTACTGGAATTGCTATTACAGAACCAACAGAAGAAGAGGTAACCACTTCGACATCCAGAGTCACTGCTAGGTCTTTACCTAGAGTTCCTCCTACTGAAGATCAGGCAAGATGGGATGCTAGAGATGCTTTAGCACTTTCATTCATAGCAATGAGCGTCAAAAAGCATATTCTACCACAGATCAGATCTTGCAGAAGTTCTAGTCAAGCTTGGTTAAAGCTCGAGAATCTTTTTCAGAGCAGAAATCCTGCTAGAAAAGCTCATTTGAGGAGACAACTAGCAAATACAAGGATGAAAGCTGGTGAGTCAATTCAAACCCACATTACGAGACTCGTTGACTTGAGAGATCAACTTCTAAATGTAGGAGTTGAGATATCAGATGAAGAAATGGTAAATACGCTGATTAATTCACTTCCTATTTCATATCGATCTTT
This sequence comes from Ceratopteris richardii, assembly GCA_020310875.1. Classification (NCBI taxonomy): domain Eukaryota; kingdom Viridiplantae; phylum Streptophyta; class Polypodiopsida; order Polypodiales; family Pteridaceae; genus Ceratopteris; species Ceratopteris richardii. The sequence continues at coordinate 46,418,545 of CM035406.1, read as the reverse complement.
CATAACCACTCTTACCCTTACCACAAGAGATAGAGAGGTTACATTTGAAGAATTAGAGTTCTTACTGATTCAAGATGAAGATCAGTTGAAGGGAATGGAAGAGAATGAAGAAGCACTTTCATCTTCATCAAAGGGTAAGAAGAAGAAGGATAAGAAGAAGGAACAAAAATCCAAGAAGGAAAGTAGGTCCCTCTCACCTTCTACTTCAGATTCTGTATCTACGACATCTAAAGAGAATTCTTCTAAGAAGAAGGTAAAAATATGTTCTTTTTGCAAGAAACGTGGACATATTCAGTCAGAATGTTATAAAAGGATTGCAGCAGAAAAGAAAAAGGCATCAGGTAATGTTGCAGAAGATGATAAAAAAGGGAAATCTCAAGGTGATTCTTATGCCTGTATCACTATTGAGGAAGTAGCTTTTGATCAAGCAGCTTTACAAGTTCTTTCAGGAAGTCCTTGGATATTCGACTCAGGTGCTACAAAGCATATGACAGGTTGTAGAGATGTATTTTCTTCTCTCTCCTATTCTTCAGGTAGAAGAGTTACTATTGCAGATGGCAATGATTTGGATGTTATGGGAATAGGTACAGTAACCCTAAAGTCAAGAGAAGGTAGTGTTTTTCAAATTTCAGATGTCCTTTATGTACCTGAAATGAAGAAGAATCTGCTATCTATATCTGCATTTTTAAGTGATGGTTTTAAAGTTGTATTTGAGAAAGATCTTTGTAAGATCTTATCACATAAAGAAGACAAGTGTCTTTTACAAGGTAAGAATAAAGGAGGGGTCTTTGTTTTGTCAAAAATCAGTCAAGCATATGCAGTCAAATCTTCGTCACCGGTGGAAGATATGAAGCTATGGCATGAAAGATTTGGACATATCAGTTTTGGAGCTCTCAAGAATATCAAAGACAGAGGTATGGTTGAGAGTTTACCCTCATTCAAGCTACCTGATGATTCAGATATATGTGAAGGTTGTCTTGAAGGTAAGATGCATAAACTACCTTTCAAGAAACATGGTCATATTACAGCTACCAGGAAATTGCAGATTATTCATTCAGATGTGAATGGACCTATGAGAGCAGACTCTATTCAAGGTTTCATGTATTTTGTCCTATTTGTGGATGATTTTACAAGATACTCATGGATCTATGGTCTTAAGTCGAAGTCAGAAGTCTTTCCTATATTCAAGAAGTTTGTAGCTATGGTTGAAAATGAAAGTCAGGAAACTGTCCAGATTCTCAGAAGTGATAGAGGTGGAGAATACTTGTCAAAAGAGTTTCAGACATTTCTCGATGAGAAAGGTATTACTCGACATCTTACTATTGCTTATACTCCTCAGCAAAATGGTGTTGCAGAAAGAAAGAATAGAGTGCTTGTTGAAATGATGCGGAGCATGATGGCGTCCAAGAAGCTTTCACCGAAATTCTGGTTTGATGCAGTACATACAGCTAATCACATTTTGAACAGGTCATCTACAAAAGCTTTAAAGGTAATCACACCGTATGAGGCTTATTATGGTAGAAAACCTAATGTGAGTTACTTCAGAGTGTTTGGATCACTTTCTTATGTACATGTTGAGAAAAAGGACCGAGGCAAACTAGATGTAAAGGCAAAGAAAGCTGTTTTTATTGGATATCCTGTTGAAAGCAAAGGATACAGGTTTTATGTTCCAGAAACAGGTGAAGTTATTCTTTCACGTAATGCTTATATTGCTGAAGATAAGGTTTATGATAAAGAAGCAGAAATTCCGGAGTTCATTAGTGAAAATGACTATGGAATTTTTAGAAAGATTCTGGATGTACATGTTCAGCCATATCAAGAGGGAGTTAAACCTCAAATTCCTAGTATTCAAGAAAAAATTGAAGAAAGAGGAATTTCACAACCTTCTACAGAGTCAGTTCCACAAGAGACTTTGATTCCAGAAATGGAAGAAGTTAAAGGTCCAGAAAGTCCTAGTACATCGACAGGACAAGTTCCAGAACCTGTGGAAGCTGAAAGTTCAGAAAGAGTTTCACCACTATTCAAGGATACACCTACGTGGTTATATCAGACTTGGAAAGATAGTGGTATAAAGACTTTTACTGGAAGAACAAGGAGTCAGACTAGACAACAACAACAAGATCATGTAAGAACAAGAAGTCAAACTAGACAGCAAAAAGATCATGTAAGTTTTGCTGAAGACTTTGAGATTCATGATATTTTGGCACTTACGACTGTTGAAGATGAACCTGCGTGTGTTAAAGATGCACTTAACATTCCTATTTGGAGAAAAGCTATGCAAGAAGAGATTGATTCTATTCATAAGAATCAAACTTGGCAGCTATGTGAGTTACCAGAAGGAAAGAAGGCTATAGGTGTAAAATGGATCTTCAAAATCAAAAGGAAAGCAGATGGTACTATTGATAGATACAAGGCCAGGTTGGTTGTCAAAGGATATGCACAACAAAAAGGTATTGATTATGATGAGACATTTGCTCCTACATCTAGGATGACTGTTATTAGGTCAGTACTTGCTCTAGCAGCACATTTTGGTTGGCATATATATCAACTTGACATTAAGACTGCTTTTCTAAATGGTGATTTACACGAAGATGTGTATATTCAGCAGCCAGAAGGTTTTGAAGAGACAGGTAAAGAACACTTAGTGTGCAAGCTTATAAAAGCTTTGTATGGTTTAAAACAGGCACCTAGAGCATGGTATGAAAAGATACATACATATCTTTTATCCATTGGTTTCCATAACTCAGATGCGGCTCCAACTCTTTATGTCAAAGCTGAAACAGGTATGATGATTATAGCAATCATTTATGTGGATGATATTATAGTCACAGGTCCCAGAGATGAAGATTTGCAGATGTTCAAAGAAGAATTGAAGCAAACATTTGATGTGAATGATTTAGGCATTCTACATTATTATCTTGGGATTCAGTTTCTGTTTCGAGATGAGTGTATCTACATGACACAACAGAAGTACATTGAGAAACTTTTGGAAAGGTTTCAGATGGGTGATTCTAAACCTATGCAAACACCTATGGATCAGAACACGTCTTTACAAATGGTAGCAGATGCAGAGACATTTGATGCTACTCTATATAGTCAAGCAGTTGGTTGCTTGATTTATCTTTGTAATACACGTCCTGATATACAGTTTGCAGTTTCTCAAGTATCAAGGTTCATGCAAAATCCGACAGTGTTACATTGGAAAGCAGTAAAGCGGATCTTTCGTTATTTGAAGGGAACTTCAAATCATGCTATGGTATTTTCGAAATCTACACATTTGTTACTAAAAGGATTTTCAGATTCTGATTGGGCAGGTAATAGAGACACAAGAAGAAGTACTAGTGGATTTTGTTTTTATCTTGGAGATTGTCTTATCTCATGGTTTTCAAAAAGACAACCCACTATTGCCACTTCATCGTGTGAAGCTGAATATCGTGCAGCATTTACAGCTACTCTAGAGTCAGTATGGTTGCAGAAGATTTTCAGTTATCTTGATGTAAGAGTACATCAACCCATTCAGATATTTTCAGATAGCCAGAGTGCTATAGCTATAGCTAAAAATCCAGTGCATCATGCAAGGACAAAGCATATAGAGGTACACTACCACTATATTCGAGAGCAGATAGCTAAGAAGCACATTGAGCTGGTTTATGTTCCTTCTAGTGAGAATGTTGCAGATATATTTACCAAAGCATTGACTAGAGATAGTCATGAGAAGATTTGCAGGTTACTGAATCTCGTACCAATATGACATTGAAGGAGGGATTGTTGGAAGTCAATGTCCTCATTGGCTTAACAAATATCTTCAACAAATAGTTCTCTATAATCTTCCAGGCGGACGCAATTCCAATATATAGATTCTATTCTATATCCCTCAAGGAATCGACGGCCGCAGCAGGGATATACATTTGTGTTTGTAGATGAAGAAAGAGAAGCCGACGGGCGACTTGGTCTAGCCCATCACTTCTAAAAGCTATCACGGATTGACTCGGGTTCAATCCCCACGCTAAGCAGCAGCGAAAGATTTTTTTTAGAGTCTTCAAAACGCACGCGGACGGGCTGCGGATTTCTTTTCCGTTAGCGATCGCTTAGGATTTCGTAGCTTTAAGCTTTCTTTTAGCTTTTCATGGGTACACAAATACTATATAAACAAGGCCTTGGCTCCTTGTATACTCACTCACTCAAAGATCTAGAGCTTGGAGATCTTCTTGAAGACAGAGTGTTCTCACACTCTTGAAGGAGGTGAAGTTGTGGTGAAGGAGAGGCTACTCTCATTGCAGCAGGAAGTCTTCTACGAGGTGGTGGTAACTATCTTTTGTGAGTTAACCTTGTGGTTGATTTACAATTTTGTTACACTATTTTGTTAGCTTCGTTGCTTCATTCTCTTCACACACACTTAGATTATTTCGACATAATCTAAATTTTGTATCATCATCTTCTTATTCTTCCATTAGTGAGTGCACCACTTTATATGGTTGAGTAGTACTCCCATGTTGTAATTTGGACATCTATTATTTTTAGTGAAGTAAGCATCCAGCTTACGTTCCCTATCCTTGTCTCAAGATCTCTTTCTTTCTCTATCTCACTTATCATCTTGTCAATTAAGTTGTGTATGCTCAAGAGGTTTTAGTATTGGAACGATCCTGGGGCCCCAAATTCCAACAAGATAATCCTAGACAAGCCCCAGAGACAAAGTCGCATATCGCTTCTGGATAGGGACTTGACTCCCCTCCTACACGACACAAGTGCGAATCCCTATTGCGAGCCGCTTTTGTTTGCTTTAGATGGTTGCAAGGTTTGCAGCATGTTCTATTGAGTCTGATCAAATTGACCCATCTTTGCGGACGCTTCTTATCTTTCGGATAGAGCAAAGCTTTCTATATATGATGCCATGCGTTCAAAACGCACGGGGGAGCTGCTGTATATGAATTCCTTCTGGTTTATGAGGAAGCTTCCAACGCCAAAGATAAAGTCTTGACTGCACAAAAAAACAAGCACGACAATTACCACCACCATCTGCTTGAGAGATGAATCTCCTTCCAACCTCGTGTTTTTATATATAGCTACTTGAATCAATGAGGATCACAAATGTAACTACAGTCCACAAGTGCATGTGCATTCTCCTCCACTCCTTTCATATCTTCCAATAGAGTTTAGTAGTGGTCGGAGTGATCTCGACCACTACTTTAGTACCTTCCACTAGAGTCCATTAGTGGTGGTTTTACTCATCACTCTCGTTAAGTCTCACTAGACTCAAGTTAACTTGACATCTTAACTTGAGTTAGAAGGCTCTAGAGCTCCTTCGGCAAAACTCTCTCCCCATGCTCCCCAAGGGGGATGAACCCAAGAACTCCTCCTTCACAACCTTGAGAACTAACCACTCGGCTAAGTGGATTATTTGTTTAAGAGAGCACATGGACTTATGCTTAAGTCTAGTCTACAGATCTTTGGCCATATGCATAAGTGACCTAACGGTGTCCGATTTCAGATCTGTCTAAACCGAATGGACTCTTACATCATAGACTTAATTTATTACATGGTGTCCATCATCCATGAAGCTTCTGAGCATATGAGCTCATGTGCCATATGATATGAATGCAGCATGGGTGAGTGAGTTTGTGTGTTCAACTCGGTGTGTGCTTGAGTGAGAGTGTCTTGCTTTACTTAGAGTGTTTCAGAGTCAGAGTGAGAGTGATAGGAGTGGAATGAAACAGAGAAGGAAAAGAGTTAGGCTGAGAGTGAGAAAGCGTGTGTTTGATCGAGGAAAGGGGAGTAAGGAAAGAGAAAGATAGAGAAGGGAAGAGGAAATGTAAGGTTGGGGCTGAAGTGGACCTTAAAGGGTAGAGAGAAGAAGTGAGGAGAAGAAGAGGAAGAGGGAAAGAGTGAGAGAGGGTGAAGTAAGCTGAGGTGTGGAATTTGGAAATACTTGAACAAATTTGGCTTTTACTTGTGATTTGAGATCGCCCTTCCCATATCAAGGTTGAAGCATAGCCAAAGATTTAAGTACCTTATTCTCCTCTGACAACCCTTTCTATAAGGTCACCACCATCACAATCGAATCTCTCATGGAGACATCCATAGGACAACTAGCCTCCACGACCTCGATCATCGGCCATCTTGACACTAGATCCAAAATTCTCAGATTCCCTGTCACCCTGTCTGCCTTCACGAATTTTCCACCTCCAGGCTTGCATTTCCCACCCCCCATACCACCAGTCCTTCAACCTGCCCATGACTTGCTCTCTAGAATGTTTCAAGTCACCGCCCAAACCTTCTCATTGATTCCCTTCCCAACATCCACACCACACTTATTCACCACGATCACACACACACCACCTACCATTCCGATATACATGGTAGACACCACACTCACATCCACGTTTGAGAGTATGGACATTTCGCCACCCACGACACCTCCCCCTCCCCCCCACACTTCCGCCTTCCCCCATCCCTCCTCCACCACTTTCACTTGCACACACATCTCCTATAGACACAACATTCACACTTCCCATCCCCGAGTTCCCTTCCCTTGCATCGTCCACTGTACAAACCACACCTTCATCTATAGGTAATGCATTTGACACCATGTTTGCATGTATGTCACAGTTAAGGATAGAATACAATCATCTACAGGCACATAATCAAATGTTACAAGAACACTCTAAAGCAAAACAACAATGCCTCAATACACTAGAAGAGGACAATACCAGTCTCCAAACTCAATTTCAAACCTTACAAGAGGCTCATGGCATGTTGGAGACACAATTTCAGAATGTAGATCAAGAAGCAATCCAAGGGTTGGAAAGCTATTTACAAATACAGTGGGAACGAAACTCCAAACTCCAGTGCAATATGGCACTACTCAGACGACACCTTGCAACCGCACAAGAGGAAAATAGATGTCTCTAACTACAAAACCAAGAGAGGGGCACCCGTCAATCCCTCAAAGTTTCAAGCGATGACCCTGAAAAACATAAAAATTATCCCTGAAGACTATGCTACTCTACTCGAGGCACATGACCAAATATCCGAAGAATTGGATCAACTGAAGCGGCAATGACAGAAGGATGCTACAGCTATGCCCCAAGCCACCGCTTCAACCGCTTCACTTATCACTGACTCAGAGGCCCTGCAAGATCTCCAAAAACAAGTCACCGAATTGCAAGCACGACTCCTACAGTATGAAAGGCCACCTTCCCCACCTAAGGCACCCACTGATGAAGAGACAGTCTCCATTCCTGTGGAACAAACATTTGAAGAGGACTATGAGCCGCAACCTATGCCAAGGGGATGACAAACATAAGAAGGTCAAAATACATTCGAAGCGCCACGACCTCCGTGGTTAAAATAGGTGGAGGAAATTGGGAGTTCTCATGAACAGCGCACGGTGGTGCAAAATCAAGCCATGAGAGTCATAGAAGAAACAGTATTACAATCTAGTTACTTCAAGAACTTGTCATCTAGATGTCTTATCATATCATCAGAACTCCAATACCGGCCTTACTATGTCATTCTGGTAGATTACAATGCAGAAATATAGAACCAGAGTGAGTTTGTGTGTTTAACTCGGTGTGTGGTTGAGTGAGAGTGTCTTGCTTGACTTAGAGTGTTTGAGAGTCAGAGTGAGAGTGATAGGAGTGGATTGAAACAGAGAAGGAAAAGAGTTAGGCTGAGAGTAAGAAAGCATGTGTTTGATTGAGGAAAGGGGAGTAAGAAAGGAGAAAGATAGAGAAGGAAGAGGAAATGTAAGGTTGGGGCTGAAGTGGACCTTAAAGAGTAGAGAGAAGAAGTGAGGAGAAGAAGAGGAAGAGGGAAAGAGTGAGAGAGGGTGAAGTAAGCTGAGGTGTGGAATTTGGAAATACTTGAACAAATTTGGCTTTCACTTGTGATTTGAGATCGCCCTTCCCATATCAAGGTTGAAGCATAGCCAAAGATTTAAGTACACGTGGCTGGAATTTGGGATTGAGATTCGGACGTGATGGCACCATCTAAAGGATTTGGATCTAATGGGGATGAGAGACGTGAGCCAAATCGTGCAGATTCCTGGCTTGAGGGGAAGAGGAGCTTGCAAGTTATGAGAAATTGAGCACGAATATCTAGGTAAAGCTTCAGATATTTTCTCATTCTCTTGGGTTCAAGAACTTATCTAGTACATGTGTTTTTTTTTTTCCTCCTCCTTAGGCAATTTCCAATATTCATTTTGTTTTATATCTAAGTCATCAAAAGCTCATTCGCTAGCTCCCTAATCCCTTGGAAAATGATAGGATGTGGTCCTAAATCATTTGGAGATCCAAAAGTGCAAAGATCTAGGTCCAGTCCTATGACAAGGTGGAATTCCTCAAATTTGGAATACGGAGGAAATCTATTTGCACAAAGTATCCTATTTAAGATGGATTTTCGATGATGAGTGTTGGCTAAATCCTTCATATCTACCCAGTGCTTAGCCTCTAGCTCTCCCATATATACCCAGTAGTGTGACACTTCCTGTGTGAGAACAGTGATTGTGAGATATTATGTTCTCAAGCTTTGTAACATACTACTTGCATAAGTATGCTACAAACTTGTAGAAGAAGGGATTCACATAGACACATCATGTTGGAGCTTTCATTGCACCTTCCTCATCCTCTTAATCTCTGGGCTTAGCCTCTAGCTCTCGCATATCAATGGCACGATCGGGATTGTCACACACCACATACATGGTCGCTTGTTTATGAAGGTAATGAGCTTCTATGAACTTCAGGGATAGCTTCTTTGATGGAGTAGATGAGTTCGGAGACCGCAATCTGAATACAAATCAATTTGATCCATCTAAATAGAGTATGGCTCCATGAGCATTTGATACACACAAGTTTGAGAGTTCTACAATAGTCGGTCCCAATCCTAGACATGCATTTGTCGCACATAGGTTGTGCTTGCAACCCATGATTTCTAAGCCATTGTTCGACTCACTCGGCTCGCTAAAAAGTGAGTGTCCTAGGAGGCAATTGAGTCACACTCCGTTGAAAAAAGAGAGATGAAGTAGTGTATGCTAGGATCTTAAGTGAATATTCACTTTGTCTAGAGCTTTATTTCCTTAGTTATCAAGTTGTTAGGGCACCCATTTTGTGTTTTGAGTTATTTAGGTGTCCAAAATGATATGTTGTTTGTTCGTGTAGCATTGAAATGGTGACACAAGAGTATTTGGATAGTTTGTTAGTGGGTTGCAGGTGTCAAGTATACCAAGTAGTGTGATACTTCCTGTGTGAGAAGAGCGATTGCGAGATATTGTGTTCTCAGGCTTTGTAACATACTACTTGGATAAGCATGCTACAAACTTGGAGAAGAAGGGATTCACATAGACACATCATGTTGGAGCTTACATTGCACCTTCTTCATCCTCTTAATCTCCGTGATGGTTTCGATCCATCCTTTTTACATTCTTTGACCTGATGGCACCATGTTTCTAGAGTAAACTCGAGTGTGTGTAACACTTTTCTATATGCCTATTGCCTCCCTTGAATTTATTTAGTTAGGTCCTTAGAGAGGACCAGGGCCAAAAAGTGCAACTTTTCTCAAGGCTTTTCTTTTGTCGTTTTTGAGTAACTTTTGCCTAGCTGAAAGGTTCTAGCTTCCACTCTTCAAGAAGTTCATAGTGGCTCAAGTTGAGCTCTGATTTGTTAGTATTTCCTTTTTGGAGATTTAGAAGCGAAAACATTGAACATCGTGGGGAAGGAGCTCGCACAAGAACTATTTGGGCTTGTGCATAAATGACTTTTGGAAGGCATTGTAAATCCAGTGATGAGGATCTCTCGAAAGGATTTAGTAATCCACGGACCCATAGCAGGGGATACTTCATCTAATCCACAGAGGCACATCATGTTTCGGCTTAGATTGCATTGCACCTTCCACGTCCTCTTACCGTTCGTTAGTGAGAACGCTAGAATTTGGATGAAGCATCGTTGGGGGAACTTGGTAAAACGTTGCCATGGAGAGAGTAGCTCATCCTTCCCTTAGGATGGCTGGGATCCCTTGCACCCTTCCCTTATTGTTTGACATAGGACTAGAGGTATTCTTAGAGGAGGATGGAAGGAGCATTCTCCAAGCATTTATGCTCATCGAACTCAAGGTTTTGCGTGAGGGAAGAAGCTTGAAATGGTTGTCATCGTTTAGACTTATCATGGGGATCCATTCCGATACACCAAGCTAACATATTTGGAAGAGTGTTTTCATTGGAATCTTCCAAGGAACTTTACTCGTAAACAAATAGAGGAGGAGGAAACACTTGTTTACGGTGAGTTAGTGTACCGTGGGCACCCATGCTTCTTCCACAAGTTTGGAAAGAGAGTGAGGAGGTTAAGTGTCACCTATGAACGATTGAGTGGTACTCACTAGTGAGGAGGTTAAGTTGGTACTCATAAGAGAGTGTGTGTGTGGTGTGCGCGCGCGCGCGTTTGTGGTTTGGAGCAGCAAATTTAGTGTTGGTCCGTTGTGTTGGATCTCTCTCTCTCTCATCATCATCCAAACAATATATGGATGGAGCGAAGAGACTATGTATCCCGCATGCGCGCGCACTCCCTGCAAATTTTGGATTCCTATAAGCCGCGCCCGGCATCCTCCTGCCACGACTATACTTGAACAGGATCTGTTCTATAGTCTGTACTCCTTGTGTGAGCATCTCTACTCAGACAAGACGCACAACTCGGACGAGGAGGTGAAGCTGTTGGCTGCCTGAGCGTGAATAATTGCTGCGCGGGTGTGTTCGCTCGTTGCCTTGCCTTGATGATCGTCCTGCCCTCCTCTGTGTGGGCGGCGGGGATGGCAGCCCAGCCTTCTGACGAGTGTTCCCAACTCCTTTTGCTTTCTACTACTACTCTTCGTATGACAAGGCGCGCACCTTAAGATGAGCAAAATTTTAGGGGGGAAAAAACTTGCTTGCTTTTGTACATCCTACCACTACTACTATCGTCCTCATGGAATGCATGGATTTCCGAATTGTCTTGTGGATAATAGGGATTACCACCATGGTGTCATGGAGGCCAGGGGAAAGACCTCACACTCTAATCGTTGCATAACCTTCTTCCATTGTACAAAATTCCCATGCCACTCTACCATCCATCCATCTGTGTCATGGTCCCCACCCATGGAAACCCAACACTTTTGAAGCATCTGGTGTTCACTAGTGAGGAGGTCAACTTGGTACCCATGCTTCTTCCGCATGCATAATCTTTGAAGTCCCCATCCATTGAAACCCAGCATCTCCACCATCACAAGTATACCAATGATGTTCATCCGTTGCCAAATGATGCACATCACAAGTATACCGATGGGCTTCTGGTAGTATACCAACGATGTTCACCCGTTGCCAAATGCAATAAATTGGCAATCCAAGAAAGGGCCTTCCTGGATCATCACCATCTCCTATTGTTGCCACAATTGTCCCTACAATTATCTCTTGTCTCACCCGGCATGTCATGATGTTAGTGAAAATGCATTCGAACTTTGGATGGGGCCCTAACTTTGGTTCACTATAACCAAAGTTATAGTGAACCAAAGTTAGGGCCCCATCCAAAGTAAATAATTTTCTTACACTCAATTTTCTTCAACAATCTCATATTGACTCCATTTTCTTGAAGGGAGGCTTTGATTTCTCAGCATTTCCTATCTTAGAGATTTACACGTGGAAACAATCAACATCTTCGAGAAAGAATTCACACATGAACTGTCTGCACTTGTGCATAAGCGCTTCAAGTTCAAGATCTTGCGCGAGGGCTACATCTCAAGGGCTCATGTCATATGCCATCCAACCTTTCAGTGTAGGTCTAGATGCATCAATCCACCTCTCTATAGGTCACTACTCAATCAAGTCCCTCAAAAGGAAGCGTGCTAAGCTTTTGAACAACTCCATGATACCTTGGATCTTAACCTCGAATAGAAGGCGTTCTTGATGATGAACCCTTTAATCCATATTCAAGGCTCATACTTCATCGATTCTTGTCCAAGAAGTTTAATTCTCAACCCTCCTCAATCACATTTGTTGATATATTTCGGTAGTGATGTGTTTGAACACACCTAGCAGCATTCGACCAGCTTGTTCTCTCTTTAGGAGGCCCCCCCCCTTTGTATATACGCCTATAACCCTAACGAGTGACTTTTGGTATCACTGCAAGTTCTTGCTTCATTTCGGGGGTGATGGACACCCCTTCGGTCATAGTCTTAGAATCGCACAGAAATTGGTGAGCATCGTCACCATGACCAGGTCTTTAAATAAGCTTCACTTTGTGGCATCAAAATTTAACTTGAGCTCATTTCGACATCCAAAGGCACTATCACAACGACTATGCACACGATTTAATCCTTTTCCACCATTCAGCCTTTCGCATGGACACTAATAGTAACAATCTCCCACTAAAGCCCAATAGAAAAAGTGACTATGGGAGAAAAAAAATACAAAAATAAAAAAGAAAAACATAATAATGAACAAAAGTGGATGTGCATGAGTAGGTGTCATGGGAGTGGGAGAGTGGGTGAGTGGAACAAAAAAAGAAAAAGAAAGAAAAGAATTCGCTCCCTTTCCCACTCCCTCTCTCTCTCTCTCTCCTCCATTGGGAGTTTCTTTTTTGTGGTGTCCATGCAGGTATCCTAAGGGAGGAAATGGGTGAACTCTAGGCTGAGGGGATCAAGAAGGAAGAGAGCTCGAGAGGAAGGCTCTATTTGTGCTAGAGGGGGGCCATCCTAGTGTTTTGAATCTTTTGAAGATCATGATGACATATTAGGAGATGAAAAGAAAGTAGGAAAACGAGTCTAAACAACAACAACATTAGGGGAATTCGTGAAGAAGAGGATGTTGGCAACCTGCTGAAGAAGGGACTCTCTCGTTGGAGGGGCTGGAGTCCATCATCCATGAAGCTTTTAAGCATATGAGCTCAAGCTACGAGTTAGGGGAAATAAATCTGCTTGGGAGATGGATGTATCCGGATCCTTCTCCAGCAAAACAGACATTGGCAAAGTTGCAATCATATCCGTATGGCTACCCAAAGTAACCCTACCTACATCCATAGGCTTTTAGAGTAAGTCCAAAATAGCCTTAAGGTGACTTTGAATTCCGTCAAAAGATTGACGAAGTTCCGCAACTTTTACCAGGACATTGGACAAATGTCGAAGGCCTTGCTCTACTCTCAACAACCTACCTTCAAAATCATTCCTCTCATTTAAAGTGGTGTTGATGTCCCCTCGCATAGAAGACGTTCTTGATGATGAACCCTTTAATCCATGTTCAAGGCCCATACTTCATGGATTCTTGTCCAAAACGTTTAATTCTCAACCTTCCTGAATCACATTTGTTGATATACTTCGGTAGTGATGTGTGTGAACACACCTAGGAGCATGCGACCAACTTTTTCTCTCTTTAGGAGGTCCTCCCCCCCCTTTGTATATATGCCTATAACCCTAACGAGTGAGTTTTCGTATCACTACAATTCCTTGCTTCATTTAGGGGGTGATGGACATCCCTTCGGTCATAGTCTTAGAATCATCATCACCATGATCATGTGTTTAAATAAGCTTAACTTTGTGGCATAAAAATTTAATATGGGCTCATTTCAACATCCAAAGGCACTATCACAACGACTATGCACACGATTTAGTCCTTTTCCACCATTCGGCCTTTGACATGGACACTAACAGTAACAATCTCCCACTAGAGACCAATAGGAAAAGTGACTATGGGAGAAAAAAAAATACAAAATTAAAAAAGAAAAACATAATAATGAACAAAAGTGTATGTGCATGAGTAGGTGTCATGGGAGTGGGAGGGTGGGTGAGTGGAACAAAAAAAGAAAAAAAAAGAAAAGAATTCGCTCCCTTGCCCACTCGCTCTCTCTCTCTCCTCCATTGGGAGTTTCTTTTTTGTGGTGTCCATGCATGTATACTAAGGGAGGAAATGAGTGAACTATAGGCTGAGGGGATCTCGAAGGAAGAGAGCTCGAGAGGAAGGCTCTCTTTGTGCTAGAGGGGGGCCATGCTAGTGTTTTCTTTTGAATATCATGATGACAAATTAAGAGAGGAAAACAAAGCACAAAAACAAGTCTGAAGGACGATGACATTAGGGGAATTCGTGAAGGAGAGGATGTTGGCAACCTGTTGAAGAAGGGACTCTCTCGTTGGAGGGGCTGGAGTCCATCATCCATGAAGCTTCTGAGCATATAAGCTCAAGCTACCAGTTAGGGGAAATAAATATGCTCGGGAGATGGATGTACAAGGATCCTGCTTCAGCAAAACAGACATTGGCAAAGTTGCAATCATATCGGTATGGCTACCCAAAGTAACCCTACCTACATCCATAGGCTTCTACAGTAAGTCCAAAATAACCTTACGGTGACTTTGAATTCCGTCAAAAGATTGACGAAGTTCCACAACTTTTACCAAGACATTCGACAAATGTCGAAGGCCTTGCTCTACTCTCAACAACCTACCTTCAAGATCATTCCTCTCATTTAAGGTGGTGTTGATGTCCGCTCGCATAGAAGGCGTTCTTGATGATGAACCCTTTAATCCATGTTCAAGGCCCATACTTCATGGATTCTTGTCCAAAAAGTTTAATTCTCAACCTTCCTCAATCACATTTGTTGATATATTTCGGTAGTGATGTGTGTGAACACACCTAGGAGCATCGGACCAGCGTTTTCTCTCCTTAGGAGGTCCTCCCCCCCTTTGTATATATGCCTATAACCCTAACGAGTGACTTTTGGTATCACAGCAATTCCTGGCTTCATTTAGGGGGTGATGGACATACCTTCGGTCATAGTCTTAGAATCGCTCAGAAATTGGTGAGCATCATCACCATGATCATGTGTTTAAATAAGCTTCACTTTGTGGCATCAAGATATAATTTGAGCTCATTTAGACATCCAAAGGCACTATCACAACGACTATGCACACGATTTAGTCCTTTTCCACCATTCGGTCTTTCACATGGACACTAACAGTAACAATCTCCCACTAGAGCCCAATAGGAAAAGTGACTATGGGAGAAAAAAATACAAAAATAAAAAAGTAAAACATAATAATGAACAAAAGTGGATGTGCATGAGTAGGTATTATGGGAGTGGGAGAGTGGAACAAAGAAAGAAAAAGAAAGAAAAGAATTCGCTACCCTCCCCACTCCCTCTCTCTCTATCTTTCTCTCTCTCTCTCTCTCTCTCTCTCTCTCTCCTTGATTGGGAGTCTTTTTGTTTTTGGTGTCCATGCATGTATCGTAAGGGAGGAAAACAGTGAATTGTAGGCTGAGGGGATCGAGAAGAGAGAGAGCTCAAGATGAAGGCTCTCTTTGTGCTAGAGGGGGGCCATCCTAGTGTTTTCTTTTGAAGATCATGATGACATATTAAGAGATGAAAAGAAAGTAGGAAAAAGAGCTGAACAACAATGACATTAGGGGAATTCGTGAAGGAGGAGATGGTGGCAACCTGCTGAAGAAGGGGCTCTCTCGTTGGAGGGGCTGGAGTCCATCATCCATGAAGCTTCTGAGCATATGAGCTCAAGCTACGAGTTGTGGGAAATAAATATGCTTGGGGGATGGATGTATCCGGATCCTTCTCTAGCAAAACAGACATTGGCAAAGTTGCAATCATATCCGTATGGCTACCCAAAGTAACCCTACCTACATCCATAGGCTTCTGGAGCAAGTCCAAAATAGCCTTAAGGAGACTTTGAATTCCTTCAAAAGATTGACGAAGTTTCGCAACTTTTACCTGGACATTAGACAAATATCGAAGCACTTGCTTTACTCTGAACAACCTACCTTCAAAATCATTCCTCTCATTTAAGGTGGTGTTGATGTCCCCTCGCAACATGGTTCCCTCAACGTCTAAATTTCATGCCCTCGTAACTATGTTCGATGCATCAATCACATGACTAGGAATTGAAATCTTTCGTGTAGATGTATGCAATGCACGTGATATTACTGGTGGACTAGTCATGAATGAAGATGTTGCTAAAACGGGATTTGAAACATATAATGAAGCACTAGTACTACTTGTCAACATAGCGTGGCTTGAAGTCCCCTCCATCGCACACAGTCCCTTAACAAACTTAATTACATTCCCTAATGTAAGTGATCAGTGTGATAAAATCAAAGGTACGATGTTCAAAATTCACAAGAAAACATCCCTGATTGGTTTGCGCTTTGAAGTGGACTTGATTCTAGGAGAGAGTGCTAGAATAACAATGTGGCTTCTTTTTCAGGAAGGGATGGATTCCACAGTTTCACTTTGACTTGCTTCCTTCTTCTTGAGATCAAATGATGAGGCAGAACTCAATTATGATTCGGATTCGGGTCGAGGATAACTTCTCAAGAGTAGAATTCGGGTTTCATATGGCTCCAAGGCTCGGATACGGCTAGGATTATATATAGAAATTAAGATCACATAATACTTTGTGAGAACTTATGCACGCAAATCCTCCTAGCATAATGGTTAAACGATGCGATATTTGAGTAGAGGATCAAGTTTTGAACCCCATCGGCTTCGCTTTAGAAAACTTCTTTTTCTTTGTTCTTGAGGGTTCTGCAGCGGAAATAATAATTGATTTAGATAATCCTAGACAAGCCCCAGAGACAAAGTCGCATATCGCTTCTGGATAGGGACTTGACTCCCCTCCTACACGACACAAGTGCGAATCCCTATTGCGAGCCGCTTTTGTTTGCTTTAGATGGTTGCAAGGTTTGCAGCATGTTCTATTGAGTCTGATCAAATTGACCCATCTTTGCGGACGCTTCTTATCTTTCGGATAGAGCAAAGCTTTCTATATATGATGCCATGCGTTCAAAACGCACGGGGGAGCTGCTGTATATGAATTCCTTCTGGTTTATGAGGAAGCTTCCAACGCCAAAGATAAAGTCTTGACTGCACAAAAAAACAAGCACGACAATTACCACCACCATCTGCTTGAGAGATGAATCTCCTTCCAACCTCGTGTTTTTATATATAGCTACTTGAATCAATGAGGATCACAAATGTAACTACAGTCCACAAGTGCATGTGCATTCTCCTCCACTCCTTTCATATCTTCCAATAGAGTTTAGTAGTGGTCGGAGTGATCTGGACCACTACTTTAGTACCTTCCACTAGAGTCCATTAGTGGTGGTTTTACTCATCACTCTCGTTAAGTCTCACTAGACTCAAGTTAACTTGACATCTTAACTTGAGTTAGAAGGCTCTAGAGCTCCTTCGGCAAAACTCTCTCCCCATGCTCCCCAAGGGGGATGAACCCAAGAACTCCTCCTTCACAACCTTGAGAACTAACCACTAGGCTAAGTGGATTATTTGTTTAAGAGAGCACATGGACTTATGCTTAAGTCTAGTCTACAGATCTTTGGCCATATGCATAAGTGACCTAACGGTGTCCGATTTCAGATCTGTCTAAACCGAATGGACTCTTACATCATAGACTTAATTTATTACATGGTGTCCATCATCCATGAAGCTTCTGAGCATATGAGCTCATGTGCCATATGATATGAATGCAGCATGGGTGAGTGAGTTTGTGTGTTCAACTCGGTGTGTGCTTGAGTGAGAGTGTCTTGCTAGATATTGTGTTCTCAGGCTTTGTAACATACTACTTGGATAAGCATGCTACAAACTTGGAGAAGAAGGGATTCACATAGACACATCATGTTGGAGCTTACATTGCACCTTCTTCATCCTCTTAATCTCCGTGATGGTTTCGATCCATCCTTTTTACATTCTTTGACCTGATGGCACCATGTTTCTAGAGTAAACTCGAGTGTGTGTAACACTTTTCTATATGCCTATTGCCTCCCTTGAATTTATTTAGTTAGGTCCTTAGAGAGGACCAGGGCCAAAAGTGCAACTTTTCTCAAGGCTTTTCTTTTGTCGTTTTTGAGTAACTTTTGCCTAGCTGAAAGGTTCTAGCTTCCACTCTTCAAGAAGTTCATAGTGGCTCAAGTTGAGCTCTGATTTGTTAGTATTTCCTTTTTGGAGATTTAGAAGCGAAAACATTGAACATCGTGGGGAAGGAGCTCGCACAAGAACTATTTGGGCTTGTGCATAAATGACTTTTGGAAGGCATTGTAAATCCAGTGATGAGGATCTCTCGAAAGGATTTAGTAATCCACGGACCCATAGCAGGGGATACTTCATCTAATCCACAGAGGCACATCATGTTTCGGCTTAGATTGCATTGCACCTTCCACGTCCTCTTACCGTTCGTTAGTGAGAACGCTAGAATTTGGATGAAGCATCGTTGGGGGAACTTGGTAAAACGTTGCCATGGAGAGAGTAGCTCATCCTTCCCTTAGGATGGCTGGGATCCCTTGCACCCTTCCCTTATTGTTTGACATAGGACTAGAGGTATTCTTAGAGGAGGATGGAAGGAGCATTCTCCAAGCATTTATGCTCATCGAACTCAAGGTTTTGCGTGAGGGAAGAAGCTTGAAATGGTTGTCATCGTTTAGACTTATCATGGGGATCCATTCCGATACACCAAGCTAACATATTTGGAAGAGTGTTTTCATTGGAATCTTCCAAGGAACTTTACTCGTAAACAAATAGAGGAGGAGGAAACACTTGTTTACGGTGAGTTAGTGTACCGTGGGCACCCATGCTTCTTCCACAAGTTTGGAAAGAGAGTGAGGAGGTTAAGTGTCACCTATGAACGATTGAGTGGTACTCACTAGTGAGGAGGTTAAGTTGGTACTCATAAGAGAGTGTGTGTGTGGTGTGCGCGCGCGCGCGTTTGTGGTTTGGAGCAGCAAATTTAGTGTTGGTCCGTTGTGTTGGATCTCTCTCTCTCTCATCATCATCCAAACAATATATGGATGGAGCGAAGAGACTATGTATCCCGCATGCGCGCGCACTCCCTGCAAATTTTGGATTCCTATAAGCCGCGCCCGGCATCCTCCTGCCACGACTATACTTGAACAGGATCTGTTCTATAGTCTGTACTCCTTGTGTGAGCATCTCTACTCAGACAAGACGCACAACTCGGACGAGGAGGTGAAGCTGTTGGCTGCCTGAGCGTGAATAATTGCTGCGCGGGTGTGTTCGCTCGTTGCCTTGCCTTGATGATCGTCCTGCCCTCCTCTGTGTGGGCGGCGGGGATGGCAGCCCAGCCTTCTGACGAGTGTTCCCAACTCCTTTTGCTTTCTACTACTACTCTTCGTATGACAAGGCGCGCACCTTAAGATGAGCAAAATTTTAGGGGGGAAAAAACTTGCTTGCTTTTGTACATCCTACCACTACTACTATCGTCCTCATGGAATGCATGGATTTCCGAATTGTCTTGTGGATAATAGGGATTACCACCATGGTGTCATGGAGGCCAGGGGAAAGACCTCACACTCTAATCGTTGCATAACCTTCTTCCATTGTACAAAATTCCCATGCCACTCTACCATCCATCCATCTGTGTCATGGTCCCCACCCATGGAAACCCAACACTTTTGAAGCATCTGGTGTTCACTAGTGAGGAGGTCAACTTGGTACCCATGCTTCTTCCGCATGCATAATCTTTGAAGTCCCCATCCATTGAAACCCAGCATCTCCACCATCACAAGTATACCAATGATGTTCATCCGTTGCCAAATGATGCACATCACAAGTATACCGATGGGCTTCTGGTAGTATACCAACGATGTTCACCCGTTGCCAAATGCAATAAATTGGCAATCCAAGAAAGGGCCTTCCTAGATCATCACCATCTCCTATTGTTGCCACAATTGTCCCTACAATTATCTCTTGTCTCACCCGGCATGTCATGATGTTAGTGAAAATGCATTCGAACTTTGGATGGGGCCCTAACTTTGGTTCACTATAACCAAAGTTATAGTGAACCAAAGTTAGGGCCCCATCCAAAGTAAATAATTTTCTTAGACTCAATTTTCTTCAACAATCTCATATTGACTCCATTTTCTTGAAGGGAGGCTTTGATTTCTCAGCATTTCCTATCTTAGAGATTTACACGTGGAAACAATCAACATCTTCGAGAAAGAATTCACACATGAACTGTCTGCACTTGTGCATAAGCGCTTCAAGTTCAAGATCTTGCGCGAGGGCTACATCTCAAGGGCTCATGTCATATGCCATCCAACCTTTCAGTGTAGGTCTAGATGCATCAATCCACCTCTCTATAGGTCACTACTCAATCAAGTCCCTCAAAAGGAAGCGTGCTAAGCTTTTGAACAACTCCATGATACCTTGGATCTTAACCTCGAATAGAAGGCGTTCTTGATGATGAACCCTTTAATCCATATTCAAGGCTCATACTTCATCGATTCTTGTCCAAGAAGTTTAATTCTCAACCCTCCTCAATCACATTTGTTGATATATTTCGGTAGTGATGTGTTTGAACACACCTAGCAGCATTCGACCAGCTTGTTCTCTCTTTAGGAGGCCCACCCCTTTGTATATACGCCTATAACCCTAACGAGTGACTTTTGGTATCACTGCAAGTTCTTGCTTCTTTTCAAGGGTGATGGACACCCCTTCGGTCATAGTCTTAGAATCGCACAGAAATTGGTGAGCATCGTCACCATGACCAGGTCTTTAAATAAGCTTCACTTTGTGGCATCAAAATTTAACTTGAGCTCATTTCGACATCCAAAGGCACTATCACAACGACTATGCACACGATTTAATCCTTTTCCACCATTCAACCTTTCGCATGGACACTAATAGTAACAATCTCCCACTAAAGCCCAATAGAAAAAGTGACTATGGGAGAAAAAAAATACAAAAATAAAAAAGAAAAACATAATAATGAACAAAAGTGGATGTGCATGAGTAGGTGTCATGGGAGTGGGAGAGTGGGTGAGTGGAACAAAAAAAGAAAAAGAAAGAAAAGAATTCGCTCCCTTTCCCACTCCCTCTCTCTCTCTCTCTCTCCTCCATTGGGAGTTTCTTTTTTGTGGTGTCCATGCAGGCATCCTAAGGGAGGAAATGAGTGAACTCTAGGCTGAGGGGATCAAGAAGGAAGAGAGCTCGAGAGGAAGGCTCTATTTGTGCTAGAGGGGGGCCATCCTAGTGTTTTGAATCTTTTGAAGATCATGATGACATATTAAGAGATGAAAAGAAAGTAGGAAAACGAGTCTAAACAACAACAACATTAGGGGAATTCGTGAAGGAGAGGATGTTGGCAACCTGCTGAAGAAGGGACTCTCTTGTTGGAGGGGCTGGAGTCCATCATCCATGAAGCTTTTAAGCATATGAGCTCAAGCTACGAGTTAGGGGAAATAAATCTGCTTGGGAGATGGATGTATCCGGATCCTTCTCCAGCAAAACAGACATTGGCAAAGTTGCAATCATATCCGTATGGCTACCCAAAGTAACCCTACCTACATCCATAGGCTTTTAGAGTAAGTCCAAAATAGCCTTAAGGTGACTTTGAATTCCGTCAAAAGATTGACGAAGTTCCGCAACTTTTACCAGGACATTGGACAAATGTCGAAGGCCTTGCTCTACTCTCAACAACCTACCTTCAAAATCATTCCTCTCATTTAAAGTGGTGTTGATGTCCCCTCGCATAGAAGACGTTCTTGATGATGAACCCTTTAATCCATGTTCAAGGCCCATACTTCATGGATTCTTGTCCAAAACGTTTAATTCTCAACCTTCCTGAATCACATTTGTTGATATACTTCGGTAGTGATGTGTGTGAACACACCTAGGAGCATGCGACCAACTTTTTCTCTCTTTAGGAGGTCCTCCCCCCCCCTTTGTATATATGCCTATAACCCTAACGAGTGAGTTTTCGTATCACTACAATTCCTTGCTTCATTTAGGGGGTGATGGACATCCCTTCGGTCATAGTCTTAGAATCATTATCACCATGATCATGTGTTTAAATAAGCTTAACTTTGTGGCATAAAAATTTAATATGGGCTCATTTCAACATCCAAAGGCACTATCACAACGACTATGCACACGATTTAGTCCTTTTCCACCATTCGGCCTTTGACATGGACACTAACAGTAACAATCTCCCACTAGAGACCAATAGGAAAAGTGACTATGGGAGAAAAAAAAATACAAAATTAAAAAAGAAAAACATAATAATGAACAAAAGTGTATGTGCATGAGTAGGTGTCATGGGAGTGGGAGGGTGGGTGAGTGGAACAAAAAAAGAAAAAAAAAGAAAAGAATTCGCTCCCTTGCCCACTCCCTCTCTCTCTCTCCTCCATTGGGAGTTTCTTTTTTGTGGTGTCCATGCATGTATACTAAGGGAGGAAATGAGTGAACTATAGGCTGAGGGGATCTCGAAGGAAGAGAGCTCGAGAGGAAGGCTCTCTTTGTGCTAGAGGGGGGCCATGCTAGTGTTTTCTTTTGAATATCATGATGACAAATTAAGAGAGGAAAACAAAGCACAAAAACAAGTCTGAAGGACGATGACATTAGGGGAATTCGTGAAGGAGAGGATGTTGGCAACCTGTTGAAGAAGGGACTCTCTCGTTGGAGGGGCTGGAGTCCATCATCCATGAAGCTTCTGAGCATATAAGCTCAAGCTACCAGTTAGGGGAAATAAATATGCTCGGGAGATGGATGTACAAGGATCCTGCTTCAGCAAAACAGACATTGGCAAAGTTGCAATCATATCGGTATGGCTACCCAAAGTAACCCTACCTACATCCATAGGCTTCTACAGTAAGTCCAAAATAACCTTACGGTGACTTTGAATTCCGTCAAAAGATTGACGAAGTTCCACAACTTTTACCAAGACATTCGACAAATGTCGAAGGCCTTGCTCTACTCTCAACAACCTACCTTCAAGATCATTCCTCTCATTTAAGGTGGTGTTGATGTCCGCTCGCATAGAAGGCGTTCTTGATGATGAACCCTTTAATCCATGTTCAAGGCCCATACTTCATGGATTCTTGTCCAAAAAGTTTAATTCTCAACCTTCCTCAATCACATTTGTTGATATATTTCGGTAGTGATGTGTGTGAACACACCTAGGAGCATCGGACCAGCGTTTTCTCTCCTTAGGAGGTCCTCCCCCCCTTTGTATATATGTCTATAACCCTAACGAGTGACTTTTGGTATCACTGCAATTCCTGGCTTCATTTAGGGGGTGATGGACATACCTTCGGTCATAGTCTTAGAATCGCTCAGAAATTGGTGAGCATCATCACCATGATCATGTGTTTAAATAAGCTTCACTTTGTGGCATCAAAATATAATTTGAGCTCATTTATACATCCAAAGGCACTATCACAACGACTATGCACACGATTTAATCCTTTTCCACCATTCGGCCTTTCACATGGACACTAACAGTAACAATCTCCCACTAGAGCCCAATAGGAAAAGTGACTATGGGAGAAAAAAATACAAAAATAAAAAAGTAAAACATAATAATGAACAAAAGTGGATGTGCATGAGTAGGTATTATGGGAGTGGGAGAGTGGAACAAAGAAAGAAAAATAAAGAAAAGAATTCGCTCCCCTCCCCACTCCCTCTCTCTCTATCTCTCTCTCTCTCTCTCTCTCCTTGATTGGGAGTCTTTTTCTTTTTGGTGTCCATGCATGTATCGTAAGGGAGGAAAACAGTGAATTGTAGGCTGAGGGGATCGAGAAGAGAGAGAGCTCAAGATGAAGGCTCTCTTTGTGCTAGAGGGGGCCATCCTAGTGTTTTCTTTTGAAGATCATGATGACATATTAAGAGATGAAAAGAAAGCAGGAAAAAGAGTCTGAACAACAATGACATTAGGGGAATTCGTGAAGGAGGAGATGGTGGCAACCTGCTGAAGAAGGGGCTCTCTCGTTGGAGGGGCTGGAGTCCATCATCCATGAAGCTTCTGAGCATATGAGCTCAAGCTACGAGTTAGGGGAAATAAATATGCTTGGGAGATGGATGTATCCGGATCCTTCTCCAGCAAAACAGACATTGGCAAAGTTGCAATCATATCCGTATGGCTACCCAAAGTAACCCTACCTACATCCATAGGCTTCTAGAGCAAGTCCAAAATAGCCTTAAGAAGACTTTGAATTCCTTCAAAAGATTGACGAAGTTTCGCAACTTTTACCTAGACATTAGACAAATATCGAAGCACTTGCTTTACTCTGAACAACCTACCTTCAAAATCATTCCTCTCATTTAAGGTGGTGTTGATGTCCCCTCGCAACATGGTTCCCTCAACGTCTAAATTTCATGCCCTCGTAACTATGTTCGATGCATCAATCACATGACTAGGAATTGAAATCTTTCGTGTAGATGTATGCACACGTGATCTTACTGGTGGACTAGTCATGAATGAAGATGTTGCTAAAACAGGATTTGAAACATATAATGAAGCACTAATACTACTTGTCAACATAGCGTGGCTTGAAGTCCCCTCCATCGCACACAGTCCGTTAACAAACTTAATTACATTCCCTAATGTAAGTGATCTGTGTGATAAAATCAAAGGTACGATGTTCAAAATTCACAAGAAAACATCCTTGATTGGTTTGCGCTTTGAAGTGGACTTGATTCTAGGAGAGAGTGCTAGAATAACAATGTGGCTTCTTTTTCAGGAAGGGATGGATTCCACAGTTTCACTTTGACTTGCTTCCTTCTTCTTGAGATCAAATGATGAGGCAGAACTCAATTATGATTCGGATTCGGGTCGAGGATAACTTCTCAAGAGTAGAATTCGGGTTTGATATGGCTCCAAGGCTCGGATACGGCTAGGATTATATATAGAAATTAAGATCACATAATACTTTGTAAGAACTTATGCATGCAAATCCTCCTAGCATAATGGTTAAACGATGCGATATTTGAGTAGAGGATCAAGTTTTGAACCCCATCGGCTTCGCTTTAGAAAACTTCTTTTTCTCTGTTCTTGAGGGTTCTACAACGGAAATAATAAATGATTTAGATAATCCTAGACAAGCCCCAGAGACAAAGTCGCATATCGCTTCTGGATAGGGACTTGACTCCCCTCCTACACGACACAAGTGTGAATCCCTATTGCGAGCCGCTTTTGTTTGCTTTAGATGGTTGCAAGGTTTGCAACATGTTCTATTGAGTCTGATCAAATTGACCCATCTTCGCGGACACTTCTTATCTTTCGGATAGAGCAAAGCTTTCTATATATGATGCCATGCGTTCAAAACGCATGAGGGAGCTGCTGTATATGAATTCCTTCTGGTTTATGAGGAAGCTTCCAACGCCAAAGATAAAGTCTTGACTGCACAAAAAAACAAGCACGACAATTACCACCACCATCTGCTTGAGAGATGAATCTCCTTCCAACCTCGTGTTTTTATATATAGCTGCTTGAATCAATGAGGATCACAAATGTAACTACAGTCCACAAGTGCATGTGCATTCTCCTCCACTCCTTTCATATCTTCCAATAGAGTTTAGTAGTGGTCGGAGTGATCTCGACCACTACTTTAGTACCTTCCACTAGAGTCCATTAGTGGTGGTTGTACTCACCACTCTCGTTAAGTCTCACTAGACTCAAGTTAACTTGACATCTTAACTTGAGTTAGAAGGCTCTAGAGCTCCTTCGGCAAAACTCTCTCCCCATGCTCCCCAAGGGGGTTGAACCCACGACCTCCTCCTTCACAACCTTGAGAACTAACCACTAGGCTAAGTGGATTATTTGTTTAAGAGAGCACATGGACTTATGCTTAAGTCTAGTCTGCAGATCTTTGGCCATATGCATGAGTGACCTAACGGTGTCCGATTTCAGATCTGTCTAAACCGAATGGACTCTTAGATCATAGACTTAATTTATTACATGGTGTCCATCATCCATGAAGCTTCTGAGCATATGAGCTCATGTGCCATATGATATGAATGCAACATGGGTGAGTGAGTTTGTGTGCCACACTCACATCCACGTTTGAGAGTATGGACATTTCGCCACCCACGACACCTCCCCCCACACTTCCGCCTTCCCCCATCCCTCCTCCACCACTTTCACTTGCACACACATCTCCTATAGACACAACATTCACACTTCCCATCCCCCAGTTCCCTTCCCTTGCATCGTCCACTGTACAAACCACACCTTCATCTATAGGTAATGCATTTGACACCATGTTTGCATGTATGTCACAGTTAAGGATAGAATACAATCATCTACAGGCACATAATCAAATGTTACAAGAACACTCTAAAGCATTACAACAATGCCTCGATACACTAGAAGAGGACAATACCAGTCTCCAAACTCAATTTCAAACCTTACAAGAGGCTCATGGCATGTTGGAGACACAATTTCAGAATGTAGATCAAGAAGCAATCCAAGGGTTGGAAAGCTATTTACAAATACAGTGGGAACGAAACTCCAAACTCCAGTGCAATATGGCACTACTCAGACGACACCTTGCAACGGCACAAGAGGAAAATAGATGTCTCTAACTACAAAACCAAGAGAGGGGCACCCATCAATCCCTCAAAGTTTCAAGCGATGACCCTGAAAAACATAAAAATTATCCCTGAAGACTATGCTACTTCTACTCGAGGCACATGACCAAATATCCGAAGAATTGGATCAACTGAAGCGGCAATAACAGAAGGATGCTACAGCTATGCCCCATGCCACCGCTTCACTTATCACTGACTCAGAGGCCCTGCAAGATCTCCAAAAACAAGTCACCGAATTGCAAGCACGACTGCTACAGTATGAAAGGCCACCTTCCCCACCTAAGGCACCCACTGATGAAGAGACAGTCTCCATTCCTGTGGAACAAACATTTGAAGAGGACTATGAGCCGCAACCTATGCCAAGGGGATGACAAACATAAGAAGGTCAAAATACATTCGAAGCGCCACGACCTCCGTGGTTAAAATAGGTGGAGGAAATTGGGAGTTCTCATGAACAGCGCACGGTGGTGCAAAATCAAGCCATGAGAGTCATAGAAGAAACAGTATTACAATCTAGTTACTTTAAGAACTTGTCATCTAGATGTCTTATCATATCATCAGAACTCCAATACCGGCCCTACTATGTCATTCTGGTAGATTACAATGCAGAAATATAGAACCAGAGTGAGTTTGTGTGTTTAACTCGGTGTGTGCTTGAGTGAGAGTGTCTTGCTTGACTTAGAGTGTTTGAGAGTCAGAGTGAGAGTGATAGGAGTGGATTGAAACAGAGAAGGAAAAGAGTTAGGCTGAGAGTAAGAAAGCATGTGTTTGATTGAGGAAAGGGGAGTAAGAAAGGAGAAAGATAGAGAAGGAAGAGGAAATGTAAGGTTGGGGCTGAAGTGGACCTTAAAGAGTAGAGAGAAGAAGTGAGGAGAAGAAGAGGAAGAGGGAAAGAGTGAGAGAGGGTGAAGTAAGCTGAGGTGTGGAATTTGGAAATACTTGAACAAATTTGGCTTTCACTTGTGATTTGAGATCGCCCTTCCCATATCAAGGTTGAAGCATAGCCAAAGATTTAAGTACACGTGGCTGGAATTTGGGATTGAGATTCGGACGTGATGGCACCATCTAAAGGATTTGGATCTAATGGGGATGAGAGACGTGAGCCAAATCGTGCAGATTCCTGGCTTGAGGGGAAGAGGAGCTTGCAAGTTATGAGAAATTGAGCACGAATATCTAGGTAAAGCTTCAGATATTTTCTCATTCTCTTGGGTTCAAGAACTTATCTAGTACATGTGTTTTTTTTTTTCCTCCTCCTTAGGCACTTTCCAATATTCATTTTGTTTTATATCTAAGTCATCAAAAGCTCATTCGCTAGCTCCCTAATCCCTTGGAAAATGATAGGATGTGGTCCTAAATCATTTGGAGATCCAAAAGTGCAAAGATCTAGGTCCAGTCCTATGACAAGGTGGAATTCCTCAAATTTGGAATACGGAGGAAATCTATTTGCACAAAGTATCCTATTTAAGATGGATTTTCGATGATGAGTGTTGGCTAAATCCTTCATATCTACCCAGTGCTTAGCCTCTAGCTCTCCCATATATACCCAGTAGTGTGACACTTCCTGTGTGAGAACAGTGATTGTGAGATATTATGTTCTCAAGCTTTGTAACATACTACTTGCATAAGTATGCTACAAACTTGTAGAAGAAGGGATTCACATAGACACATCATGTTGGAGCTTTCATTGCACCTTCCTCATCCTCTTAATCTCTGTGCTTAGCCTCTAGCTCTCGCATATCAATGGCACGATCGGGATTGTCACACACCACATACATGGTCGCTTGTTTATGAAGGTAATGAGCTTCTATGAACTTCAGGGATAGCTTCTTTGATGGAGTAGATGAGTTCGGAGACCGCAATCTGAATACAAATCAATTTGATCCATCTAAATAGAGTATGGCTCCATGAGCATTTGATACACACAAGTTTGAGAGTTCTACAATAGTCGGTCCCAATCCTAGACATGCATTTGTCGCACATAGGTTGTGCTTGCAACCCATGATTTCTAAGCCATTGTTCGACTCACTCGGCTCGCTAAAAAGTGAGTGTCCTAGGAGGCAATTGAGTCACACTCCGTTGAAAAAAGAGAGATGAAGTAGTGTATGCTAGGATCTTAAGTGAATATTCACTTTGTCTAGAGCTTTATTTCCTTAGTTATCAAGTTGTTAGGGCACCCATTTTGTGTTTTGAGTTATTTAGGTGTCCAAAAAGATATGTTGTTTGTTCGTGTAGCATTGAAATGGTGACACAAGAGTATTTGGATAGTTTGTTAGTGGGTTGCAGGTGTCAAGTATACCAAGTAGTGTGATACTTCCTGTGTGAGAAGAGCGATTGCGAGATATTGTGTTCTCAGGCTTTGTAACATACTACTTGGATAAGCATGCTACAAACTTGGAGAAGAAGGGATTCACATAGACACATCATGTTGGAGCTTACATTGCACCTTCTTCATCCTCTTAATCTCCGTGATGGTTTCGATCCATCCTTTTTACATTCTTTGACCTGATGGCACCATGTTTCTAGAGTAAACTCGAGTGTGTGTAACACTTTTCTATATGCCTATTGCCTCCCTTGAATTTATTTAGTTAGGTCCTTAGAGAGGACCAGGGCCAAAAAGTGCAACTTTTCTCAAGGCTTTTCTTTTGTCGTTTTTGAGTAACTTTTGCCTAGCTGAAAGGTTCTAGCTTCCACTCTTCAAGAAGTTCATAGTGGCTCAAGTTGAGCTCTGATTTGTTAGTATTTCCTTTTTGGAGATTTAGAAGCGAAAACATTGAACATCGTGGGGAAGGAGCTCGCACAAGAACTATTTGGGCTTGTGCATAAATGACTTTTGGAAGGCATTGTAAATCCAGTGATGAGGATCTCTCGAAAGGATTTAGTAATCCACGGACCCATAGCAGGGGATACTTCATCTAATCCACAGAGGCACATCATGTTTCGGCTTAGATTGCATTGCACCTTCCACGTCCTCTTACCGTTCGTTAGTGAGAACGCTAGAATTTGGATGAAGCATCGTTGGGGGAACTTGGTAAAACGTTGCCATGGAGAGAGTAGCTCATCCTTCCCTTAGGATGGCTGGGATCCCTTGCACCCTTCCCTTATTGTTTGACATAGGACTAGAGGTATTCTTAGAGGAGGATGGAAGGAGCATTCTCCAAGCATTTATGCTCATCGAACTCAAGGTTTTGCGTGAGGGAAGAAGCTTGAAATGGTTGTCATCGTTTAGACTTATCATGGGGATCCATTCCGATACACCAAGCTAACATATTTGGAAGAGTGTTTTCATTGGAATCTTCCAAGGAACTTTACTCGTAAACAAATAGAGGAGGAGGAAACACTTGTTTACGGTGAGTTAGTGTACCGTGGGCACCCATGCTTCTTCCACAAGTTTGGAAAGAGAGTGAGGAGGTTAAGTGTCACCTATGAACGATTGAGTGGTACTCACTAGTGAGGAGGTTAAGTTGGTACTCATAAGAGAGTGTGTGTGTGGTGTGCGCGCGCGCGCGTTTGTGGTTTGGAGCAGCAAATTTAGTGTTGGTCCGTTGTGTTGGATCTCTCTCTCTCTCATCATCATCCAAACAATATATGGATGGAGCGAAGAGACTATGTATCCCGCATGCGCGCGCACTCCCTGCAAATTTTGGATTCCTATAAGCCGCGCCCGGCATCCTCCTGCCACGACTATACTTGAACAGGATCTGTTCTATAGTCTGTACTCCTTGTGTGAGCATCTCTACTCAGACAAGACGCACAACTCGGACGAGGAGGTGAAGCTGTTGGCTGCCTGAGCGTGAATAATTGCTGCGCGGGTGTGTTCGCTCGTTGCCTTGCCTTGATGATCGTCCTGCCCTCCTCTGTGTGGGCGGCGGGGATGGCAGCCCAGCCTTCTGACGAGTGTTCCCAACTCCTTTTGCTTTCTACTACTACTCTTCGTATGACAAGGCGCGCACCTTAAGATGAGCAAAATTTTAGGGGGGAAAAAACTTGCTTGCTTTTGTACATCCTACCACTACTACTATCGTCCTTGCTTCTTTTCAGGGGTGATGGACACCCCTTCGGTCATAGTCTTAGAATCGCACAGAAATTGGTGAGCATCGTCACCATGACCAGGTCTTTAAATAAGCTTCACTTTGTGGCATCAAAATTTAACTTGAGCTCATTTCGACATCCAAAGGCACTATCACAACGACTATGCACACGATTTAATCCTTTTCCACCATTCAGCCTTTCGCATGGACACTAATAGTAACAATCTCCCACTAAAGCCCAATAGAAAAAGTGACTATGGGAGAAAAAAAATACAAAAATAAAAAAGAAAAACATAATAATGAACAAAAGTGGATGTGCATGAGTAGGTGTCATGGGAGTGGGAGAGTGGGTGAGTGGAACAAAAAAAGAAAAAGAAAGAAAAGAATTCGCTCCCTTTCCCACTCCCTCTCTCTCTCTCTCCTCCATTGGGAGTTTCTTTTTTGTGGTGTCCATGCAGGCATCCTAAGGGAGGAAATGAGTGAACTCTAGGCTGAGGGGATCAAGAAGGAAGAGAGCTCGAGAGGAAGGCTCTATTTGTGCTAGAGGGAAGCCATCCTAGTGTTTTGAATCTTTTGAAGATCATGATGACATATTAAGAGATGAAAAGAAAGTAGGAAAACGAGTCTAAACAACAACAACATTAGGGGAATTCGTGAAGGAGAGGATGTTGGCAACCTGCTGAAGAAGGGACTCTCTTGTTGGAGGGGCTGGAGTCCATCATCCATGAAGCTTTTAAGCATATGAGCTCAAGCTACGAGTTAGGGGAAATAAATCTGCTTGGGAGATGGATGTATCCGGATCCTTCTCCAGCAAAACAGACATTGGCAAAGTTGCAATCATATCCGTATGGCTACCCAAAGTAACCCTACCTACATCCATAGGCTTTTAGAGTAAGTCCAAAATAGCCTTAAGGTGACTTTGAATTCCGTCAAAAGATTGACGAAGTTCCGCAACTTTTACCAGGACATTGGACAAATGTCGAAGGCCTTGCTCTACTCTCAACAACCTACCTTCAAAATCATTCCTCTCATTTAAAGTGGTGTTGATGTCCCCTCGCATAGAAGACGTTCTTGATGATGAACCCTTTAATCCATGTTCAAGGCCCATACTTCATGGATTCTTGTCCAAAAAGTTTAATTCTCAACCTTCCTGAATCACATTTGTTGATATACTTCGGTAGTGATGTGTGTGAACACACCTAGGAGCATGCGACCAGCTTTTTCTCTCTTTAGGAGGTCCTCCCCCCCATTTGTATATATGCCTATAACCCTAACGAGTGAGTTTTCGTATCACTACAATTCCTTGCTTCATTTAGGGGGTGATGGACATCCCTTCGGTCATAGTCTTAGAATCATCATCACCATGATCATGTGTTTAAATAAGCTTAACTTTGTGGCATAAAAATTTAATATGGGCTCATTTCAACATCCAAAGGCACTATCACGACTATGCACACGATTTAGTCCTTTTCCACCATTCGGCCTTTGACATGGACACTAACAGTAACAATCTCCCACTAGAGACCAATAGGAAAAGTGACTATGGGAGAAAAAAAAATACAAAATTAAAAAAGAAAAACATAATAATGAACAAAAGTGTATGTGCATGAGTAGGTGTCATGGGAGTGGGAGGGTGGGTGAGTGGAACAAAAAAAGAAAAAAAAAGAAAAGAATTCGCTCCCTTGCCCACTCCCTCTCTCTCTCTCTCCTCCATTGGGAGTTTCTTTTTTGTGGTGTCCATGCATGTATACTAAGGGAGGAAATGAGTGAACTATAGGCTGAGGGGATCTCGAAGGAAGAGAGCTCGAGAGGAAGGCTCTCTTTGTGCTAGAGGGGGGCCATGCTAGTGTTTTCTTTTGAATATCATGATGACATATTAAGAGAGGGAAACAAAGCACAAAAACAAGTCTGAAGGACAATGACATTAGGGGAATTCGTGAAGGAGAGGATGTTGGCAACCTGTTGAAGAAGGGACTCTCTCGTTGGAGGGGCTGGAGTCCATCATCCATGAAGCTTCTGAGCATATAAGCTCAAGCTACCAGTTAGGGGAAATAAATATGCTCGGGAGATGGATGTACAAGGATCCTGCTTCAGCAAAACAGACATTGGCAAAGTTGCAATCATATCGGTATGGCTACCCAAAGTAACCCTACCTACATCCATAGGCTTCTATAGTAAGTCCAAAATAACCTTACGGTGACTTTGAGTTCCGTCAAAAGATTGACGAAGTTCCACAACTTTTACCAAGACATTGGACAAATGTCGAAGGCCTTGCTCTACTCTCAACAACCTACATTCAAGATCATTCCTCTCATTTAAGGTGGTGTTGATGTCCCCTCGCATAGAATGCGTTCTTGATGATGAACCCTTTAATCCATGTTCAAGGCCCATACTTCATGGATTCTTGTCCAAAAAGTTTAATTCTCAACCTTCCTCAATCACATTTGTTGATATATTTCGGTAGTGATGTGTGTGAACACACCTAGGAGCATCGGACCAGCGTTTTCTCTCCTTAGGAGGTCCTCCCCCCCTTTGTATATATGCCTATAACCCTAACGAGTGACTTTTGGTATCACTGCAATTCCTGGCTTCATTTAGGGGGTGATGGACATACCTTCGGTCATAGTCTTAGAATCGCTCAGAAATTGGTGAGCATCATCACCATGATCATGTGTTTAAATAAGCTTCACTTTGTGGCATCAAAATATAATTTGAGCTCATTTAGACATCCAAAGGCACTATCACAACGACTATGCACACGATTTAATCCTTTTTCACCATTCGGCCTTTCACATGGACACTAACAGTAACAATCTCCCACTAGAGCCCAATAGGAAAAGTGACTATGGGAGAAAAAAATACAAAAATAAAAAAGTAAAACATAATAATGAACAAAAGTGGATGTGCATGAGAAGGTATTATGGGAGTGGGAGAGTGGAACAAAGAAAGAAAAAGAAAGAAAAGAATTCGCTCCCCTCCCCACTCCCTCTCTCTCTATCTTTCTCTCTCTCTCTCTCTGTCTCCTTGATTGGGAGTCTTTTTCTTTTTGGTGTCCATGCATGTATCGTAAGGGAGGAAAACAGTGAATTGTAGGCTGAGGGGATCGAGAAGAGAGAGAGCTCAAGATGAAGGCTCTCTTTGTGCTAGAGGGGGGCCATCCTAGTGTTTTCTTTTGAAGATCATGATGACATATTAAGAGATGAAAAGAAAGCAGGAAAAAGAGTCTGAACAACAATGACATTAGGGGAATTCGTGAAGGAGGAGATGGTGGCAACCTGCTGAAGAAGGGGCTCTCTCGTTGGAGGGGCTGGAGTCCATCATCCATGAAGCTTCTGAGCATATGAGCTCAAGCTACGAGTTAGGGGAAATAAATATGCTTGGGAGATGGATGTATCCGGATCCTTCTCCAGCAAAACAGACATTGGCAAAGTTGCAATCATATCCGTATGGCTACCCAAAGTAACCCTACCTACATCCATAGGCTTCTGGAGCAAGTCCAAAATAGCCTTAAGGAGACTTTGAATTCCTTCAAAAGATTGACGAAGTTTTGCAACTTTTACCTGGACATTAGACAAATATCGAAGCACTTGCTTTACTCTGAACAACCTACCTTCAAAATCATTCCTCTCATTTAAGGTGGTGTTGATGTCCCCTCGCAACATGGTTCCCTCAACGTCTAAATTTCATGCCCTCATAACTATGTTCGATGCATCAATCACATGACTAGCAATTGAAATCTTTCGTGTAGATGTATGCAGTGCACGTGATATTACTGGTGGACTAGTCATGAATGAAGATGTTGCTAAAACGGGATTTGAAACATATAATGAAGCACTAGTACTACTTGTCAACATAGCGTGGCTTGAAGTCCCCTCCATCGCACACAGTCCGTTAAGAAACTTACTTACATTCCCTAATGTAAGTGATCTGTGTGATAAAATCAAAGGTATGATGTTCAAAATTCACAAGAAAACATCCCTGATTGGTTTGCGCTTTGAAGTGGACTTGATTCTAGGAGAGAGTGCTAGAATAACAATGTGGCTTCTTTTTCAGGAAGGGATGGATTCCACAGTTTCACTTTGACTTGCTTCCTTCTTCGTGAGATCAAATGATGAGGCAGAACTCAATTATGATTCGGATTCGGGTCAAGGATAACTTCTCAAGAGTAGAATTCGGGTTTGATATGGCTCCAAGGCTCGGATACGGCTAGGATTATATATAGAAATTAAGATCACATAATACTTTGTGAGAACTTATGCACGCAAATCCTCCTAGCATAATGGTTAAACGATGCGATATTTGAGTAGAGGATCAAGTTTTGAACCCCATCGGCTTCGCTTTAGAAAACTTCTTTTTCTCTGTTCTTGAGGGTTCTGCAGCGGAAATAATAATTGATTTAGATAATCCTAGACAAGCCCCAGAGACAAAGTCGCATATCGCTTCTCGATAGGGACTTGACTCCCCTCCTACACGACACAAGTGCGAATCCCTATTGCGAGCCGCTTTTGTTTGCTTTAGATGGTTGCAAGGTTTGCAGCATGTTCTATTGAGTCTGATCAAATTGACCCATCTTCGCGGACGCTTCTGTTCTATAGTCTGTACTCCTTGTGTGAGCATCTCTACTCAGACAAGACGCACAACTCGGACGAGGAGGTGAAGCTGTTGGCTGCCTGAGCGTGAATAATTGCTGCGCGGGTGTGTTCGCTCGTTGCCTTGCCTTGATGATCGTCCTGCCCTCCTCTGTGTGGGCGGCGGGGATGGCAGCCCAGCCTTCTGACGAGTGTTCCCAACTCCTTTTGCTTTCTACTACTACTCTTCGTATGACAAGGCGCGCACCTTAAGATGAGCAAAATTTTAGGGGGGAAAAAACTTGCTTGCTTTTGTACATCCTACCACTACTACTATCGTCCTCATGGAATGCATGGATTTCCGAATTGTCTTGTGGATAATAGGGATTACCACCATGGTGTCATGGAGGCCAGGGGAAAGACCTCACACTCTAATCGTTGCATAACCTTCTTCCATTGTACAAAATTCCCATGCCACTCTACCATCCATCCATCTGTGTCATGGTCCCCACCCATGGAAACCCAACACTTTTGAAGCATCTGGTGTTCACTAGTGAGGAGGTCAACTTGGTACCCATGCTTCTTCCGCATGCATAATCTTTGAAGTCCCCATCCATTGAAACCCAGCATCTCCACCATCACAAGTATACCAATGATGTTCATCCGTTGCCAAATGATGCACATCACAAGTATACCGATGGGCTTCTGGTAGTATACCAACGATGTTCACCCGTTGCCAAATGCAATAAATTGGCAATCCAAGAAAGGGCCTTCCTGGATCATCACCATCTCCTATTGTTGCCACAATTGTCCCTACAATTATCTCTTGTCTCACCCGGCATGTCATGATGTTAGTGAAAATGCATTCGAACTTTGGATGGGGCCCTAACTTTGGTTCATTATAACCAAAGTTATAGTGAACCAAAGTTAGGGCCCCATCCAAAGTAAATAATTTTCTTACACTCAATTTTCTTCAACAATCTCATATTGACTCCATTTTCTTGAAGGGAGGCTTTGATTTCTCAGCATTTCCTATCTTAGAGATTTACACGTGGAAACAATCAACATCTTCGAGAAAGAATTCACACATGAACTGTCTGCACTTGTGCATAAGCGCTTCAAGTTCAAGATCTTGCGCGAGGGCTACATCTCAAGGACTCATGTCATATGCCATCCAACCTTTCAGTGTAGGTCTAGATGCATCAATCCACCTCTCTATAGGTCACTACTCAATCAAGTCCCTCAAAAGGAAGCGTGCTAAGCTTTTGAACAACTCCATGATACCTTGGATCTTAACCTCGAATAGAAGGCGTTCTTGATGATGAACCCTTTAATCCATATTCAAGGCTCATACTTCATGGATTCTTGTCCAAGAAGTTTAATTCTCAACCCTCCTCAATCACATTTGTTGATATATTTCGGTAGTGATGTGTTTGAACACACCTAGCAGCATTCGACCAGCTTGTTCTCTCTTTAGGAGGCCCCCCCCCTTTGTATATACGCCTATAACCCTAACGAGTGACTTTTGGTATCACTGCAAGTTCTTGCTTCATTTCGGGGGTGATGGACACCCCTTCGGTCATAGTCTTAGAATCGCACAGAAATTGGTGAGCATCGTCACCATGACCAGGTCTTTAAATAAGCTTCACTTTGTGGCATCAAAATTTAACTTGAGCTCATTTCGACATCCAAAGGCACTATCACAACGACTATGCACACGATTTAATCCTTTTCCACCATTCAGCCTTTCGCATGGACACTAATAGTAACAATCTCCCACTAAAGCCCAATAGAAAAAGTGACTATGGGAGAAAAAAAATACAAAAATAAAAAAGAAAAACATGTTGGAGCAAGTCTATGACAAGCCTAAGTATTGGCT
Source organism: Ceratopteris richardii (assembly GCA_020310875.1). Taxonomy (NCBI): domain Eukaryota; kingdom Viridiplantae; phylum Streptophyta; class Polypodiopsida; order Polypodiales; family Pteridaceae; genus Ceratopteris; species Ceratopteris richardii. Next base: position 46,381,719 of record CM035406.1, on the reverse strand, counting down.
TGAGTCTCACAAAGTCTTAGAGGAAGCTTTAAAAAGAAGACTATGTAAAGTTCACTTGTGAACTACCTCTTGTAACTTTTGAAGAGTTTACTTAATGTAAAAGTAAGAGAATCTTAAGTGGTTGAGTCCACTTGATCAAGAATGGAAAGAGGAGCCACGAATTCGTGATTTGTGGTAGGTAGAGAATCAAATCAATCATTGATTGATTGGAGAGTGATTGAGGGAAGTTAGCCTCCCAAACTCAACTATAAATAGATGGCAGTTTTAGTCGTGGTTAGAGAGACCTATGTGAAGACCTCCAAGAGCTGAGCTTTATGCCATTTCAAGGTGTGATTACAAAGCACACATATGTATCAGTAAGTCATTGTATTGTACAAGCAATATAGTTTCATTTTTATGATTATTTGAGGTCATCTTTCCATGTTCTTGTGATGTGTACTACTCACTGCCATTACTTCAGTTTTTCTCAGTCAGCTTGCAGAGATTGTTTCTCTGCACTTGGCTCATCATTTTCAGTGATTTAACTTGGTAAAGTTAGCTCTATAAGTCTACTATATGCTCATAAATTTTCATGTCATTTGGATGTTGCAATCTTCAGTTATGTTCATTTGAAGTCAACAGGGTCTGTTCATCTTCACTTCTCTGTCAGGTACCCGAGTTTTTCACTCATCTTGTCAGAGCCATTTCTCAGTGGTTACTTATCCAAATTCAGTGATTTAAAGCTTGTTGGATTCATCTTACTGTCTAGTATAAGAATACAAATTTTCATAATCATTGGATTTCTACATTTTGAGTTATGGTGATTTTTCTGCTCACTGGTCTATTTCTGTAGCAGCCCGTGAAAATCGGGATGATGTCATCACTTGTTAAAAGTCATTCTCAGTGTGTGGTTTGTTATTTTTGATGAGATTACTCTCTAAAGTTAGCTCTTTAAGCTACCTAGCCTTCCCCAAGAGGAATTAATCTAATTGCTGCTGTGCTCAGAGAATTATGTAAAACACTGGACAGGTGTATCAACCAAGAATAGCAAGTTTTCACCTCTGAGCTAACTCCAACTTATCTGTTTTGATCTATCTTTTTGAGAGTGATCTTCCAAGGTACATAGGGTGTCTAATACATCCATTGGCAAGCTAAAAGGGCCCACCATCTACTCCTGGAGTTCATTTGGCTGGTGTAGAGCAAAGATTTTGCAACACCTCTTCATCTTCAACACATACCTATCCATCTCTTCACAAAACATAATAATGAACAAAAGTGGATGTGCATGAGTAGGTGTCATGGGAGTGGGAGAGTGGGTGAGTGGAACAAAAAAAGCAAAAAAAAGAAAAGAATTCGCTCCCTTGCCCACTCCCTCTCTCTCTCTCTCTCCTCCATTGGGAGTTTCTTTTTTGTGGTGTCCAAGCATGTATACTAAGGGAGGAAATGAGTGAACTATAGGCTGAGGGGATCTCGAAGGAAGAGAGCTCGAGAGGAAGGCTCTCTTTGTGCTAGAGGGGGGCCATGCTAGTGTTTTCTTTTGAATATCATGATGACATATTAAGAGAGGAAAACAAAGCACAAAAACATGTCTGAAGGACAATGACATTAGGGGAATTCGTGAAGGAGAGGATGTTGGCAACCTGTTGAAGAAGGGACTCTCTCGTTGGAGGGGCTGGAGTCCATCATCCATGAAGCTTCTGAGCATATAAGCTCAAGCTACCAGTTAGGGGAAATAAATATGCTCGGGAGATGGATGTACAAGGATCCTGCTTCAGCAAAACAGACATTCGCAAAGTTGCAATCATATCGGTATGGCTACCCAAAGTAACCCTACCTACATCCATAGGCTTCTACAGTAAGTCCAAAATAACCTTACGGTGACTTTGAATTCCGTCAAAAGATTGACGAAGTTCCACAACTTTTACCAAGACATTGGACAAATGTCGAAGGCCTTGCTCTACTCTCAACAACCTACCTTCAAGATCATTCCTCTCATTTAAGGTGGTGTTGATGTCCCCTCGCATAGAAGGCGTTCTTGATGATGAAGCCTTTAATCCATGTTCAAGGCCCATACTTCATGGATTCTTGTCCAAAAAGTTTAATTCTCAACCTTCCTCAATCACATTTGTTGATATATTTCGGTAGTGATGTGTGTGAACACACCTAGGAGCATCGGACCAGCGTTTTCTCTCCTTAGGAGGTCCTCCCCCCCTTTGCATATATGCCTATAACCCTAACGAGTGACTTTTGGTATCACTGCAATTCCTGGCTTCATTTAGGGGGTGATGGACATACCTTCGGTCATAGTCTTAGAATCGCTCAGAAATTGGTGAGCATCATCACCATGATCATGTGTTTAAATAAGCTTCACTTTGTGGCATCAAAATATAATTTGAGCTCATTTAGACATCCAAAGGCACTATCACAACGACTATGCACACGATTTAGTCCTTTTCCACCATTCGGCCTTTCACATGGACACTAACAGTAACAATCTCCCACTAGAGCCCAATAGGAAAAGTGATTATGGGAGAAAAAATACAAAAATAAAAAAGTAAAACATAATAATGAACAAAAGTGGATGTGCATGAGTAGGTATTATGGGAGTGGGAGAGTGGAACAAAGAAAGAAAAAGAAAGAAAAGAATTCGCTCCCCTCCCCACTCCCTCTCTCTCTATCTTTCTCTCTCTTTCTCTCTCTCTCTCTCTCTCTCTCTCTCTCCTTGATTGGGAGTCTTTTTCTTTTTGGTGTCCATGCATGTATCGTAAGGGAGGAAAACAGTGAATTGTAGGGTGAGGGGATCGAGAAGAGAGAGAGCTCAAGATGAAGGCTCTCTTTGTGCTAGAGGGGGGCCATCCTAGTGTTTTCTTTTGAAGATCATGATGACATATTAAGAGATGAAAAGAAAGCAGGAAAAAGAGTCTGAACAACAATGACATTAGGGGAATTCGTGAAGGAGGAGATGGTGGCAACCTGCTGAAGAAGGGGCTCTCTCGTTGGAGGGGCTGGAGTCCATCATCCATGAAGCTTCTGAGCATATGAGCTAAAGCTACGAGTTAGGGGAAATAAATATGCTTGGGAGATGGATGTATCCGGATCCTTCTCCAGCAAAACAGACATTGGCAAAGTTGCAATCATATCCGTATGGCTACCCAAAGTAACCCTACCTACATCCATAGGCTTCTGGAGCAAGTCCAAAATAGCCTTAAGGAGACTTTGAATTCCTTCAAAAGATTGACGAAGTTTCGCAACTTTTACCTGGACATTAGACAAATATCGAAGCACTTGCTTTACTCTGAACAACCTACCTTCAAAATCATTCCTCTCATTTAAGGTGGTGTTGATGTCCCCTCGCAACATGGTTCCATCAACGTCTAAATTTCATGCCCTCGTAACTATGTTCGATGCATCAATCACATGACTAGGAATTGAAATCTTTCGTGTAGATGTATGCAATGCACGTGATATTACTGGTGGACTAGTCATGAATGAAGATGTTGATAAAACGGGATTTGAAATATATAATGAAGCACTAGTACTACTTGTCAACATAGCGTGGCTTGAAGTCCCCTCCATCGCACAGAGTCCGTTAACAAACTTACTTACATTCCCTAATGTAAGTGATCTGTGTGATAAAATCAAAGGTACGATGTTCAAAATTCACAAGAAAACATCCCTGATTGGTTTGTGCTTTGAAGTGGACTTGATTCTAGGAGAGAGTGCTAGAATAACAATGTGGCTTCTTTTTCAGGAAGGGATGGATTCCACAGTTTCACTTTGACTTGCTTCCTTCTTCTTGAGATCAAATGATGAGGCAGAACTCAATTATGATTCGGATTCGGGTCGAGGATAACTTCTCAAGAGTAGAATTTGGGTTTGATATGGCTCCAAGGCTCGGATACGGCTAGGATTATATATAGAAATTAAGATCACATAATACTTTGTGAGAACTTATGCACGCAAATCCTCCTAGCATAATGGTTAAACGATGCGATATTTGAGTAGAGGATCAAGTTTTGAACCCCATCGGCTTTGCTTTAGAGAACTTCTTTTTCTCTGTTCTTGAGGGTTCTGCAGCGGAAATAATAATTGATTTAGATAATCCTAGACAAGCCCCAGAGACAAAGTCGCACTTGACTCCCCTCCTACACGACACAAGTGCGAATCCCTATTGCGAGCCGCTTTTGTTTGCTTTAGATGGTTGCAAGGTCTGCAGCATGTTCTATTGAGTCTGATCAAATTGACCCATCTTCGCGGACGCTTCTTATCTTTCGGATAGAGCAAAGCTTTCTATATATGATGCCATGCGTTCAAAACGCACGGGGGAGCTGCTGTATATGAATTCCTTCTGGTTTATGGGGAAGCTTCCAACGCCAAAGATAAATTCTTGACTGCACAAAAAAACAAGCAGGACAATTACCACCACCATCTGCTTGAGAGATGAATCTCCTTCCAACCTCGTGTTTTTATATATAGCTGCTTGAATCAATGAGGATCACAAATGTAACTACAGTCCACAAGTGCATGTGCATTCTCCTCCACTCCTTTCATATCTTCCAATAGAGTTTAGTAGTGGTCGGAGTGATCTCGACCACTACTGTAGTACCTTCCACTAGAGTCCATTAGTGGTGGTTGTACTCACCACTCTCGTTAAGTCTCACTAGACTCAAGTTAACTTGACATCTTAACTTGAGTTAGAAGGCTCTAGAGCTCCTTCGGCAAAACTCTCTCCCCATGCTCCCCAAGGGGGTTGAACCCAAGACCTCCTCCTTCACAACCTTGAGAACTAACCACTAGGCTAAGTGGATTATTTGTTTAAGAGAGCACATGGACTTATGCTTAAGTCTAGTCTGCAGATCTTTGGCCATATGCATGAGTGACCTAACGGTGTCCGATTTCAGATCTGTCTAAACCGAATGGACTCTTAGATCATAGACTTAATTTATTACATGGTTTCCATCATCCATGAAGCTTCTGAGCATATGAGCTCATGTGCCATATGATATGAATGCAGCATGGGTGAGTGAGTTTGTGTGTTCAACTCGGTGTGTGCTTGAGTGAGAGTGTCTTCCTTTACTTAGAGTGTTTGAGAGTCAGAGTGAGAGTGATAGGAGTGGAATGAAACAGAGAAGGAAAAGAGTTAGGCTGAGAGTGAGAAAGTGTGTGTTTGATTGAGGAAAGGGGAGTAAGGAAAGAGAAAGATAGAGAAGGGAAGAGGAAATGTAAGGTTGGGGCTGAAGTGGACCTTAAAGAGTAGAGAGAAGAAGTGAGGAGAAGAAGAGGAAGAGGGAAAGAGTGAGAGAGGGTGAAGTAAGGTGAGGTGTGGGATTTGGAAATACTTGAACAAATTTGGCTTTCACTTGTGATTTGAGATCGCCCTTCCCATATCAAGGTTGAAGCATAGCCAAAGATTTAAGTACCTTATTCTCCTCTGACAACCCTTTCTATCAGGTCACCACCATCACAATCGAATCTCTCATGGAGACATCCATAGGACAACTAGCCTCCACGACCTCGATCATCAGCCATCTTGACACTAGATCCAAAATTCTTGGATTCCCTATCACCCTGTCTCCCTTCACGAATTTTCCACCTCCAGGCTTGCATTTCCCACCCCCCATACCACCAGTCCTTCAACCTTCCCATGACTTGCTCTCTAGAATGTTTCAAGTCACCGCCCAAACCTTCTCATTGATTCCCTTCCCAACATCCACACCACACTTATTCACCACGATCACACACACACCACCTACCATTCCGATATACATGGTAGACACCACACTCACATCCACGTTTGAGAGTATGGACATTTCGCCACCCACGACACCTCCCCCTCCCCCCACACTTCCGCCTTCCCCCATCCCTCCTCCACCACTTTCACTTGCACACACATCTCCTATAGACACAACATTCACACTTCCCATCCCCCAGTTCCCTTCCCTTGCATCGTCCACTGTACAAACCACACCTTCATCTATAGGTAATGCATTTGACACCATGTTTGCATGTATGTCACAGTTAAGGATAGAATACAATCATCTACATGCACATAATCAAATGTTACAAGAACACTCTAAAGCATTACAACAATGCCTCGATACACTAGAAGAGGACAATACCAGTCTCCAAACTCAATTTCAAACCTTACAAGAGGCTCATGGCATGTTGGAGACACAATTTCAGAATGTAGATCAAGAAGCAATCCAAGGGTTGGAAAGCTAACGAAACTCCAAACTCCAGTACAATATGGCACTACTCAAACGACACCTTGCAACGGCACAAGAGGAAAATAGATGTCTCTAACTACAAAACCAAGAGAGGGGCACCCGTCAATCCCTCAAAGTTTCAAGCGATGACCCTGAAAAACATAAAAATTATCCTTGAAGACTATGCTACTCTACTCGAGGCACATGACCAAATATCCGAAGAATTGGATCAACTGAAGCGGCAATGACAGAAGGATGCTACAGCTATGCCCCAAGCCACCGCTTCAACCGCTTCACTTATCACTGACTCAGAGGCCCTGCAAGATCTCCAAAAACAAGTCACCGAATTGCAAGCACGACTGCTACAGTATGAAAGGCCACCTTCCCCACCTAAGGCACCCACTGATGAAGAGACAGTCTCCATTCCTGTATACTACTACTAGTGGTCGGAGTGATCTCGACCACTACTTTAGTACCTTCCACTAGAGTCCATTAGTGGTGGTTGTACTCACCACTCTCGTTAAGTCTCACTAGACTCAAGTTAACTTGACATCTTAACTTGAGTTAGAAGGCTCTAGAGCTCCTTCGGCAAAACTCTCTCCCCATGCTCCCCAAGGGGGTTGAACCCAAGACCTCCTCCTTCACAACCTTGAGAACTAACCACTAGGCTAAGTGGATTATTTGTTTAAGAGAGCACATGGACTTATGCTTAAGTCTAGTCTGCAGATCTTTGGCCATATGCATGAGTGACTCACCCTAACGGTGTCCGATTTCAGATCTGTCTAAACCGAATGGACTCTTAGATCATAGACTTAATTTATTACATGGTGTCCATCGTCCATGAAGCTTCTGAGCATATGAGCTCATGTGCCATATGATATGAATGCAGCATGGGTGAGTGAGTTTGTGTGTTCAACTCGGTGTGTGCTTGAGTGAGAGTGTCTTGCTTTACTTAGAGTGTTTGAGAGTCAGAGTGAGAGTGATAGGAGTGGAATGAAACAGAGAAGGAAAAGAGTTAGGCTGAGAGTGAGAAAGCGTGTGTTTGATCGAGGAAAGGGGAGTAAGGAAAGAGAAAGATAGAGAAGGGAAGAGGAAATGTAAGGTTGGGGCTGAAGTGGACCTTAAAGGGTAGAGAGAAGAAGTGAGGAGAAGAAGAGGAAGAGGGAAAGGGTGAGAGAGGGTGAAGTAAGCTGAGGTGTGGAATTTGGAAATACTTGAACAAATTTGGCTTTCACTTGTGATTTGAGATCGCCCTTCCCATATCAAGGTTGAAGCATAGCCAAAGATTTAAGTACCTTATTCTCCTCTGACAACCCTTTCTATCAGGTCACCACCATCACAATCGAATCTCTCATGGAGACATCCATAGGACAACTAGCCTCCACGACCTCGATCATCGGCCATCTTGACACTAGATCCAAAATTCTCAGATTCCCTGTCACCGTGTCTCCCTTCACGAATTTTCCACCTCCAGGCTTGCATTTCCCACCCCCCATACCACCAGTCCTTCAACCTGCCCATGACTTGCTCTCTAGAATGTTTCAAGTCACCGCCCAAACCTTCTCATTGATTCCCTTCCCAACATCCACACCACACTTATTCACCACGATCACACACACACCACCTACCATTCCGATATACATGGTAGACACCACACTCACATCCACGTTTGAGAGTATGGACATTTCGCCACCCACGACACCTCCCCCTCCCCCCACACTTCCGCCTTCCCCCATCCCTCCTCCACCACTTTCACTTGCACACACATCTCCTATAGACACAACATTCACACTTCCCATCCCCCAGTTCCCTTCCCTTGCATCGTCCACTGTACAAACCACACCTTCATCTATAGGTAATGCATTTGACACCATGTTTGCATGTATGTCACAGTTAAGGATAGAATACAATCATCTACAGGCACATAATCAAATGTTACAAGAACACTCTAAAGCATTACAACAATGCCTCGATACACTAGAAGAGGACAATACTAGTCTCCAAACTCAATTTCAAACCTTACAAGAGGCTCATGGCATGTTGGAGACACAATTTCAGAATGTAGATCAAGAAGCAATCCAAGGGTTGGAAAGCTATTTACAAATACAGTGGGAACGAAACTCCAAACTCCAGTGCAATATGGCACTACTCAGACGACACCTTGCAACGGCACAATAGGAAAATAGATGTCTCTAACTACAAAACCAAGAGAGGGGCACCCGTCAATCCCTCAAAGTTTCAAGCGATGACCCTGAAAAACATAAAAATTATCCCTGAAGACTATGCTACTCTACTCGAGGCACATGACCAAATATCCGAAGAATTGGATCAACTGAAGCGGCAATGACAGAAGGATGCTACAGCTATGCCCCAAGCCACCGCTTCAACCGCTTCACTTATCACTGACTCAGAGGCCCTGCAAGATCTCCAAAAACAAGTCACCGAATTGCAAGCACGACTGCTACAGTATGAAAGGCCACCTTCCCCACCTAAGGCACCCACTGATGAAGAGACAGTCTCCATTCCTGTGGAACAAACATTTGAAGAGGACTATGAGCCGCAACCTATGCCAAGGGGATGACAAACATAAGAAGGTCAAAATACATTCGAAGCGCCACGACCTCCGTGGTTAAAATAGGTGGAGGAAATTGAGAGTTCTCATGAACAGCGCACGGTGGTGCAAAATCAAGCCATGAGAGTCATAGAAGAAACAGTATTACAATCTAGTTACTTCAAGAACTTGTCATCTAGATGTCTTATCATATCATCAGAACTCCAATACCGGCCTTACTATGTCATTCTGGTAGATTACAATGCGGAAATATAGAACCAGAGTGAGTTTGTGTGTTTAACTCGGTGTGTGCTTGAGTGAGAGTGTCTTGCTTGACTTAGAGTGTTTGAGAGTCAGAGTGAGAGTGATAGGAGTGGATTGAAACAGAGAAGGAAAAGAGTTAGGCTGAGAGTAAGAAAGCATGTGTTTGATTGAGGAAAGGGGAGTAAGAAAGGAGAAAGATAGAGAAGGAAGAGGAAATGTAAGGTTGGGGCTGAAGTGGACCTTAAAGAGTAGAGAGAAGAAGTGAGGAGAAGAAGAGGAAGAGGGAAAGAGTGAGAGAGGGTGAAGTAAGCTGAGGTGTGGAATTTGGAAATACTTGAACAAATTTGGCTTTCACTTGTGATTTGAGATCGCCCTTCCCATATCAAGGTTGAAGCATAGCCAAAGATTTAAGTACACGTGGCTGGAATTTGGGATTGAGATTCGGACGTGATGGCACCATCTAAAGGATTTGGATCTAATGGGGATGAGAGACGTGAGCCAAATCGTGCAGATTCCTGGCTTGAGGGGAAGAGGAGCTTGCAAGTTATGAGAAATTGAGCACGAATATCTAGGTAAAGCTTCAGATATTTTCTCATTCTCTTGGGTTCAAGAACTTATCTAGTACATGTGTTTTTTTTTTCCTCCTCCTTAGGCACTTTCCAATATTCATTTTGTTTTATATCTAAGTCATCAAAAGCTCATTCGCTAGCTCCCTAATCCCTTGGAAAATGATAGGATGTGGTCCTAAATCATTTGGAGATCCAAAAGTGCAAAGATCTAGGTCCAGTCCTATGACAAGGTGGAATTCCTCAAATTTGGAATACGGAGGAAATCTATTTGCACAAAGTATCCTATTTAAGATGGATTGTCGATGATGAGTGTTGGCTAAATCCTTCATATCTACCCAGTGCTTAGCCTCTAGCTCTCCCATATATACCCAGTAGTGTGACACTTCCTGTGTGAGAACAGTGATTGTGAGATATTATGTTCTCAAGCTTTGTAACATACTACTTGCATAAGTATGCTACAAACTTGTAGAAGAAGGGATTCACATAGACACATCATGTTGGAGCTTTCATTGCACCTTCCTCATCCTCTTAATCTCTGTGCTTAGCCTCTAGCTCTCGCATATCAATGGCACGATCGGGATTGTCACACACCACATACATGGTCGCTTGTTTATGAAGGTAATGAGCTTCTATGAACTTCAGGGATAGCTTCTTTGATGGAGTAGATGAGTTCGGAGACCGCAATCTGAATACAAATCAATTTGATCCATCTAAATAGAGTATGGCTCCATGAGCATTTGATACACACAAGTTTGAGAGTTCTACAATAGTCGGTCCCAATCCTAGACATGCATTTGTCGCACATAGGTTGTGCTTGCAACCCATGATTTCTAAGCCATTGTTCGACTCACTCGGCTCGCTAAAAAGTGAGTGTCCTAGGAGGCAATTGAGTCACACTCCGTTGAAAAAAGAGAGATGAAGTAGTGTATGCTAGGATCTTAAGTGAATATTCACTTTGTCTAGAGCTTTATTTCCTTAGTTATCAAGTTGTTAGGGCACCCATTTTGTGTTTTGAGTTATTTAGGTGTCCAAAATGATATGTTGTTTGTTCGTGTAGCATTGAAATGGTGACACAAGAGTATTTGGATAGTTTGTTAGTGGGTTGCAGGTGTCAAGTATACCAAGTAGTGTGATACTTCCTGTGTGAGAAGAGCGATTGCGAGATATTGTGTTCTCAGGCTTTGTAACATACTACTTGGATAAGCATGCTACAAACTTGGAGAAGAAGGGATTCACATAGACACATCATGTTGGAGCTTACATTGCACCTTCTTCATCCTCTTAATCTCCGTGATGGTTTCGATCCATCCTTTTTACATTCTTTGACCTGATGGCACCATGTTTCTAGAGTAAACTCGAGTGTGTGTAACACTTTTCTATATGCCTATTGCCTCCCTTGAATTTATTTAGTTAGGTCCTTAGAGAGGACCAGGGCCAAAAAGTGCAACTTTTCTCAAGGCTTTTCTTTTGTCGTTTTTGAGTAACTTTTGCCTAGCTGAAAGGTTCTAGCTTCCACTCTTCAAGAAGTTCATAGTGGCTCAAGTTGAGCTCTGATTTGTTAGTATTTCCTTTTTGGAGATTTAGAAGCGAAAACATTGAACATCGTGGGGAAGGAGCTCGCACAAGAACTATTTGGGCTTGTGCATAAATGACTTTTGGAAGGCATTGTAAATCCAGTGATGAGGATCTCTCGAAAGGATTTAGTAATCCACGGACCCATAGCAGGGGATACTTCATCTAATCCACAGAGGCACATCATGTTTCGGCTTAGATTGCATTGCACCTTCCACGTCCTCTTACCGTTCGTTAGTGAGAACGCTAGAATTTGGATGAAGCATCGTTGGGGGAACTTGGTAAAACGTTGCCATGGAGAGAGTAGCTCATCCTTCCCTTAGGATGGCTGGGATCCCTTGCACCCTTCCCTTATTGTTTGACATAGGACTAGAGGTATTCTTAGAGGAGGATGGAAGGAGCATTCTCCAAGCATTTATGCTCATCGAACTCAAGGTTTTGCGTGAGGGAAGAAGCTTGAAATGGTTGTCATCGTTTAGACTTATCATGGGGATCCATTCCGATACACCAAGCTAACATATTTGGAAGAGTGTTTTCATTGGAATCTTCCAAGGAACTTTACTCGTAAACAAATAGAGGAGGAGGAAACACTTGTTTACGGTGAGTTAGTGTACCGTGGGCACCCATGCTTCTTCCACAAGTTTGGAAAGAGAGTGAGGAGGTTAAGTGTCACCTATGAACGATTGAGTGGTACTCACTAGTGAGGAGGTTAAGTTGGTACTCATAAGAGAGTGTGTGTGTGGTGTGCGCGCGCGCGCGTTTGTGGTTTGGAGCAGCAAATTTAGTGTTGGTCCGTTGTGTTGGATCTCTCTCTCTCTCATCATCATCCAAACAATATATGGATGGAGCGAAGAGACTATGTATCCCGCATGCGCGCGCACTCCCTGCAAATTTTGGATTCCTATAAGCCGCGCCCGGCATCCTCCTGCCACGACTATACTTGAACAGGATCTGTTCTATAGTCTGTACTCCTTGTGTGAGCATCTCTACTCAGACAAGACGCACAACTCGGACGAGGAGGTGAAGCTGTTGGCTGCCTGAGCGTGAATAATTGCTGCGCGGGTGTGTTCGCTCGTTGCCTTGCCTTGATGATCGTCCTGCCCTCCTCTGTGTGGGCGGCGGGGATGGCAGCCCAGCCTTCTGACGAGTGTTCCCAACTCCTTTTGCTTTCTACTACTACTCTTCGTATGACAAGGCGCGCACCTTAAGATGAGCAAAATTTTAGGGGGGAAAAAACTTGCTTGCTTTTGTACATCCTACCACTACTACTATCGTCCTCATGGAATGCATGGATTTCCGAATTGTCTTGTGGATAATAGGGATTACCACCATGGTGTCATGGAGGCCAGGGGAAAGACCTCACACTCTAATCGTTGCATAACCTTCTTCCATTGTACAAAATTCCCATGCCACTCTACCATCCATCCATCTGTGTCATGGTCCCCACCCATGGAAACCCAACACTTTTGAAGCATCTGGTGTTCACTAGTGAGGAGGTCAACTTGGTACCCATGCTTCTTCCGCATGCATAATCTTTGAAGTCCCCATCCATTGAAACCCAGCATCTCCACCATCACAAGTATACCAATGATGTTCATCCGTTGCCAAATGATGCACATCACAAGTATACCGATGGGCTTCTGGTAGTATACCAACGATGTTCACCCGTTGCCAAATGCAATAAATTGGCAATCCAAGAAAGGGCCTTCCTGGATCATCACCATCTCCTATTGTTGCCACAATTGTCCCTACAATTATCTCTTGTCTCACCCGGCATGTCATGATGTTAGTGAAAATGCATTCGAACTTTGGATGGGGCCCTAACTTTGGTTCACTATAACCAAAGTTATAGTGAACCAAAGTTAGGGCCCCATCCAAAGTAAATAATTTTCTTACACTCAATTTTCTTCAACAATCTCATATTGACTCCATTTTCTTGAAGGGAGGCTTTGATTTCTCAGCATTTCCTATCTTAGAGATTTACACGTGGAAACAATCAACATCTTCGAGAAAGAATTCACACATGAACTGTCTGCACTTGTGCATAAGCGCTTCAAGTTCAAGATCTTGCGCGAGGGCTACATCTCAAGGGCTCATGTCATATGCCATCCAACCTTTCAGTGTAGGTCTAGATGCATCAATCCACCTCTCTATAGGTCACTACTCAATCAAGTCCCTCAAAAGGAAGCGTGCTAAGCTTTTGAACAACTCCATGATACCTTGGATCTTAACCTCGAATAGAAGGCGTTCTTGATGATGAACCCTTTAATCCATATTCAAGGCTCATACTTCATGGATTCTTGTCCAAGAAGTTTAATTCTCAACCCTCCTCAATCACATTTGTTGATATATTTCGGTAGTGATGTGTTTGAACACACCTAGTAGCATTCGACCAGCTTGTTCTCTCTTTAGGAGGCCCCCCCCCCCTTTGTATATACGCCTATAACCCTAACGAGTGACTTTTGGTATCACTGCAAGTTCTTGCTTCATTTCGGGGGTGATGGACACCCCTTCGGTCATAGTCTTAGAATCGCACAGAAATTGGTGAGCATCGTCACCATGACCAGGTCTTTAAATAAGCTTCACTTTGTGGCATCAAAATTTAACTTGAGCTCATTTCGACATCCAAAGGCACTATCACAACGACTATGCACATGATTTAATCCTTTTCCACCATTCAGCCTTTCGCATGGACACTAATAGTAACAATCTCCCACTAAAGCCCAATAGAAAAAGTGACTATGGGAGAAAAAAAATACAAAAATAAAAATGAAAAACATAATAATGAACAAAAGTGGATGTGCATGAGTAGGTGTCATGGGAGTGGGAGAGTGGGTGAGTGGAACAAAAAAAGAAAAAGAAAGAAAAGAATTCGCTCCCTTTCCCACTCCCTCTCTCTCTCTCTCTCCTCCATTGGGAGTTTCTTTTTTGTGGTGTCCATGCAGGTATCCTAAGGGAGGAAATGAGTGAACTCTAGGCTGAGGGGATCAAGAAGGAAGAGAGCTCGAGAGGAAGGCTCTATTTGTGCTAGAGGGGGGCCATCCTAGTGTTTTGAATCTTTTGAAGATCATGATGACATATTAAGAGATGAAAAGAAAGTAGGAAAACGAGTCTAAACAACAACAACATTAGGGGAATTCGGGTGAAGGAGAGGATGTTGGCAACTTGCTGAAGAAGGGACTCTCTCGTTGGAGGGGCTGGAGTCCATCATCCATGAAGCTTTTAAGCATATGAGCTCAAGCTACGAGTTAGGGGAAATAAATCTGCTTGGGAGATGGATGTATCCGGATCCTTCTCCAGCAAAACAGACATTGGCAAAGTTGCAATCATATCCGTATGGCTACCCAAAGTAACCCTACCTACATCCATAGGCTTTTAGAGCAGGTCCAAAATAGCCTTAAGGTGACTTTGAATTCCGTCAAAAGATTGACGAAGTTCCGCAACTTTTACCAGGACATTGGACAAATGTCGAAGGCCTTGCTCTACTCTCAACAACCTACCTTCAAAATCATTCCTCTCATTTAAAGTGGTGTTGATGTCCCCTCGCATAGAAGACGTTCTTGATGATGAACCCTTTAATCCATGTTCAAGGCCCATACTTCATGGATTCTTGTCCAAAAAGTTTAATTCTCAACCTTCCTGAATCACATTTGTTGATATACCTCGGTAGTGATGTGTGTGAACACACCTAAGAGCATGCGACCAGCTTTTTCTCTCTTTAGGAGGTCCTCCCCCCCCCTTTGTATATATGCGTATAACCCTAACGACTGAGTTTTCGTATCACTACAATTCCTTGCTTCATTTAGGGGGTGATGGACATCCCTTCGGTCATAGTCTTAGAATTTCACAAAAATTGGTGAGCATCATCACCATGATCATGTGTTTAAATAAGCTTAACTTTGTGGCATAAAAATTTAATATGGGCTCATTTCGACATCCAAAGGCACTATCACAACGACTATGCACACGATTTAGTCCTTTTCCACCATTCGGCCTTTGACATGGACACTAACAGTAACAATCTCCCACTAGAGACCAATAGGAAAAGTGACCATGGGAGAAAAAAAAATACAAAATTAAAAAAGAAAAACATAATAATGAACAAAAGTGTATGTGCATGAGTAGGTGTCATGGGAGTGGGAGAGTGGGTGAGTGGAACAAAAAAAGAAAAAAAAAGAAAAGAATTCGCTCCCTTGCCCACTCCCTCTCTCTCTCTCTCCTCCATTGGGAGTTTCTTTTTTGTGGTGTCCATGCATGTATACTAAGGGAGGAAATGAGTGAACTATAGGCTGAGGGGATCTCGAAGGAAGAGAGCTCGAGAGGAAGGCTCTCTTTGTGCTAGAGGGGGGCCATGCTAGTGTTTTCTTTTGAATATCATGATGACATATTAAGAGAGGAAAACAAAGCACAAAAACAAGTCTGAAGGACAATGACATTAGGGGAATTCGTGAAGGAGAGAATGTTGGCAACCTGTTGAAGAAGGGACTCTCTCGTTGGAGGGGCTGGAGTCCATCATCCATGAAGCTTCTGAGC
Source organism: Ceratopteris richardii (assembly GCA_020310875.1). Lineage (NCBI taxonomy): Eukaryota > Viridiplantae > Streptophyta > Polypodiopsida > Polypodiales > Pteridaceae > Ceratopteris > Ceratopteris richardii. The sequence goes on along the minus strand of CM035406.1, from coordinate 46,366,045 downwards.
ATATAAGCTCAAGCTACCAGTTAGGGGAAATAAATATGCTCGGGAGATGGATGTACAAGGATCCTGCTTCAGCAAAACAGACATTGGCAAAGTTGCAATCATATCGGTATGGCTACCCAAAGTAACCCTACCTACATCCATAGGCTTCTACAGTAAGTCCAAAATAACCTTACGGTGACTTTGAATTCCGTGAAAAGATTGACGAAGTTCCACAACTTTTACCAAGACATTGGAAAAATGTCGAAGGCCTTGCTCTACTCCCAACAACCTACCTTCAAGATCATTCCTCTCATTTAAGGTGGTGTTGATGTCCCCTCGCATAGAAGGCGTTCTTGATGATGAACCCTTTAATCCATGTTCAAGGCCCATACTTCATGGATTCTTGTCCAAAAAGTTTAATTCTCAACCTTCCTCAATCACATTTGTTGATATATTTCGGTAGTGATGTGTGTGAACACACCTAGGAGCATCGGACCAGCGTTTTCTCTCCTTAGGAGGTCCTCCCCCCCTTTGTATATATGCCTATAACCCTAACGAGTGACTTTTGGTATCACTGCAATTCCTGGCTTCATTAAGGGGGTGATGGACATACCTTCGGTCATAGTCTTAGAATCGCTCAGAAATTGGTGAGCATCATCACCATGATCATGTGTTTAAATAAGCTTCACTTTCTGGCATCAAAATATAATTTGAGCTCATTTAGACATCCAAAGGCACTATCACAACGACTATGCACACGATTTAGTCCTTTTCCACCATTCGGCCTTTCACATGGACACTAACAGTAACAATCTCCCACTAGAGCCCAATAGGAAAAGTGACTATGGGAGAAAAAAATACAAAAATAAAAAAGAAAAACATAATAATGAACAAAAGTGGATGTGCATGAGTAGGTATTATGGGAGTGGGAGAGTGGAACAAAGAAAGAAAAAGAAAGAAAAGAATTCGCTCCCCTCCCCACTCCCTCTCTCTCTATCTTTCTCTCTCTCTCTCTCTCTCCTCGATTGGGAGTCTTTTTCTTTTTGGTGTCCATGCATGTATCGTAAGGGAGGAAAACAGTGAATTGTAGGCTGAGGGGATCGAGAAGAGAGAGAGCTCAAGATGAAGGCTCTCTTTGTGCTAGAGGGGGGCCATCCTAGTGTTTTCTTTTGAAGATCATGATGACATATTAAGAGCTGAAAAGAAAGCAGGAAAAAGAGTCTGAAAAACAATGACATTAGGGGAATTCGTGAAGGAGGAGATGGTGGCAACCTGCTGAAGAAGGGGCTCTCTCGTTGGAGGGGCTGGAGTCCATCATCCATGAAGCTTCTGAGCATATGAGCTCAAGCTACGAGTTAGGGGAAATAAATATGCTTGGGAGATGGATGTATCCGGATCCTTCTCTAGCAAAACAGACATTGGCAAAGTTGCAATCATATCCGTATGGCTACCCAAAGTAACCCTACCTACATCCATAGGCTTCTGGAGCAAGTCCAAAATAGCCTTAAGGAGACTTTGAATTCCTTCAAAAGATTGACGAAGTTTCGCAACTTTTACCTGGACATTAGACAAATATCGAAGCACTTGCTTTACCTTGAACAACGTACCTTCAAAATCATTCCTCTCATTTAAGGTGGTGTTGATGTCCCCTCGCAACATGGTTCCCTCAACGTCTAAATTTCATGCCCTCGTAACTATGTTCGATGCATCAATCACATGACTAGGAATTGAAATCTTTCGTGTAGATGTATGCAATGCACGTGATATTACTGGTGGACTAGTCATGAATGAAGATGTTGCTAAAACGGGATTTGAAACATATAATGAAGCACTAGTACTACTTGTCAACATAGCGTGGCTTGAAGTCCCCTCCATCGCACACAGTCCGTTAACAAACTTAATTACATTCCCTAATGTAAGTGATCTGTGTGATAAAATCAAAGGTACGATGTTCAAAATTCACAAGAAAACATCCCTGATTGGTTTGCGCTTTGAAGTGGACTTGATTCTAGGAGAGAGTGCTAGAATAACAATGTGGCTTCTTTTTCAGGAAGGGATGGATTCCACAGTTTCACTTTGACTTGCTTCCTTCTTCTTGAGATCAAATGATGAGGCAGAACTCAATTATGATTCGGATTCGGGTCGAGGATAACTTCTCAAGAGTAGAATTCGGGTTGATATGGCTCCAAGGCTCGGATACGGCTAGGATTATATATAGAAATTAAGATCACATAATACTTTGTGAGAACTTATGCACGCAAATCCTCCTAGCATAATGGTTAAACGATGCGATATTTGAGTAGAGGATCAAGTTTTGAACCCCATCGGCTTCGCTTTAGAAAACTTCTTTTTCTTTATTCTTGAGGGTTCTGCAGCGGAAATAATAATTGATTTAGATAATCCTAGACAAGCCCCAGAGACAAAGTCGCATATCGCTTCTTGATAGGGACTTGACTCCCCTCCTACACGACACAAGTGCGAATCCCTATTGCGAGCCGATTTTGTTTGCTTTAGATGGTTGCAAGGTTTGCAGCATGTTCTATTGAGTCTGATCAAATTCACCCATCTTCGCGGACGCTTCTTATCTTTCGGATAGAGCAAAGCTTTCTATATATGATGCCATGCGTTCAAAACGCACGGGGGAGCTGCTGTATATGAATTCCTTCTGGTTTATGAGGAAGCTTCCAACGCCAAAGATAAAGTCTTGACTGCACAAAAAAACAAGCACGACAATTACCACCACCATCTTCTTGAGAGATGAATCTCCTTCCAACCTCGTGTTTTTATATATAGCTGCTTGAATCAATGAGGATCACAAATGTAACTACAGTCCACAAGTGCATGTGCATTCTCCTCCACTCCTTTCATATCTTCCAATAGAGTTTACTAGTGGTCGGAGTGATCTCGACCACTACTTTAGTACCTTCCACTAGAGTCCATTAGTGGTGGTTGTACTCAGCACTCTCGTTAAGTCTCACTAGACTCAAGTTAACTTGACATCTTAACTTGAGTTAGAAGGCTCTAGAGCTCCTTCGGCAAAACTCTCTCCCCATGCTCCCCAAGGGGGTTGAACCCAAGACCTCCTCCTTCACAACCTTGAGAACTAACCACTAGGCTAAGTGGATTATTTGTTTAAGAGAGCACATGGACTTATGCTTAAGTCTAGTCTGCAGATCTTTGGCCATATGCATGAGTGACCTAACGGTGTCCGATTTCAGATCTGTCTAAACCGAATGGACTCTTAGATCATAGACTTAATTTATTACATGGTGTCCATCGTCCATGAAGCTTCTGAGCATATGAGCTCATGTGCCATATGATATGAATGCAGCATGGGTGAGTGAGTTTGTGTGTTCAACTCGGTGTGTGCTTGAGTGAGAGTGTCTTGCTTTACTTAGAGTGTTTGAGAGTCAGAGTGAGAGTGATAGGAGTGGAATGAAACAGAGAAGGAAAAGAGTTAGGCTGAGAGTGAGAAAGCGTGTGTTTGATCGAGGAAAGGGGAGTAAGGAAAGAGAAAGATAGAGAAGGGAAGAGGAAATGTAAGGTTGGGGCTGAAGTGGACCTTAAAGGGTAGAGAGAAGAAGTGAGGAGAAGAAGAGGAAGAGGGAAAGAGTGAGAGAGGGTGAAGTAAGCTGAGGTGTGGAATTTGGAAATACTTGAACAAATTTGGCTTTCACTTGTGATTTGAGATCGCCCCTCCCATATCAAGGTTGAAGCATAGCCAAAGATTTAAGTACCTTATTCTCCTCTGACAACCCTTTCTATCAAGTCACCACCATCACAATCGAATCTCTCATGGAGACATCCATAGGACAACTAGCCTCCACGACCTCGATCATCGGCCATCTTGACACTAGATCCAAAATTCTCAGATTCCCTGTCACCCTGTCTCCCTTCACGAATTTTCCACCTCCAGGCTTGCATTTCCCACCCCCCATACCACCAGTCCTTCAACCTGCCCATGACTTGCTCTCTAGAATGTTTCAAGTCACCGCCCAAACCTTCTCATTGATTCCCTTCCCAACATCCACACCACACTTATTCACCACGATCACACACACACCACCTACCATTCCGATATACATGGTAGACACCACACTCACATCCACGTTTGAGAGTATGGACATTTCGTCACCCACGACACCTCCCCCTCCCCCCACACTTCCGCCTTCCCCCATCCCTCCTCCACCACTTTCACTTGCACACACATCTCCTATAGACACAACATTCACACTTCCCATCCCCCAGTTCCCTTCCCTTGCATCGTCCACTGTACAAACCACACCTTCATCTATAGGTAATGCATTTGACACCATGTTTGCATGTATGTCACAGTTAAGGATAGAATACAATCATCTACAGGCACATAATCAAATGTTACAAGAACACTCTAAAGCATTACAACAATGCCTCGATACACTAGAAGAGGACAATACTAGTCTCCAAACTCAATTTCAAACCTTACAAGAGGCTCATGGCATGTTGGAGACACAATTTCAGAATGTAGATCAAGAAGCAATCCAAGGGTTGGAAAGCTATTTACAAATACAGTGGGAACGAAACTCCAAACTCGAGTGCAATATGGCACTACTCAGACGACACCTTGCAATGGCACAAGAGGAAAATAGATGTCTCTAACTACAAAACCAAGAGAGGGGCACCCGTCAATCCCTCAAAGTTTCAAGCGATGACCCTGAAAAACATAAAAATTATCCCTGAAGACTATGCTACTCTACTCGAGGCACATGACCAAATATCCGAAGAATTGGATCAACTGAAGCGGCAATGACAGAAGGATGCTACAGCTATGCCCCAAGCCACCGCTTCAACCGCTTCACTTATCACTGACTCAGAGGCCCTGCAAGATCTCCAAAAACAAGTCACCGAATTGCAAGCACGACTGCTACAGTATGAAAGGCCACCTTCCCCACCTAAGGCACCCACTGATGAAGAGACAGTCTCCATTCCTGTGGAACAAACATTTGAAGAGGACTATGAGCCGCAACCTATGCCAAGGGGATGACAAACATAAGAAGGTCAAAATACATTCGAAGCGCCACGACCTCCGTGGTTAAAATAGGTGGAGGAAATTGAGAGTTCTCATGAACAGCGCACGGTGGTGCAAAATCAAGCCATGAGAGTCATAGAAGAAACAGTATTACAATCTAGTTACTTCAAGAACTTGTCATCTAGATGTCTTATCATATCATCAGAACTCCAATACCGGCCTTACTATGTCATTCTGGTAGATTACAATGCAGAAATATAGAACCAGAGTGAGTTTGTGTGTTTAACTCGGTGTGTGGTTGAGTGAGAGTGTCTTGCTTGACTTAGAGTGTTTGAGAGTCAGAGTGAGAGTGATAGGAGTGGATTGAAACAGAGAAGGAAAAGAGTTAGGCTGAGAGTAAGAAAGCATGTGTTTGATTGAGGAAAGGGGAGTAAGAAAGGAGAAAGATAGAGAAGGAAGAGGAAATGTAAGGTTGGGGCTGAAGTGGACCTTAAAGAGTAGAGAGAAGAAGTGAGGAGAAGAAGAGGAAGAGGGAAAGAGTGAGAGAGGGTGAAGTAAGCTGAGGTGTGGAATTTGGAAATACTTGAACAAATTTGGCTTTCACTTGTGATTTGAGATCGCCCTTCCCATATCAAGGTTGAAGCATAGCCAAAGATTTAAGTACACGTGGCTGGAATTTGGGATTGAGATTCGGACGTGATGGCACCATCTAAAGGATTTGGATCTAATGGGGATGAGAGACGTGAGCCAAATCGTGCAGATTCCTGGCTTGAGGGGAAGAGGAGCTTGCAAGTTATGAGAAATTGAGCACGAATATCTAGGTAAAGCTTCAGATATTTTCTCATTCTCTTGGGTTCAAGAACTTATCTAGTACATGTGTTTTTTTTTTCCTCCTCCTTAGGCACTTTCCAATATTCATTTTGTTTTATATCTAAGTCATCAAAAGCTCATTCGCTAGCTCCCTAATCCCTTGGAAAATGATAGGATGTGGTCCTAAATCATTTGGAGATCCAAAAGTGCAAAGATCTAGGTCCAGTCCTATGACAAGGTGGAATTCCTCAAATTTGGAATACGGAGGAAATCTATTTGCACAAAGTATCCTATTTAAGATGGATTTTCGATGATGAGTGTTGGCTAAATCCTTCATATCTACCCAGTGCTTAGCCTCTAGCTCTCCCATATATACCCAGTAGTGTGACACTTCCTGTGTGAGAACAGTGATTGTGAGATATTATGTTCTCAAGCTTTGTAACATACTACTTGCATAAGTATGCTACAAACTTGTAGAAGAAGGGATTCACATAGACACATCATGTTGGAGCTTTCATTGCACCTTCCTCATCCTCTTAATCTCTGTGCTTAGCCTCTAGCTCTCGCATATCAATGGCACGATCGGGATTGTCACACACCACATACATGGTCGCTTGTTTATGAAGGTAATGAGCTTCTATGAACTTCAGGGATAGCTTCTTTGATGGAGTAGATGAGTTCGGAGACCGCAATCTGAATACAAATCAATTTGATCCATCTAAATAGAGTATGGCTCCATGAGCATTTGATACACACAAGTTTGAGAGTTCTACAATAGTCGGTCCCAATCCTAGACATGCATTTGTCGCACATAGGTTGTGCTTGCAACCCATGATTTCTAAGCCATTGTTCGACTCACTCGGCTCGCTAAAAAGTGAGTGTCCTAGGAGGCAATTGAGTCACACTCCGTTGAAAAAAGAGAGATGAAGTAGTGTATGCTAGGATCTTAAGTGAATATTCACTTTGTCTAGAGCTTTATTTCCTTAGTTATCAAGTTGTTAGGGCACCCATTTTGTGTTTTGAGTTATTTAGGTGTCCAAAATGATATGTTGTTTGTTCGTGTAGCATTGAAATGGTGACACAAGAGTATTTGGATAGTTTGTTAGTGGGTTGCAGGTGTCAAGTATACCAAGTAGTGTGATACTTCCTGTGTGAGAAGAGCGATTGCGAGATATTGTGTTCTCAGGCTTTGTAACATACTACTTGGATAAGCATGCTACAAACTTGGAGAAGAAGGGATTCACATAGACACATCATGTTGGAGCTTACATTGCACCTTCTTCATCCTCTTAATCTCCGTGATGGTTTCGATCCATCCTTTTTACATTCTTTGACCTGATGGCACCATGTTTCTAGAGTAAACTCGAGTGTGTGTAACACTTTTCTATATGCCTATTGCCTCCCTTGAATTTATTTAGTTAGGTCCTTAGAGAGGACCAGGGCCAAAAAGTGCAACTTTTCTCAAGGCTTTTCTTTTGTCGTTTTTGAGTAACTTTTGCCTAGCTGAAAGGTTCTAGCTTCCACTCTTCAAGAAGTTCATAGTGGCTCAAGTTGAGCTCTGATTTGTTAGTATTTCCTTTTTGGAGATTTAGAAGCGAAAACATTGAACATCGTGGGGAAGGAGCTCGCACAAGAACTATTTGGGCTTGTGCATAAATGACTTTTGGAAGGCATTGTAAATCCAGTGATGAGGATCTCTCGAAAGGATTTAGTAATCCACGGACCCATAGCAGGGGATACTTCATCTAATCCACAGAGGCACATCATGTTTCGGCTTAGATTGCATTGCACCTTCCACGTCCTCTTACCGTTCGTTAGTGAGAACGCTAGAATTTGGATGAAGCATCGTTGGGGGAACTTGGTAAAACGTTGCCATGGAGAGAGTAGCTCATCCTTCCCTTAGGATGGCTGGGATCCCTTGCACCCTTCCCTTATTGTTTGACATAGGACTAGAGGTATTCTTAGAGGAGGATGGAAGGAGCATTCTCCAAGCATTTATGCTCATCGAACTCAAGGTTTTGCGTGAGGGAAGAAGCTTGAAATGGTTGTCATCGTTTAGACTTATCATGGGGATCCATTCCGATACACCAAGCTAACATATTTGGAAGAGTGTTTTCATTGGAATCTTCCAAGGAACTTTACTCGTAAACAAATAGAGGAGGAGGAAACACTTGTTTACGGTGAGTTAGTGTACCGTGGGCACCCATGCTTCTTCCACAAGTTTGGAAAGAGAGTGAGGAGGTTAAGTGTCACCTATGAACGATTGAGTGGTACTCACTAGTGAGGAGGTTAAGTTGGTACTCATAAGAGAGTGTGTGTGTGGTGTGCGCGCGCGCGCGTTTGTGGTTTGGAGCAGCAAATTTAGTGTTGGTCCGTTGTGTTGGATCTCTCTCTCTCTCATCATCATCCAAACAATATATGGATGGAGCGAAGAGACTATGTATCCCGCATGCGCGCGCACTCCCTGCAAATTTTGGATTCCTATAAGCCGCGCCCGGCATCCTCCTGCCACGACTATACTTGAACAGGATCTGTTCTATAGTCTGTACTCCTTGTGTGAGCATCTCTACTCAGACAAGACGCACAACTCGGACGAGGAGGTGAAGCTGTTGGCTGCCTGAGCGTGAATAATTGCTGCGCGGGTGTGTTCGCTCGTTGCCTTGCCTTGATGATCGTCCTGCCCTCCTCTGTGTGGGCGGCGGGGATGGCAGCCCAGCCTTCTGACGAGTGTTCCCAACTCCTTTTGCTTTCTACTACTACTCTTCGTATGACAAGGCGCGCACCTTAAGATGAGCAAAATTTTAGGGGGGAAAAAACTTGCTTGCTTTTGTACATCCTACCACTACTACTATCGTCCTCATGGAATGCATGGATTTCCGAATTGTCTTGTGGATAATAGGGATTACCACCATGGTGTCATGGAGGCCAGGGGAAAGACCTCACACTCTAATCGTTGCATAACCTTCTTCCATTGTACAAAATTCCCATGCCACTCTACCATCCATCCATCTGTGTCATGGTCCCCACCCATGGAAACCCAACACTTTTGAAGCATCTGGTGTTCACTAGTGAGGAGGTCAACTTGGTACCCATGCTTCTTCCGCATGCATAATCTTTGAAGTCCCCATCCATTGAAACCCAGCATCTCCACCATCACAAGTATACCAATGATGTTCATCCGTTGCCAAATGATGCACATCACAAGTATACCGATGGGCTTCTGGTAGTATACCAACGATGTTCACCCGTTGCCAAATGCAATAAATTGGCAATCCAAGAAAGGGCCTTCCTGGATCATCACCATCTCCTATTGTTGCCACAATTGTCCCTACAATTATCTCTTGTCTCACCCGGCATGTCATGATGTTAGTGAAAATGCATTCGAACTTTGGATGGGGCCCTAACTTTGGTTCACTATAACCAAAGTTATAGTGAACCAAAGTTAGGGCCCCATCCAAAGTAAATAATTTTCTTAGACTCAATTTTCTTCAACAATCTCATATTGACTCCACTTTCTTGAAGGGAGGCTTTGATTTCTCAGCATTTCCTTTCTTAGAGATTTACACGTGGAAACAATCAACATCTTCGAGAAAGAATTCACACATGAACTGTCTGCACTTGTGCATAAGCGCTTCAAGTTCAAGATCTTGCGCGAGGGCTACATCTCAAGGGCTCATGTCATATGCCATCCAACCTTTCAGTGTAGGTCTAGATGCATCAATCCACCTCTCTATAGGTCACTACTCAATCAAGTCCCTCAAAAGGAAGCGTGCTAAGCTTTTGAACAACTCCATGATACCTTGGATCTTAACCTCGAATAGAAGGCGTTCTTGATGATGAACCCTTTAATCCATATTCAAGGCTCATACTTCATGGATTCTTGTCCAAGAAGTTTAATTCTCAACCCTCCTCAATCACATTTGTTGATATATTTCGGTAGTGATGTGTTTGAACACACCTAGCAGCATTCGACCAGCTTGTTCTCTCTTTAGGAGGCCCCCCCCCCTTTGTATATACGCCTATAACCCTAACGAGTGACTTTTGGTATCACTGCAAGTTCTTGCTTCATTTCGGGGGTGATGGACACCCCTTCGGTCATAGTCTTAGAATCGCACAGAAATTGGTGAGCATCGTCACCATGACCAGGTCTTTAAATAAGCTTCACTTTGTGGCATCAAAATTTAACTTGAGCTCATTTCGACATCCAAAGGCACTATCACAACGACTATGCACACGATTTAATCCTTTTCCACCATTCAGCCTTTCGCATGGACACTAATAGTAACAATCTCCCACTAAAGCCCAATAGAAAAAGTGACTATGGGAGAAAAAAAATACAAAAATAAAAAAGAAAAACATAATAATGAACAAAAGTGGATGTGCATGAGTAGGTGTCATGGGAGTGGGAGAGTGGGTGAGTGGAACAAAAAAAGAAAAAGAAAGAAAAGAATTCGCTCCCTTTCCCACTCCCTCTCTCTCTCTCTCCTCCATTGGGAGTTTCTTTTTTGTGGTGTCCATGCAGGCATCCTAAGGGAGGAAATGAGTGAACTCTAGGCTGAGGGGATCAAGAAGGAAGAGAGCTCGAGAGGAAGGCTCTATTTGTGCTAGAGGGGGGCCATCCTAGTGTTTTGAATCTTTTGAAGATCATGATGACATATTAAGAGATGAAAAGAAAGTAGGAAAACGAGTCTAAACAACAACAACATTAGGGGAATTCGTGAAGGAGAGGATGTTGGCAACCTGCTGAAGAAGGGACTCTCTTGTTGGAGGGGCTGGAGTCCATCATCCATGAAGCTTTTAAGCATATGAGCTCAAGCTACGAGTTAGGGGAAATAAATCTGCTTGGGAGATGGATGTATCCGGATCCTTCTCCAGCAAAACAGACATTGGCAAAGTTGCAATCATATCCGTATGGCTACCCAAAGTAACCCTACCTACATCCATAGGCTTTTAGAGTAAGTCCAAAATAGCCTTAAGGTGACTTTGAATTCCGTCAAAAGATTGACGAAGTTCCGCAACTTTTACCAGGACATTGGACAAATGTCGAAGGCCTTGCTCTACTCTCAACAACCTACCTTCAAAATCATTCCTCTCATTTAAAGTGGTGTTGATGTCCCCTCGCATAGAAGACGTTCTTGATGATGAACCCTTTAATCCATGTTCAAGGCCCATACTTCATGGATTCTTGTCCAAAAAGTTTAATTCTCAACCTTCCTGAATCACATTTGTTGATATACTTCGGTAGTGATGTGTGTGAACACACCTAGGAGCATGCGACCAGCTTTTTCTCTCTTTAGGAGGTCCTCCCCCCCATTTGTATATATGCCTATAACCCTAACGAGTGAGTTTTCGTATCACTACAATTCCTTGCTTCATTTAGGGGGTGATGGACATCCCTTCGGTCATAGTCTTAGAATCATCATCACCATGATCATGTGTTTAAATAAGCTTAACTTTGTGGCATAAAAATTTAATATGGGCTCATTTCAACATCCAAAGGCACTATCACGACTATGCACACGATTTAGTCCTTTTCCACCATTCGGCCTTTGACATGGACACTAGCAGTAACAATCTCCCACTAGAGACCAATAGGAAAAGTGACTATGGGAGAAAAAAAATACAAAATTAAAAAAGAAAAACATAATAATGAACAAAAGTATATGTGCATGAGTAGGTGTCATGGGAGTGGGAGGGTGGGTGAGTGGAACAAAAAAAGAAAAAAAAAGAAAAGAATTCGCTCCCTTGCCCACTCCCTCTCTCTCTCTCCTCCATTGGGAGTTTCTTTTTTGTGGTGTCCATGCATGTATACTAAGGGAGGAAATGAGTGAACTATAGGCTGAGGGGATCTCGAAGGAAGAGAGCTCGAGAGGAAGGCTCTCTTTGTGCTAGAGGGGGGCCATGCTAGTGTTTTCTTTTGAATATCATGATGACAAATTAAGAGAGGAAAACAAAGCACAAAAACAAGTCTGAAGGACGATGACATTAGGGGAATTCGTGAAGGAGAGGATGTTGGCAACCTGTTGAAGAAGGGACTCTCTCGTTGGAGGGGCTGGAGTCCATCATCCATGAAGCTTCTGAGCATATAAGCTCAAGCTACCAGTTAGGGGAAATAAATATGCTCGGGAGATGGATGTACAAGGATCCTGCTTCAGCAAAACAGACATTGGCAAAGTTGCAATCATATCGGTATGGCTACCCAAAGTAACCCTACCTACATCCATAGGCTTCTACAGTAAGTCCAAAATAACCTTACGGTGACTTTGAATTCCGTCAAAAGATTGACGAAGTTCCACAACTTTTACCAAGACATTCGACAAATGTCGAAGGCCTTGCTCTACTCTCAACAACCTACCTTCAAGATCATTCCTCTCATTTAAGGTGGTGTTGATGTCCGCTCGCATAGAAGGCGTTCTTGATGATGAACCCTTTAATCCATGTTCAAGGCCCATACTTCATGGATTCTTGTCCAAAAAGTTTAATTCTCAACCTTCCTCAATCACATTTGTTGATATATTTCGGTAGTGATGTGTGTGAACACACCTAGGAGCATCGGACTAGCGTTTTCTCTCCTTAGGAGGTCCTCCCCCCCTTTGTATATATGTCTATAACCCTAACGAGTGACTTTTGGTATCACTGCAATTCCTGGCTTCATTTAGGGGGTGATGGACATACCTTCGGTCATAGTCTTAGAATCGCTCAGAAATTGGTGAGCATCATCACGATGATCATGTGTTTAAATAAGCTTCACTTTGTGGCATCAAAATATAATTTGAGTTCATTTATACATCCAAAGGCACTATCACAACGACTATGCACACGATTTAATCCTTTTCCACCATTCGGCCTTTCACATGGACACTAACAGTAACAATCTCCCACTAGAGCCCAATAGGAAAAGTGACTATGGGAGAAAAAAATACAAAAATAAAAAAGTAAAACATAATAATGAACAAAAGTGGATGTGCATGAGTAGGTATTATGGGAGTGGGAGAGTGGAACAAAGAAAGAAAAATAAAGAAAAGAATTCGCTCCCCTCCCCACTCCCTCTCTCTCTATCTCTCTCTCTCTCTCTCCTTGATTGGGAGTCTTTTTCTTTTTGGTGTCCATGCATGTATCGTAAGGGAGGAAAACAGTGAATTGTAGGCTGAGGGGATCGAGAAGAGAGAGAGCTCAAGATGAAGGCTCTCTTTGTGCTAGAGGGGGGCCATCCTAGTGTTTTCTTTTGAAGATCATGATGACATATTAAGAGATGAAAAGAAAGCAGGAAAAAGAGTCTGAACAACAATGACATTAGGGGAATTCGTGAAGGAGGAGATGGTGGCAACCTGCTGAAGAAGGGGCTCTCTCGTTGGAGGGGCTGGAGTCCATCATCCATGAAGCTTCTGAGCATATGAGCTCAAGCTACGAGTTAGGGGAAATAAATATGCTTGGGAGATGGATGTATCCGGATCCTTCTCCAGCAAAACAGACATTGGCAAAGTTGCAATCATATCCATGACCAGGTCTTTAAATAAGCTTCACTTTGTGGCATCAAAATTTAACTTGAGCTCATTTCGACATCCAAAGGCACTATCACAACGACTATGCACACGATTTAATCCTTTTCCACCATTCAGCCTTTCGCATGGACACTGTTGACAGGATGCGGGAAGAAGCAAGTATGGACACACATGAAGATCTAGCACTGAGGCAACCCTCATTTTTTTCAAAACCCCCACATCATTCTAAAGTGATTCTCATCACTACGAACCCTTGTAAATATCATTTCACCTTTTTGTAGCTCCATTTTGTACAAGCCGAGGAGTCCTCGAGCTTGGGGAGCCTTAGATGTAGTTGCCTGTCAATTTTCATAATTTTTAGATCTCGTTTGGGCCCTCAAATAAGCCCCGGAACCTAATTTTTAACTAGGCCGGACACTAGGTCTGAACAGGGCCAAAGCTAGTCAAGAACTATAAATAGAGCTAGAGAGCTCATTTTGGGGGTTAGCTTCTTGTAGTTTGAGCTTGTATGAGAACTTTCTGGCAATAGAAGTGATTCCATTGTCTAAATCTCTTTGTTCTTACTGTGTGTGCGCGTGTGTGTGTATGTGTGTGCATGCTTGTGTGCTTCTCACTCACGCACTTGTGCTTCCACTTGCTCGTGGTCTTCATACCATCCTCATGTCTTCCCGGATTGACATTAAAGGAGGTGCTACTCATCATTGAGCTACACCAAATTTTGGCGCCGTTGCCGGGGATCGAGCTTTGAGGACGAGCGTGTGATGGTAAGACGTAGAGAGGACGCGTTGGAATGGTAAGTAGTAGGTAAATTTCTGATTTTTCTCCATCTCCATCTTCATCTTCACCTCCTTCTCCATCTCCACCTCCACCTCCTTCCCCACTACATATCCCCTCTTCCTTTTCTTTCCCTCATTTGTTGTGTGCGAGTTTGAGAGAGAGCGATCGTGAGTGCTTGTATTTGTGCGTTTTTTGCATGTTTCTTGCAGGTGGCAGCTCCATCATCATCTCCAGCAAGCTCAGCAGGTACAGAAATTGTCTGCACAGTTCCCGAGGCGTTGAGCTCGAGCTATCGCGACACTCCGAAAATCTCGACTTCTCACGATTCTGAGTGCACCACGGCATTGCGCAGGCCTAGAGCTCCTAGGAACCCTAGATAGAACAGGAAAATTCACCATATCCTGAGGTATCGCGACACCCCGCGAGCTATCGCGACACCCCAAGGTATCGCGACACTCCGAGCTATCGCGACACCCCAAGGTATCGCGACACTCCGAGCTATCGCGACACCCCAAGGTATCGCGACACTCCGAGCTATCGCGACACTTCGAGGTATCGCGACACTCCGAGCTATCGCGACACCCCAAGGTATCGCGACACTCCGAGCTATCGCGACACTTCGAGGTATCGCGACACTCCGAGCTATCGCGACACTCCGAGGTATCGCGACACTCCGAGCTATCGCGACACCCCAAGGTATCGCAACACTCCGAGCTATCGCGACACTTCGAGGTATCGCGACACTCCGAGCTATCGCGACACCCCAAGGTATCGCGACACTCCGAGCTATCGCGACACTCCGAGCTATCGCGACACTTCGAGGTATCGCGACACTCCGAGCTATCGCGACACCCCAAGGTATCACGACACTCCGAGCTATCGCGACACTTCGAGGTATCGCGACACTCCGAGCTATCGCGTAACCCCAAGGTATCGCGACACTCCGAGCTATCGCGACACTCCCAGCTATCGCGACACCCCGACCCGACCTATCGCGATACCCGGCCATTAACGCATGAAAAATGAGAGTTAATTTTTGAGTGAATGAAAGGGTAGTTGAGCTTGAATTTTGACATATTGGTATAACTTAGAACCTTGGTAGGGGGCAAAAGGCATAGAAACCAGAGATAGGTGGGACTAAGTGATTTTCAGAGACAGGGGGTACAGTGAGCTACCCAAGGGGGTTAAAATTATTGAAGCGGGTCTTTCAAATACTTGTGGCAATAAAGCTATACTAACTGGTGAGTTTTTGCAGGAACTTTGTGGGCACTCAAGGCAATCAAAGCAAGCTAGCAAGGGTGAGTACCGGGCCTGGGAGAAGGCTTCCTGGGCTTGCATAGCTGTCGGGTCAACCAGCTGATTGAGGTTGGAAGATCTCATAACCCTCCTTTGTCAATTCCTAGCCTAGGCTAAGTACGACTTAGGTGTGGTAATTAACTAGGGCAACGTTAGGCACGAATTAAGTCCAAGAGAATTAATCAACCAAGTGCAAGAAAATAAATAGGTCTTAAGTGCGAAAACACTAAGGGACAAAAAGGTAAACGGGAATCGATCACTCATCAAGTGCGGAAATTCATTTAAGTACTCCTGACGACGCAATTTCAGACAAGACCATAAACATACTATTCAACTAAAAAGAACAAAGTGATTGGTGCAAAATCAGCCTGCAACGAGAGTGTGCTTGGGTTCCAGGGGGTGAATAAATCAGGCTTATGAACCTTAGATCAGGCAGACACTTAGGCCGAGACAGACAAAGCCTCAGATCTTCTGAAGCTAGTGTCAATCACACTGCCAGGTCTTGGGCCCAGCAGTTGAGTGATTACCCATACACTGCCAGATCAGAAACAAGTGATTCCGAGATGTCCTATCACATGGAGAGATCAGTTGGTAGTTCAGGGTTGGCTTACCTAGAGAAGCCAGAAGGGCCTTATAAGACGCAATTGGAATATATCAGGACGAATCGTCTAGGTGCTCGCATCTACGAAGACGGACTGAGAAGATCGGTGGTCCAGATTAAGAACCCCGATCAAACCCATGGATTAGACCACCCGGTAGTCAAGTTTGAGAAGGGAGCATACCTAGATAAAGAGGGGACTATGTATGTAGTCACCACTCTTCCTGATAGAACTGATGAGTTTGGAAATGTGATTGCGGAGACCGACATGGGTGACATAGAGCAAGGGAACTTAGAGAGAGAGCCAAGAACCCCCCGTGGTAAGTCTGTCTTGACCAGAATCATGACTCCTGAGTGGATTCCACAAGATAACAAAAGCATAGATCTGCTTTTAAATCGGGAAACCGATGAGGCTTTTTGGAGATATAGAACTTCTCAACCTCAGGAGGGGAATACCCTCACGATCTACGAGTTTAAAGACCCTGATAGTCCAGGCCAAGTAACCTACCTAGACACTGCATCAGAGAGAATCTTCGTGGTCACTGAGCAGGGCAGACATGCCTACACTTGGAAGGGTGAATTTGTTTTTCCCCGACCAAGGTCTAATGTGTCCTTTGGTCATCAAGGAGCTGGGACCTCCCAAGCTCATGGCGCTCAAAGAGATAGAGGTAGAGACAAACCTGAGGTAAGTTTTGTCAACTCCCTGGGAGGAGAAAGAACGGGAACAGAAAGGAATAGAGTAGAACCTGAGAGACATAGAACCCCATGGAATCACCGGGACATTGATGATTTTCCTTTGCCAAGGCCGAGAGAACACACTAGGACCCTACGACCAACCCAACTTGTGAAGTCCATGAAGAATTATTTCGATGGCACGGGAGACCCTTATGACCATGTGGCAGAATTTCGACAAGTGTTGAAAGCTGAACAAGTGGAGGACCTATTCACACAATATAATGCTTTCGGTCTGACCCTTAGGAACACTGCCCTTACG
Source organism: Ceratopteris richardii (assembly GCA_020310875.1). Taxonomy (NCBI): domain Eukaryota; kingdom Viridiplantae; phylum Streptophyta; class Polypodiopsida; order Polypodiales; family Pteridaceae; genus Ceratopteris; species Ceratopteris richardii. Next base: position 46,349,081 of record CM035406.1, on the reverse strand, counting down.
TGGTTCCAACCACTGAATGAGAGGCATTTCAGAAACATAGACCAACTCTTGGAGGCATTTATTGTGGAGTTTTCTAAGAGTGGAATCAGGCATAACACCTCCTCACTAATTCATAGCTTCAAACAAACACCTCAAGAGACGGTCAGACTAGCTGGAAGAAGATTTAGACAGTACCTGGAGAGATGTCCTATGCCGGAGTTACCCACACCAGCCAAACAAGTGGCCTTGTTCCTAGACGGATTATTGAGCACTAAGCTCAGGTCATATGTGTACCTGAAGGACCCTAGAACGATAGAGGAGTGCGTGCGCATGTGCATAGACATTGAGGACAATCTAGGTGAGGAGTTAGAACTATCAAAAATCTATAAGGATTTTGACAGCTCTAGTAAACCGACATCTGGTCAATCCACATCCATCGAGGAACTTGCAGAGAAGGTAGCCCAAAAACTAGGTGTCTCTAGCAAGCAAATTCCAAGATTTGCCCCAGTTAAGCGGTGTTACAATTGTGGCGGTGAACATATGGCAAGTGTATGCCCCATTATGGCCCAACCTCAGGTGAATCCTAGTAGCCAGTACTGCACCATAGAGCGTAGGTACACCAATCACACGGCACAAGACTGCCCATATAACAAACAAACTGTTAGGCAAAATTATCCTCAGCCATATCCACAACATGGTAGGTACCAGAATCAGTACCCATCACCACAATACAACAGACCACAACAAACTTATCAGCCACCTTATCAAGGGCAGCAGAGACCTCAACCAGTCCTAGTGCAGCAACCCCCTGCTCCAACCAATGTGATCCCAGTGAAATATGCATCTATTGAAGAAAATCCGAATAGAGCCATAGTTCCAGTCACCCCATTGCTATCAGACAGTGATCCAAGTGACCATAGTTTTGACTCCACACATATTGATAGCCCACAGGCTTACTACATGCAGTCACCCGAGCATAACGAGTCATACTACTATGAGGACCCAAGTGAAAATAGTGGGGAACCGGAGTATTCTAATGTCATGTACACAAACCCCAACTCTAGACCTCAACCTAGGCAGATACGACCTCCATTTCCTAGAGGACCATGCTTCAGATGTCAGGGAGATCACCTTATACGTGATTGTCCACTGCCTGCCCCCACACAGCCTCAACCAATAACCATTCAGGGCTTCTGTCAAGACTGCGGGAAAGAACATCTCCTACGAGATTGCCCAAAGAACCCTAATAACATGCCTAAATTCACTCCTATCAATGTTGTTGGGTTAGTTGTAGACTCCACAGGGAGTGTGACTTCCACTGCACCTGTGCAGGTGATCACAAGAGCCCAGGCACTTCAGCGACACCAAGATGTTGTTCAGGAAAAGAGCCCCGAGGTGAGTGCAACAGAGAGCATACCCAAAAAGAGGACTAGCGCCTGGAGGGATAGTCGTGAAAGAATGAAGAGACAATGGGCAAAAAAGATAAATGAACTTGAAGAAAGCGTGAGGGAAACCAAGGCAAAAATCACAGAAATCACAGCTCAACCGCACTCCCACACACTTCCACCACTACCATCCCCATCACCCTCCATTTCTCCACCCTCTAACACACCCCTCGTAACCCACCCACCACCCCGAGTAGGATCAGTATTAGCTGACCCCACTCCTGAAGGCTTGGACATGATGTTTAAAGCCTACCAGGCTCGACTTCAAGAAGGGCCAACAGCTGTAAACCTAGACAGAAGTTACCCTAGAGCCGACTTAGAGATTGAACGGATGAAGATGTGCATGAAACTGGTAGAACAAGCTCAAGCTATACTTGAGACTAGCCAAAAGTTCAATCAGACGAACTCTGTCAAGCCGGATTTGCATTTCCAAGGCTTACTAGAAAGATTAGAGCAGTTGGTAAACAAATCACAAGTTTCTTTACCTCCTCAGGCTCAACCAGTTATTGAAAGAGGAAGCTCACCGCACATGGTAGCTTATGTTCCTAATTCTACGGATGCTGGAATACCTCCTTCAATACAACAGTATTCTCTAGAGTTCTTGCGGGAAATACAAGAAGAGAAATGGGCCAAAGAGAAGGGTGATTCCCCTCCCATTTCGGAGATTGATGATCTTCGTGATCAATTTCCCCAAGACATTCCCTCTATCTATGGGGATCAAGCAGAGCAACAAGAGGATGAGAGATTAGATTTTGAACCTAACTCTTTACGAGAGTTGCCTCAGTTCACAGGTGTTGGAAACAATGTCCTATTTGTTAAAAATTTGGTCAAGTTGGTCCTTATAGCTCACAGTAGTAGCATAACTATCTGATCTGTTGAATGCTTTCTACAACTAATGACGTTGGCAGCGTGGATAGAACAAGTGCATCTCAACCATAGGACGTGGGTTCATAACCCATCGCCAGCAAGGAACGAAAACACGAAGATTATTTTTTATCATGCTTTTTCTCATAAAGCTAAAACGGACAGCGGACCATCAAATTAGCGCCAGACTTAGCGATAGCTTTTTCGTGATGGAAATACGATTGCGATCATTGAAGATAGCGATCGTAAGTGATTTTGCTTTATTCAGAAGCTTTTCAATGGACAACCCAAACTATATAAGAAGAGCCTCATGCTCACTTCTATTCATCCTTCACCTAGGATCAACACAAGCTTTCTAGAGCTTGGACCTCAATAGAGGTGGTGTTTCTTCTAGCACATGGGGCAGCCATGGTGCTAACTTGAAGCATGTTGAGGAGCAGCTATGGAGTTCTTCTTGGTGATTCTTCTTGGAGAAGATGAAGGGTGTGCTCACACTCTAGCTCATGGAGAGGAGGTTATCTCTTGTTCATGGCAAGAAGACTTGGTCATTAGCAGCTTGATGGTGAGGATCGCCCATCTACATGATGTATTTGAAGATTGTCTTCTACAGGAAGATATTAGGTTGAAGATTGTCTTCTACAAGAAGCTGTCTGGCTACTTCAAAGACATTGGATGGGACCATCTACATGGCGTATTTGAAGATCATCTTCTACACGAAGATGTTAGGTTGAAGATTGTCTTCTACAAGAAGATGTCTAGCTACTTCAAAGACATTGGATGGAGTTTAACATAAGATTCACATCTTATGTTAAAGTATTCAGGTACATATTCTCTTTATGCACACAGGTACTACTTGAAGTTTATGGAGGTTGTGGCGTTCATATCAGGAGGAGTCCTATTTGGCATAGGTACAAGAGAATCAGTACTTATATGCTTTATGCATATTTTATGAGGTGTTTAAGAAGGTGTGTTCACATGAGTTTGAGGATTTCCGTTCACACTGATCCTTCCTCTTTCAGTCACTCATATTCACTCTTCTATAACCTATAAGGTCACACATCTCATGTATATTCAGATTACTGCCCACACATCTGAATATGTTTGTTACATTGTACATTCACTCATTCATCCATTTCTCATCACATAGAGTGGTTGAGAGATATGCTCCCACATTGTACATTGAACATTGGTATATATGATACTATGAGTAAGCGCTGGCTTACGTAACACCTTACACATGATGTCTATTCTTTCTCTATCTTTATCTCATCATTTGTATGATTAAGTTGTGGTATGTTCATGTTTTGTCAATATGGAAGATTGCTGGAATTAATGTTGTACATGACTGGAACTATGGAACCATGGACCTGTGACATGAGCCTAAGGGCCTACCTCACTTCCAACATTTGGTATCAGAGCACTAAGGTTTTTGTTACAGAACTTTAGATCTTTGGCATCAATGCATTAAGGCTCATTCATAATCCCAGGTTCCTAGACTTCCAGATTTACAACATATGATTTGAAAGCATCTTCTAACATTTGACATTTGACATACACACTTAATCTAGATGAGTAGAGATTTGAGAATTAGACACTTCAGTTACATTCATCAGTGTGGAGTACGAAGTTGATGATCTGTTAGCAGTCGAATATTTTTGGAAGGGTATGCAAATACTTTACAAAAGTATTGTTTGAAGACCCAGACTTGATGAAGAGAAGATTACTTCAAATTCAAGGAAGAACAATGGTTTAGAGAAGATGAAGAAATCAGATCAACATCAAATCACAGGTATCAGTTTCTACTATCAGATTATCATTTGCAGGTCATATCTTAGAAGAGCAGTTATGAAGAGATTTGAAGAATTTCAAGGAATGCTTTTATACACTTTCATTATTTGAAAGTTAAAGGCTACATCAAAACAGGTATCTAGAGGTTTTTCTAGAGAGTTGTGAGAAATCTCTTTCATGGCAAGAAAGTTCATCTAAGAAGACAAGTGCAGAGATGAGATGAGTTTTTTCAGCCAATTTTCTGTTGTAAGTTGGTTGGATATCAAGGTACAAATGTATCTAGAGAAGGTAACTCTAGAAGGGCAATTCATCATTCAGACAACGATTGGTGAATTTAGTCGATTCAGACATTTGAAGCAGAATTTTGATTCAGAGATATGAGGAGATGATAAAACATGTTTCTATATTCAACTTCCATTTATATACCATGTTTGTTTTATCTCTTACTCTAAGCACAAGAGGAAGAGAAAAGTTCATTTGAAGAGGTCAAGAGTGTTTGCTACTTCAAGATGAAGAGAACAAAAGGTATGGAAGAGAAGTTTGAAGATGTTGACATCATCAGGTGGAAGAAAGATGCAGAAGAAGAAAGTCCATCATTTCCAAAAGAAAAGTAAGGCTTCCTTTTCTCATATATTTTCCATATACTTTTCCTATTTTATCCTCTACATCCAAAGACAAGTCTACGAGAACATCTTGTTTAAAGAAGAAGCAGTTTCTTGTTTTGCATTACACTTGGTCATGATTTAGTAGATTTGACAAAGAATTGCATTGAGAGAAACAAAGGCACTCATATGTGTATGAGTTATGTTGAAGTTTTTTAAGCAGGCAGCTTATATGTTCCCTCAAAGAATTCTTGGAGTGTCAATACAGAGCTACTTGGTATATGACAAGTTGCAGAGAAGTATATTTCTTCTTTATCTAACTCTTGAGATAAAAGAGTTTTTTGTAGCAGATGTTGAAGACTTGGGTTGAGGTTTTATGTTTGGAAAAGGTTACCTCATATTCAGTACTTTCAGAAACTTCAGAAAATTCAGACTTGTTGATGTACCAGTCAGTTGAAGAATCTACTTTTTATGATTGTCTAGACTTTTGGATACATGTTTGTATTCAAAAAGGTGTTCCATCATATCCTATCACTTGATTGAAAAGTGGAGTTAGCCAAAAGAAAATCAAGCAGGTACTATCACATTTCACCCGGGTAAAATATGAAAGTTATGAAGTATCAACTTGCAGCTTTTGGAGTTCTCAAGGTGAGAAGTTTGTCCACTTATGGTTCAAGTAGGAATTTCAGATTCCTTAAAGGATTTGTTTGAAGAAAAGTTTTACAACTTTTTGAGAAGCATGGACACTTGGAGACATTCAGGTAGCAAATCAAACATTCAGACATGAAGGTTTGATAAGAGCAGATTCTACACAGGAGAGATCATTGATCTTGGATAGATCTTGTATGATCTTGAGTATTTATGATTCAATTGTCTATCCTTTGTTTGATAAGGTTCTTAGCATTGGAAGAAGTAAGTCAAAGATTCAGATTCTATCAGATTTGTGTTGCAGAGAAAAAGAAGATACTTGTTATGTTACAGAAAAGTATGGATCCTAAAACTTTTGTTTCAGATACAAGTATTAATCACTAAAGATCAGATTTATTGAAAGAAGGAAGGCGTTCCACATTTCATAAAGTCTGATATATTTGAAGAATACTGGATACTAGTGTTAAGTCATCCAGGGGGTGATGAAACATGAAGACTTATTTTCAAGCCATATGTGAAAGAATGCAGATTCATACCTATAGGTATTCCTATTTCAGGTATTCCTATATTTCCTTTGTCAGGTTCTCTTTATGTTCCAACTTTGAAAGAAGAAGGAAGAAGAAGAATGTTTGGAGAAAGTTCCTGTTAGGATGTTCCTGTTCAGGAGAAGGTTCCAGAGTTCTATTGAAGAGAAGCTTGATATTTCTGAAAGGTATATTTTAGACGTGCGCACATATATGTTTATACCAAGTTCTGAAGGAAAGAGGTATGAAGGATTTAAAGGATGAAGACATGATGACATCATAGATTTTTTGACTCATATTGAGTTGAGTACAGTCAGAGATGAACCAGCAGTGTTCATAATGCACTAAGTTGTGAGTTGTCAGTCACAGGTTTCAGGATTCAGTTCTTGATTAGTGTATTTACATGACGCAGCAGAAGTACGTTGAGAAACCTTTTTTGAAGGTAAATGCAAATATGTGGATCCTAGTGTATGTTTTCAGGTTTTTGAAGACAGGAGATAGCAGGTTCGGAGACAGTTCATGCTATATTTGTTGTCAAGCAGAAATTGTTTGATGAGAACACTATTGGATATCTAGTTTGCATATTTTCTCAAGTATTATGGTTCATAATCAGCAAGTTCAGATTTCTGAAAAAAAAAGTCAAATTCAGTTTTGAAGAAGACTTTTTCTGAAGTGTCGGAAGTACAAGCTTGAAGCTTGTGATAGTTTGCAGTTTGTGACAGTTTGCAGATCCAGTACAGATTGTACCAATATGACATTGCAGGGGGGATTGTTGGAAACAATGTCCTATTTGTTAAAAATTTGGTCAAGTTGGTCCTTATAGCTCACAGTAGTAGCATAACTATCTGATCTGTTGAATGCTTTCTACAACTAATGACGTTGGCAGCGTGGATAGAACAAGTGCATCTCAACCATAGGACGTGGGTTCATAACCCATCGCCAGCAAGGAACGAAAACACGAAGATTATTTTTTATCATGCTTTTTCTCATAAAGCTAAAACGGACAGCGGACCATCAAATTAGCGCCAGACTTAGCGATAGCTTTTTCGTGATGGAAATACGATTGCGATCATTGAAGATAGCGATCGTAAGTGATTTTGCTTTATTCAGAAGCTTTTCAATGGACAACCCAAACTATATAAGAAGAGCCTCATGCTCACTTCTATTCATCCTTCACCTAGGATCAACACAAGCTTTCTAGAGCTTGGACCTCAATAGAGGTGGTGTTTCTTCTAGCACATGGGGCAGCCATGGTGCTAACTTGAAGCATGTTGAGGAGCAGCTATGGAGTTCTTCTTGGTGATTCTTCTTGGAGAAGATGAAGGGTGTGCTCACACTCTAGCTCATGGAGAGGAGGTTATCTCTTGTTCATGGCAAGAAGACTTGGTCATTAGCAGCTTGATGGTGAGGATCGCCCATCTACATGATGTATTTGAAGATTGTCTTCTACAGGAAGATATTAGGTTGAAGATTGTCTTCTACAAGAAGCTGTCTGGCTACTTCAAAGACATTGGATGGGACCATCTACATGGCGTATTTGAAGATCATCTTCTACACGAAGATGTTAGGTTGAAGATTGTCTTCTACAAGAAGATGTCTAGCTACTTCAAAGACATTGGATGGAGTTTAACATAAGATTCACATCTTATGTTAAAGTATTCAGGTACATATTCTCTTTATGCACACAGGTACTACTTGAAGTTTATGGAGGTTGTGGCGTTCATATCAGGAGGAGTCCTATTTGGCATAGGTACAAGAGAATCAGTACTTATATGCTTTATGCATATTTTATGAGGTGTTTAAGAAGGTGTGTTCACATGAGTTTGAGGATTTCCGTTCACACTGATCCTTCCTCTTTCAGTCACTCATATTCACTCTTCTATAACCTATAAGGTCACACATCTCATGTATATTCAGATTACTGCCCACACATCTGAATATGTTTGTTACATTGTACATTCACTCATTCATCCATTTCTCATCACATAGAGTGGTTGAGAGATATGCTCCCACATTGTACATTGAACATTGGTATATATGATACTATGAGTAAGCGCTGGCTTACGTAACACCTTACACATGATGTCTATTCTTTCTCTATCTTTATCTCATCATTTGTATGATTAAGTTGTGGTATGTTCATGTTTTGTCAATATGGAAGATTGCTGGAATTAATGTTGTACATGACTGGAACTATGGAACCATGGACCTGTGACATGAGCCTAAGGGCCTACCTCACTTCCAACAACAGGCCCCTGGGAATCTGAATCTCTCCAGATCAGAGCTCCCACGATATTGGTAAGAAATGAAGACTCAGTGATTCCCAGGAACACTGATGTTGTGAAGAACACTAAGGTTCGATGTCACCTCACTGTAGAGGAACTCCTCAAGGCAAGACCGGAGCTCTGGAATCATGTGAAGGATCAGGTCCCAGAACTTGATTCCAATGCACCAAAATTAAGCGCTAAACAAAAGGTACCCGAGGTACCTCTCGACAAGATAGGAGACATGAGTGAAGGTGAAGAAGGTAACACTTATCTTCCGATCACCTATCAAGGTTACACGACCAAAGCAATTGTGGATTCGGGGGCGGGTGTTGCTATTGCGACTACCTCCCTGTGGAAGGGATGGGGCAAACCCACCTTAAGACCAACGAGAATGAAACTTCAAATGGCAGATGGTCATTTTGAAAGACCTCTCGGATTGCTTGAAGGGATAACTCTAACCACTTGTGGTGTAGAGTTTGAACATACGTTTGCCATATGTGACTTTGAGAAGAATAATGTTTACGAGATGATCCTAGGAAGACCCTTCCTACGACAATTACAAATAGTACAAGATTGGGGAACCAACTCCTTGTACTTACAGCACTTAGGGGTCACCACCAAGGTCAATCTGAAGGATCACACCTTCAGAGATGTACCACCCCTACAGTGGAATCCTATCCACAAAGTGAAAGAAGACTCTATCTCCGTGCATTCTGGAAGTTCACCTGAACCATCCTGGTTGCATGAAGATACTCACTTGTGGATGTGCAAGGTCGCGGAGGAGGAGGAAAAGCGCCGAAAAGCGAGAGAAGAAGGAGCTCCCCCAGGAGATAGACCAATAAAAGACCCAGCCTATACTCCGATGATATTTCCTGATGAGGAATTTGAGCCTCATGGTTGGGCAGAAATCTTAGCTACCATGGACATTGCAGTCAATGAGGAACAATGGACACCCCATTGCGATGAGGAGGGTTACGATATTTCAGTGTTCATGTGTCAGCCCTTGTTGGAAGAGTGTGATCCTAGTGAGTTCATAGGAGAAGAAGAGAATGACGATGATCTAGAATCCATTGTGATGGATACATACTTTGACTCAGAGGAACATTACTTAGAAGACCTAGGGGTGTTAACCCAAAAGGAAGAAGAACCCCTTGCGAGTATTAAAACGATAAGTGCAAAGAAAGGAAGTGAAGGAGGTCAAAAGAAAAAGAAAAGGAAAGTAGTGAGACAAGAAGAGGAAGAATCATTGTTTGAAGTACCAGAAAATTTCAAGAAATATGAAGTGGAAGACCGAAAAATTTTGGTACGAATGCCTAAGAGAGAGGCCATGATAGGAGAAGCATATGACAATAAAGAGAAGACAAAAAAAATTGTAGTGACCATTGAAGGGAACGAAGAGCGGTGTACGTACATAGGAGACGACCTAAGTGCAGATGAAGAAGTAGAGCTTGTAGCTCTATTAAGGGAATATAGGGATGTGTTCGCATGGCATTATAGAGACTTGAAAGGAGTAGATCCAGAGATTTGCTCTCACACGATTCCGATGACTGCTGATGCTAAGCCCACCAAACAAAAACCCTACACATATAATGACAACTATGCGACCAAAATAAAAGAGGAAATTGACAGGCTGATTGAAGCCGGATTCATCTATGAGATTGAGCACACTGAATGGGTGTCCCCTATTGTAGTGGTGCCCAAGAAGAATGGGAAATTGCGAGTGTGCATTAACCTTAAAAAAGTTAATGCCGCTACGATTAGAGATAGTTATCCACTTCCCATCACCGAACATCTTTTGGAGCGTGTTGCAGGCAAGGAAGTTTACAGCTTCCTTGATGGATTTTCAGGTTACAACCAAGTAGCCATTGCCCCCGAAGATCAACACAAAACGGCCTTTGCCACAGAATGGGGAATCTTTGCATTCCGTGTGATGCCATTTGGGCTCACCAATGCACCTGCAACATTCCAAAGACTCATGTGTCATGTCTTCAAAGAGTTCTTGCAAAAGAGCTTAGAAGTATATGTGGATGATTTGTGCGCTCATTCCCAAGAGAGAAGTTACCACATCCCTGAACTCAGGCAAATCTTCAACAAGTGTAGAGATTATCGAGTGTGTCTGAATCCAGAAAAGTGTGTGTTTATGGTACGCCAAGGTAAGATCTTAGGTCACATTGTTTCGAAGAATGGAATATCAACAGACGAAGACAAGGTAAGAGCAATAGCAGAGTTGGCCAGACCAAGAAATGTGAAAGAGGTACAAGCCTTTATGGGCCATTGTGGATATTACCGTAGATTTATCCACATGTATGCCATCATAGCTAAACCTCTTTATGGGCTGTTGACGAATTTTGAATGGAACGAGGAATGCGAGACTTCCTTCAATGAGCTGAAGAGACGTTTGTGCACAGCACCAATATTGACTACTCCGGATTGGAGCAAACCCTTTCATGTCCATGTAGATGCCTCCAATCATGCAATAGGATGTGTGCTAGCACAACCCACAGGTGAAGGAAATCTAGATTTGTCGATAGCATATGCTAGTAGGCAATTAAATGCAGCTGAACGAAATTACACCACAACGGAGAGAGAAGGCTTGGGCATGATATATGCTGTGAAGAAGTTTAGACACTATCTATTGGCCAATAAGTTCAAGTTTTTCACTGATCATCAAGCGCTACTATATTTGGTCAATAAACCTTGCAATACAGGTCGCTTAGTAAGATGGTTTCTCTTACTAATGGAATACGACTTTGAAGTTGTTGTCAGGAAAGGTAGAACCCATCTTAGGGCAGACCATCTTTCTTGCATCACTTCAGGAGAGCCACCGCAAGGAGTGTCTGACGAATTGCCCGATGCTTATCTGTTCAATTTAGAAGTTGTTCCTAAATGGGCAAACAAGCTGGTACCAATCCTAACCTTCGGGCCTGCAAATAAGAATGTGAAAACCAGCAAAGAGGAAGTTGTAAAATCATTAAAGTATCAAATCTTGGCTGGAAGTATGTACAAGCAAGATACAGAAGGAGTGTTAGCCTGTTGTGTCGAGGAGGATGAACATGCTAGTTGGCTGCAACAAGCCCATGAAGGACTGCTAGGGAATCACTACTCTAAACAGCGAACATTGCAGAATCTAAAGCGCTTAGGAGTGTATTGGCCGAGCATGGACAAAGAAATACAAGAGTGGATCCACAATTGTCCAGTATGCCAGAAGAGACCCCCAGTGGAGCATGCCACTCTTTATCACGTGTCATCAATCCCCGATTGGAGTGCTCCATTGGTCGAGTTCATGAGATCGGGAACATTACCCAATCAGGCTAGTCTTGCAAGAAAACGGAGCATGGAGCAAGAGGCTCAAGACTATGCCTTAGTAGGGGATAACCTATATAGAAGAGGCAAGGATGGTTACCTAAGACTGTGCGTACATGAATCAGACTACCTGAAAGTCTTAGAAACGGCACACAGCGGTGTTGCAGGTGGACACTTTGGGCCTGACAGAGTAATTAAGACCATTCTATTCTCAGGACTGTGGTGGCCCACTCTTCATATGGATGCACATACTTATGTGAAGAGTTGCGACACATGCCAACGTGCCCAATATCCGACAAGAAAAGATGAAATGCCCTTGAGGCCAATGATGGGAGGTCGTGCATTTTCAAAGTGGGGTATAGACTTTGTAGGTCCCATCAACCCCCCAGCTAGGAACTCCCATGCAGAATACATTATTGTAGCCACTGATTACCTTACAAAGTGGGTGGAAGTAAAAGCCACGACAAAGAATGATGCTCAAACGACGGCTAAGTTCTTATTCGAAAATATATTCACTAGATATGGGTTACCCATAGAGTTGGTTAGTGATAGAGGTACGCACTTCTTAAATGAGGTCATTGAAAATCTCCTTCAAGAATTCATGGTGGTACATAAGAAGTCTGCACCCTATCACCCACAAGCTAACGGACAAGCCGAGAGCACGAATAAGATCCTGTGTAACGTATTGACGAAACTGGTCAATAATAAACGCTCTGATTGGGACAAACAACTTCACCATGCTGTTTGGGCATACCGAGTTGCCTACAAAACGGTACTCAATGCCACCCCATTTCAGATGGTCTTCGGACAGAATGCAGTGTTACCACTAGATTTCCTAATCCCAGCGTTAAGAATAGCACAAGAGCATGAGTGGAATGGACATGAGTTGTCCTCTAGGATCTTGGATCTAGAGCGTTTAGGTGAAACAAGGCTACGAGCAGCAGCAGGTATCTACGCTGCAAAGAAACGGCAAAAGGCATACTTTGATGCCCATGTGAAGGATAAGGGCTTGAGAGCAGGAGATCTAGTGTTAGTCTACACATTGAAACAACACGCAAGGAAGCTAGAAAAGAGAGGCTACGGACCTATGATCATTAATAGGATCTCCACGAGCGGAGCTGTACAACTAGCCACTTTGGAGGGGGACGTCCTCCCAAACTATATTAGCGGGTGCAGAGTCAAGCTGTATCAAGAACCCCTCACGGAGGAGATGCTAAGCCGACTCAATACTGCTAAACAACGTAAAGAGGAGGAGAAACGAATTCGAGAAGAAGCACAGGCAGAGGCCTTAGAGCGTATCCGACGAATGAAGTTGAGGAGACAAGGAAGGGACCAGACTATGACGGACACTCAAGAGTCTCCAGGCTATCACATGGCCATGTGTGAGGCTTCAGGTGAACGTATCCATAAGATAGTGGACCGACGACCTTTTGTGACCCTAGAAATAGGACAAAGAGACAGCACAACAAGTGTGAGGGCTTTAATTGATTCAGGAGCAGCCACAAGTGCAGTTCGGCTTTCTTATTGCCAGCAGCTGCAATTGGAGGTAAAACCCATAGAAGCCTATCTGATAGGATTAGGAGGTGTTGAAACCCCTTGCATGGGAGAGGTGGATCTTCCCCTCTACATACTAGAGGTCCTCATGCCAGTAGTGCTAGTGTGTGAAGACGAGGACCTGACCGAACCGCTTATCTTGGGCCAAGACTGGATCTATGATCACGCAGTCAACCTGAACCTAAGAAGTGGACTTCTTCAGGCTTGGGTAGGCCAGAGTCGTCTCACGATTGAATTAGAAAATCAAGCACTCAAACCAATAGAACAGGCAACAACTCCTGGTCCCTCCAGGAATCCACACGAAGATAACCACGTTGTGCTTGTCCAAACTTCTATGGTGCAGAGGAATGTCAATCTTACTGAAGGTTCAGGAGCCAAGAAGGAGTTCCTAATTGATCCAAAGAAGATTCTAAACGAACGGACCGAACATCACTCTATACGAAGGAGACCGCTGATCAAGAGGAAGGAGCGCCAACCCGCGCAACATGGAGCATCTCGTGGCGTGAAGCAGATCTGGATACGCAAGGATGGGAGACCCACAGCTCCAATCGCAGATTCTCAAGGAGACAAGAAACGAGCCTCACAATCAAGGAACAAAGCTAAGAAGCCCCCTAGGATAACCCCCAGGCACACCATCTCTATTTGGGTTCCTAAGCGGTCAATGAAGGCCATCCCTAATGCTAGACAGATATGGGTGCCCAAGGCTAGCTTACAAACCCAAATTACTTCAACTACAGGCACAAGGATGAAGCAGCTCTCACAAGCACTCTTGGCCAACAACTCAGGAAGTGACAAGATACCTACACCTCTCACTGTCCACACTCCCATCGACCCCAGGAATGTCTGGAAATGGGTACCCACAAGGTCCCAACCACATCACACACTCAGACCAAAATCTTCACCTGTCCTTAGCTCTAAGAGCTACGACTCCTATATCAAAGTGTGGAGAATTAAACTGTGTACTAAACCACCTGACCGTATTCTGTAAATCCGTCCACACTAACACAGAAGCATTTCGAGTCCATTGCATAACCAAAGTATGCATCTAGGATGACACTGACCTTTAATCACCACTCACACATATCATAAACACCTCACCACTAACCACTGACCTCCGGGATTGTCATGTTAGTATTGTGAAGGGAACACCATTACATCTTGTTTCCCATGCAACACTAATGTGCCTTTCGTCTTCCAGCAGATAAGCGACCTACTCTCATGGCAACCGCGGCAGGCACAAGCTCTCAGGCAGGATCTGGTGCCCCTATTAATTGGGATGCCATGCTAGTGGAAGCTCCTCCAACAGCTAGGCCTGAAGAATTCTTGAATGTGCGAAGGATTCCTATTCCAGATCCACCCAGTGGACTAACCGAAAGAGTAAAAGGGCACTCCCATTGGTTCAATGAAATGCCAGGGGATTTGGGAGACGCGGACCACATCTGGGAGTCCAAGATGGAGTGTGGAGGGGTTTGGTGGACCTTCCAATTCTTTTCAAGAGAATTTGAGACCTTACAAAATGCAGCTCCCCTTCAAGAGATCTGGCGAAAGGCAGGGCTGCAAACTTACTTCAGTGCAGCTCTACCAAAACCTGACTTCCTCAGGTGTTACTACTTGATTGCTACGATGAAACCTACCGGGGATAAAGATCATTCAGGCACATTCTGGGTGCCCTCCTTATCTAATCTGGAGGAGATGAGGAAGTTTGAACTAAATGTAACATTAATAAGGGAAGCCCTTCAAATGTATGGCACTCATGTGCCTTCAGATCGCGACCCCCTGATACCAGAATCAATGAAAAGCAATAGAGTCAAGAAGCTCAAAGACATGTGCGCCCTCACCCCCAACATCGCCATACCCCTGCGGATGTGCCTCCAGCACTTCGCATTTCCAGCTCAGGACCGTTTCACTCAGCCTCACAAGAAGATATGGTACAGACTATATTTAGCAGAGACCGGAAGCTTGCCCATTAAGATGCCAGTATGGATCTTAGATCAGGTATATGAGGCAGGCAAGCGGGGGGTGAGGAAGCCCACTCTACATGGTTGCTGTGCGTTGACTAGAATCATCTACAGATGTCTGGCGTATGATGTGCCAGTTGCTCGAGCCCTAAAGTATGCACATCTGGAGTTGTTTAAAGGGCGAAAGTCAGGAAGTCAGCCTGCAAAAAGAATGCGTGGATCCCTTTCACAAGTCCTGATCCCTCCAGCAACCACTACTGAAGTCTCCACTAGAGAGGAAGCCCCGGTGGCACCAATCACAATCCATCTCCAGGAGTCTCAACCAAGAGAGGTGGTACAGCCCACTCCCTCTGCCCCTCCGCTACCTACCGAGGCAGATTTTGCAGCGATGGCCACTTTCACCGAAGACCCAAATTTTGATTTTGAAACATTTCTGCAGACGGCTCATCTATCAGACAGTGAAGATTGCCCTGACAATGTCGATCTGGGGACATCAACCCAAAGAGAACATGCACGAGGCGAGACAAGCAGCGTACAGGAGCTAGGAGTGACGCAATCTCCTCAAAGACTAAACACACAAGCTCAGGAGCAGGCACCAAGGAATAACCCAGACGAGAGTGAAGACGAAGCCCCTGCATATACGGCACAGCTCAAACGATTATACCAGACAATCAAGCAGGTACAAAGACGCCATAAAATGTCAGAAGAAGCAAATAGGGCCCTAGTAAACCAGATGTTACAGTCAGAGCATATCGACCCCCAGTTTGTAGAATCACTAAATCTGTTGGCAGACACTTGTGGCATCAGTGAAGCAATGAGAACCATGGTCTATCAAGAGAACCCTGCTTATGATCAAAGAAGAATTGATACACGGCCGCGACAAGGAAAGATGATTCAGATGGAAGTATCTACCGCGTTAGCTACGTCCACATCAGAAGATGTGCACATGATTAGCCCTAGGCACAATGATGAACTGGAGGAAATTACGCATGCCCCATCTCCCCCATCATCTCCTATCCCACCCTCAGAGCCTCTCTCCACGTGTCTTTCTACACAACCATTCTCCTCCTATAGTGAGACCCTTGTACACAACCCCATTTCCACTCTCCTTCCTTCACCCTCATCCATCTCTGTCACTCAAGTTTTTGAACCTCAATTAGGTCACCCTTCCTTCCCCCATGCCGTTGGACAACCATCCGTCACTAGTCAGACTCTTCCCATCTCTTTGCCCTCCATCCCTCCATTTCCTCCCCCCCAAACTCTACCTACCCCGTCCCTTGTAACTGCCTCAAGCACCACACTAACCACCCAACCCTCCTTCTGGACCTACCTTGTAAACATTCTTCAACAGGTTGAGAAACATAAGAATAAGTCCCATCCCCAAATTCACTCCCCCACATTCACGGCCACCACTGTCACACCACCCACCGTCCCGGTGTTCACATTTCACGAATCACACTCACTCATGTCCGATCCCATGGACATCTCACCATCCGCTGGATCACCCACCACCACTGTTCTCACAACACCGTCACAGATTATTACACTCACATCACCACTTCCACACACGGTAGGCACAACATCCACTTTTCCCATTCCCATCTCCCAACCCCCTGCATCTTCCACCTCATTTAGTCTTGCACTCGACACGATGCTCGAAGCTGCCACTCAACTTAAGCACGAATATACATTATTGGAAGAAAATAACAAAGGGCTTTGCACCCTCACAGCAACACTCCAAGAGCGTGTCAATGCTTTGGAGTTCATTCATACGGAGTCACAAAGCAAGATATCCGCCCTCGAACAGGCAAATGCGCAACTCAAAGCGGAGCATATGGAAGAGAGCAAAGCCATGGAGGAACAACTGCGCAATCAAATGGGCCGCAATGCACGGCTTCAACGAAACATGGCTTTGCTACGACGACATCTGGCAGCAGCGCAAGAAGAGAATAGACGGCTTCAACAACAAAACCAAGAGAACCTCGAGGCTGCCATGGAAAACACCTCGGGAGCACCCATAGACCCGGTCAAATTTCAAGCGGTCCCATCAGAAAGCATACAGCAAATATTGGAAACGTATGCCAATCTGTTAGAAGCCCATAATCAGCTTGCCGACCAGCTAAAGGACTTACAGAGACCCCAAGAGTCTACACCACACCGACAGGAACATAAAGAAATGACAGACGCTGCTACTTCAACCGAACCTGAACATTCAACGCCCAACGACGTGCTGGAGTTACGGCAGCATATCGCAGAATTAAAACTGAAGTTGATGCAGTACGAACGACCCCCTTCCCCACCAGAGCAACCGTCAGAAGAAGAAGCAGTTACCATCCCAGTGGAGGAAGCATTCGACGACGCCTACGAGCCTCAACCACTCCCAGGAGGACGCGTAACAGAAGAAGGTCAAGATACCTATGAGGAACCCCCATCGGCATGGATGAAACAAGTAGAGGAGATGGGGCAAACTCATCAGGAGCGGATATCCACTCAGATGCTGGCAATGAAGGCCATTGAGGACACCATCCTTCACTCAGAATACTTCAGACACATCGCCCCTAGACGCCTTATCACTAGTTCAGAACTGCAATACAAGCCCTATTTTGTATTGTTGGCCGACTACAATGCAGAAATCAAAAGGGTCACCAACAAGTGCCCAACATTTGCCACACAGTTCGAACCAGAAGACATACCAGAAGCGGCGCGAAAAGGAGCCATATTCCAACCAACGTGGAGGCAAAAGTTACTCGAAACCTACCCAGAAATGCTTCGAACATGGGATCATGCCCCCATGCATTTGAAGTACAATCCGTGTTTTGGGCCAGTGCAAAGACGCAGATCATGGAAAGCTTTTGCCATCAAGGTTCAGAATAACGCAAACTGTAAAGAATGGCTCAATTACCCCGCTATCGCCCCCCCAACCGGTACTCCTACAGTGTCATACATGATTGCAACCATCAGACATTGGATACCACGCCTCCACCCTATGCCAGATGTCGCTGCCCAGATGATGCTCAAGATCCTCGACATGATGCAGGTCGTACTCAAAACTTTTCGCAATGTATGCCGTATTCAACCTCCTATTCCAGGGTTTATCAATGGTAACTATGACATGCTGTATGATATGAGCACAACCCCGAGCATACGAGTGGCTTACGCATGGCATGCACGCATAAGATATCTCCCTGCCTGCTACAAGCAAACATTTGACGACATGTTCACCACGGGGTTTTGGGAAGCACATTCAGAGGTATTTGCGCCACGGCCTACGCATCTTTTCCATCTCTTTGCATGCGAGCAAACGATGCATTCCAAGCTTTACACGATGCCACAACCTGACATGCCTGGTACAGTGGATTGGGAGGCCTTGCAACGAGATCTAATCAGAGGTTTAAAAATCAAAGAACAAGAATTGGCAACCGACCTCCTGCAAAAATACATTGATCAAACGGCGGAAAAGAGGTCTGTCAGAGGCGACAGACCCTGGGGGGGGAGAGTGTTGACAGGATGCGGGAAGAAGCAAGTATGGACACACATGAAGATCTAGCACTGAGGCAACCCTCATTTTTTTCAAAACCCCCACATCATTCTAAAGTGATTCTCATCACTACGAACCCTTGTAAATATCATTTCACCTTTTTGTAGCTCCATTTTGTACAAGCCGAGGAGTCCTCGAGCTTGGGGAGCCTTAGATGTAGTTGCCTGTCAATTTTCATAATTTTTAGATCTCGTTTGGGCCCTCAAATAAGCCCCGGAACCTAATTTTTAACTAGGCCGGACACTAGGTCTGAACAGGGCCAAAGCTAGTCAAGAACTATAAATAGAGCTAGAGAGCTCATTTTGGGGGTTAGCTTCTTGTAGTTTGAGCTTGTATGAGAACTTTCTGGCAATAGAAGTGATTCCATTGTCTTACTCTCTTTGTTCTTACTGTGTGTGCGCGTGTGTGTGTATGTGTGTGCATGCTTGTGTGCTTCTCACTCACGCACTTGTGCTTCCACTTGCTCGTGGTCTTCATACCATCCTCATGTCTTCCCGGATTGACATTAAAGGAGGTGCTACTCATCATTGAGCTACACCAAATTTTGAGACACTAATAGTAACAATCTCCCACTAAAGCCCAATAGAAAAAGTGACTATGGGAGAAAAAAAATACAAAAATAAAAAAGAAAAACATAATAATGAACAAAAGTGGATGTGCATGAGTAGGTGTCATGGGAGTGGGAGAGTGGGTGAGTGGAACAAAAAAAGAAAAAGAAAGAAAAGAATTCGCTCCCTTTCCCACTCCCTCTCTCTCTCTCTCCTCCATTGGGAGTTTCTTTTTTGTGGTGTCCATGCAGGTATCCTAAGGGAGGAAATGAGTGAACTCTAGGCTGAGGGGATCAAGAAGGAAGAGAGCTCGAGAGGAAGGCTCTATTTGTGCTAGAGGGGGGCCATCCTAGTGTTTTGAATCTTTTGAAGATCATGATGACATATTAAGAGATGAAAAGAAAGTAGGAAAACGAGTCTAAACAACAACAACATTAGGGGAATTCGTGAAGGAGAGGATGTTGGCAACCTGCTGAAGAAGGGACTCTCTCGTTGGAGGGGCTTGAGTCCATCATCCATGAAGCTTTTAAGCATATGAGCTCAAGCTACGAGTTAGGGGAAATAAATCTGCTTGGGAGATGGATGTATCCGGATCCTTCTCCAGCAAAACAGACATTGGCAAAGTTGCAATCATATCCGTATGGCTACCCAAAGTAACCCTACCTACATCCATAGGCTTTTAGAGTAAGTCCAAAATAGCCTTAAGGTGACTTTGAATTCCGTCAAAAGATTGACGAAGTTCTGCAACTTTTACCAGGACATTGGACAAATGTTGAAGGCCTTGCTCTACTCTCAACAACCTACCTTCAAAATCATTCCTCTCATTTAAAGTGGTGTTGATGTCCCCTCGCATAGAAGGCGTTCTTGATGATGAACCCTTTAATCCATGTTCAAGGCCCATACTTCATGGATTCTTGTCCAAAAAGTTTAATTCTCAACCTTCCTGAATCACATTTGTTGATATACTTCGGTAGTGATGTGTGTGAACACACCTAGGAGCATGCGACCAGCTTTTTCTCTCTTTAGGAGGTCCTCCCCCCCCTTTGTATATATGCCTATAACCCTAACGAGTGAGTTTTCGTATCACTACAATTCCTTGCTTCATTTAGGGGGTGATGGACATCCCTTCGGTCATAGTCTTAGAATTTCACAAAAATTGGTGAGCATCATCACCATGATCATGTGTTTAAATAAGCTTAACTTTGTGACATAAAAATTTAATATGGGCTCATTTCGACATCCAAAGGCACTATCACAACGACTATGCACACGATTTAGTCCTTTTCCACCATTCGGCCTTTGACATGGACACTAACAGTAACAATCTCCCACTAGAGACCAATAGGAAAAGTGACTATGGGAGAAAAAAAAATACAAAATTAAAAAAGAAAAACATAATAATGAACAAAAGTGTATGTGCATGAGTAGGTGTCATGGGAGTGGGAGAGTGGGTGAGTGGAACAAAAAAAGAAAAAAAAAGAAAAGAATTCGCTCCCTTGCCCACTCCCTCTCTCTCTCTCTCCTCCATTGGGAGTTTCTTTTTTGTGGTGTCCATGCATGTATACTAAGGGAGGAAATGAATGAACTATAGGCTGAGGGGATCTCGAAGGAAGAGAGCTCGAGAGGAAGGCTCTCTTTGTGCTAGAGGGGGGCCATGCTAGTGATTTCTTTTGAATATCATGATGACATATTAAGAGAGGAAAACAAAGCACAAAAACAAGTCTGAAGGACAATGACATTAGGGGAATTCGTGAAGGAGAGGATGTTGGCAACCTGTATGTGCATGAGTAGGTGTCATGGGAGTGGGAGAGTGGGTGAGTGGAACAAAAAAAGAAAAAAAAAGAAAAGAATTCGCTCCCTTGCCCACTCCCTCTCTCTCTCTCTCCTCCATTGGGAGTTTCTTTTTTGTGGTGTCCATGCATGTATACTAAGTGAGGAAATGAGTGAACTATAGGCTGAGGGGATCTCGAAGGAAGAGGGCTCGAGAGGAAGGCTCTCTTTGTGCTAGAGGGGGGCCATGCTAGTGTTTTCTTTTGAATATCATGATGACATATTAAGAGAGGAAAACAAAGCACAAAAACAAGTCTGAAGGACAATGACATTAGGGGAATTCGTGAAGGAGAGGATGTTGGCAACCTGTTGAAGAAGGGACTCTCTCGTTGGAGGGGTTGGAGTCCATCATCCTTGAAGCTTCTGAGCATATAAGCTCAAGCTACCAGTTAGGGGAAATAAATATGCTCGGGAGATGGATGTACAAGGATCCTGCTTCAGCAAAACAGACATTGGCAAAGTTGCAATCATATCGGTATGGCTACCCAAAGTAACCCTACCTACATCCATAGGCTTCTACAGTAAGTCCAAAATAACCTTACGGTGACTTTGAATTCCGTCAAAAGATTGACTAAGTTCCACAACTTTTACCAAGACATTGGACAAATGTCGAAGGCCTTGCTCTACTCTCAACAACCTACCTTCAAGATCATTCCTCTCATTTAAGGTGGTGTTGATGTCCCCTCGCATAGAAGGCGTTCTTGATGATGAACCCTTTAATCCATGTTCAAGGCCCATACTTCATGGATTCTTGTCCAAAAAGTTTAACTCTCAACCTTCCTCAATCACATTTGTTGATATATTTCGGTAGTGATGTGTGTGAACACACCTAGGAGCATCGGACCAGCGTTTTCTCTCCTTAGGAGGTCCTCCCCCCCTTTGTATATATGCCTATAACCCTAACGAGTGACTTTTGGTATCACTGCAATTCCTGGCTTCATTTAGGGGGTGATGGACATACCTTCGGTCATAGTCTTAGAATCGCTCAGAAATTGGTGAGCATCATCACCATGATCATGTGTTTAAATAAGCTTCACTTTGTGGCATCAAAATATAATTTGAGCTCATTTAGACATCCAAAGGCACTATCACAATGACTATGCACACGATTTAGTCCTTTTCCACCATTCGGCCTTTCACATGGACACTAATAGTAACAATCTCCCACTAGAGCCCAATAGGAAAAGTGACTATGGGAGAAAAAAATACAAAAATAAAAAAGTAAAACATAATAATGAACAAAAGTGGATGTGCATGAGTAGGTATTATGGGAGTGGGAGAGTGGAACAAAGAAAGAAAAAGAAAGAAAAGAATTCGCTCCCCTCCCCACTCCCTCTCTCTCTATCTTTCTCTCTCTCTCTCTCTCTCGCTCTCTCTCTCCTTGATTGGGAGTCTTTTTCTTTTTGGTGTCCATGCATGTATCGTAAGGGAGGAAAACAGTGAATTGTAGGCTGAGGGGATCGAGAAGAGAGAGAGCTCAAGATGAAGGCTCTCTTTGTGCTAGAGGGGGGCCATCCTAGTGTTTTCTTTTGAAGATCATGATGACATATTAAGAGATGAAAAGAAAGCAGGAAAAAGAGTCTGAACAACAATGACATTAGGGGAATTCGTGAAGGAGGAGATGGTGGCAACCTGCTGAAGAAGGGGCTCTCTCGTTGGAGGGGCTGGAGTCCATCATCCATGAAGCTTCTGAGCATATGAGCTCAAGATACTAGTTAGGGGAAATAAATATGCTTGGGAGATGGATGTATCCGGATCCTTCTCCAGCAAAACAGACATTGGCAAAGTTGCAATCATATCCGTATGGCTACCCAAAGTAACCCTACCTACATCCATAGGCTTCTGGAGCAAGTCCAAAATAGCCTTAAGGAGACTTTGAATTCCTTCAAAAGATTGACGAAGTTTCGCAACTTTTACCTAGACATTAGACAAATATCGAAGCACTTGCTTTACTCTGAACAACCTACCTTCAAAATCATTCCTCTCATTTAAGGTGGTGTTGATGTCCCCTCGCAACATGGTTCCCTCAACGTCTAAATTTCATGCCCTCGTA
Source organism: Ceratopteris richardii (assembly GCA_020310875.1). NCBI lineage: Eukaryota > Viridiplantae > Streptophyta > Polypodiopsida > Polypodiales > Pteridaceae > Ceratopteris > Ceratopteris richardii. The sequence continues at coordinate 46,326,180 of CM035406.1, read as the reverse complement.
ACTATGTTCGATGCATCAATCACATGACTAGGAATTGAAATCTTTCGTGTAGATGTATGCAATGCACGTGTATTACTGGTGGACTAGTCATGAATGAAGATGTTGCTAAAACGGGATTTGAAACATATAATGAAGCACTAGTACTACTTGTCAACATAGCGTGGCTTGAAGTCCCCTCCATCGCACACAGTCCGTTAACAAACTTAATTACATTCCCTATTGTAAGTGATCTGTGTGATAAAATCAAAGGTACGATGTTCAAAATTCACAAGAAAACATCCCTGATTGGTTTGCGCTTTGAAGTGGACTTGATTCTAGGAGAGAGTGCTAGAATAACAATGTGGCTTCTTTTTCAGGAAGGGATGGATTCCACAGTTTCACTTTGACTTGCTTCCTTCTTCTTGAGATCAAATGATGAGGCAGAACTCAATTATGATTCAGATTCGGGTCGAGGATAACTTCTCAAGAGTAGAATTCGGGTTTGATATGGCTCCAAGGCTCGGATACGGCTAGGATTATATATAGAAATTAAGATCACATAATACTTTGTGAGAACTTATGCACGCAAATCCTCCTAGCATAATGGTTAAACGATGCGATATTTGAGTAGAGGATCAAGTTTTGAACCCCATCGGCTTCGATTTAGAAAACTTCTTTTTCTCTGTTCTTCAGGGTTCTACAGCGGAAATAATAATTGATTTAGATAATCCTAGACAAGCCCCAGAGACAAAGTCGCATATCGCTTCTGGATAGGGACTTGACTCCCCTCCTACACGACACAAGTGCGAATCCCTATTGCGAGCCGCTTTTGTTTGCTTTAGATGGTTGCAAGGTTTGCAGCATGTTCTATTGAGTCTGATCAAATTGACCCATCTTCGCGGACGCTTCTTATCTTTTGGATAGAGCAAAGCTTTCTATATATGATGCCATGCGTTCAAAACGCACGGGGGAGCTGCTGTATAAGAATTCCTTCTGGTTTATGAGGAAGCTTCCAACGCCAAAGATAAAGTCTTGACTGCACAAAAAAACAAGCACGACAATTACCACCACCATCTGCTTGAGAGATGAATCTCCTTCCAACCTCGTGTTTTTATATATAGCTGCTTGAATCAATGAGGATCACAAATGTAACTACAGTCCACAAGTGCATGTGCATTCTCCTCCACTCCTTTCATATCTTCCAATAGAGTTTACTAGTGGTCGGAGTGATCTCGACCACTACTTTAGTACCTTCCACTAGAGTCCATTAGTGGTGGTTGTACTCACCACTCTTGTTAAGTCTCACTAGACTCAAGTTAACTTGACATCTTAACTTGAGTTAGAAGGCTCTAGAGCTCCTTCGCCAAAACTCTCTCCCCATGCTCCCCAAGGGGGTTGAACCCAAGACCTCCTCCTTCACAACCTTGAGAACTAACCACTAGGCTAAGTGGATTATTTGTTTAAGAGAGCACATGGACTTATGCTTAAGTCTAGTCTGCAGATCTTTGGCCATATGCATGAGTGACCTAACGGTGTCTGATTTTAGATCTGTCTAAACCGAATGGACTCTTAGATCATAGACTTAATTTATTACATGGTGTCCATCATCCATGAAGCTTCTGAGCATATGAGCTCATGTGCCATATGATATGAATGCAGCATGGGTGAGTGAGTTTGTGTGTTCAACTCGGTGTGTGCTTGAGTGAGAGTGTCTTGCTTTACTTAGAGTGTTTGAGAGTCAGAGTGAGAGTGATAGGAGTTGAATGAAACAGAGAAGGAAAAGAGTTAGGCTGAGAGTGAGAAAGCGTGTGTTTGATCGAGGAAAGGGGAGTAAGGAAAGAGAAAGATAGAGAAGGGAAGAGGAAATGTAAGGTTGGGGCTGAAGTGGACCTTAAAGAGTAGAGAGAAGAAGTGAGGAGAAGAAGAGGAAGAGGGAAAGAGTGAGAGAGGGTGAAGTAAGCTGAGGTGTGGAATTTGGAAATACTTGAACAAATTTGGCTTTCACTTGTGATTTGAGATCGCCCTTCCCATATCAAGGTTGAAGCATAGCCAAAGATTTAAGTACCTTATTCTCCTCTGACAACCCTTTCTATCAGGTCACCACCATCACAATCGAATCTCTCATGGAGACATCCATAGGACAACTAGCCTCCACGACCTCGATCATCGGCCATCTTGACACTAGATCCAAAATTCTCGGATTCCCTGTCACCCTGTCTCCCTTCACGAATTTTCCACCTCCAGGCTTGCATTTCCCACCCCCCATACCACCAGTCCTTCAACCTGCCCATGACTTGCTCTCTAGAATGTTTCAAGTCACCGCCCAAACCTTCTCATTGATTCCCTTCCCAACATCCACACCACACTTATTCACCACGATCACACACACACCACCTACCATTCCGATATACATGGTAGACACCACACTCACATCCACGTTTGAGAGTATGGACATTTCGCCACCCACGACACCTCCCCCTCCCCCCACACTTCCGCCTTCCCCCATCCCTCCTCCACCACTTTCACTTGCACACACATCTCCTATAGACACAACATTCACACTTCCCATCCCCTAGTTCCCTTCCCTTGCATCGTCCACTGTACAAACCACACCTTCATCTATAGGTAATGCATTTGACACCATGTTTGCATGTATGTCACAGTTAAGGATAGAATACAATCATCTACAGGCACATAATCAAATGTTACAAGAACACTCTAAAGCATTACAACAATGCCTCGATACACTAGAAGAGGACAATACTAGTCTCCAAGCTCAATTTCAAACCTTACAAGAGGCTCATGGCATGTTGGAGACACAATTTCATAATGTAGATCAAGAAGCAATCCAAGGGTTGGAAAGCTATTTACAAATACAGTGGGAACGAAACTCCAAACTCCAGTGCAATATGGCACTACTCAGACGACACCTTGCAACGGCACAAGAGGAAAATAGATGTCTCTAACTACAAAACCAAGAGAGGGGCACCCGTCAATCCCTCAAAGTTTCAAGCGATGACCCTGAAAAACATAAAAATTATCCCTGAAGACTATGCTACTCTACTCGAGGCACATGACCAAATATCCGAAGAATTGGATCAACCGAAGCGGCAATGACAGAAGGATGCTACAGCTATGCCCCAAGCCACCGCTTCAACCGCTTCACTTATCACTGACTCAGAGGCCCTGCAAGATCTCCAAAAACAAGTCACCGAATTGCAAGCACGACTGCTACAGTATGAAAGGCCACCTTCCCCACCTAAGGCACCCACTGATGAAGAGACAGTCTCCATTCCTGTGGAACAAACATTTGAAGAGGACTATGAGCCGCAACCTATGCCAAGGGGATGACAAACATAAGAAGGTCAAAATATATTCGAAGCGCCACGACCTCCGTGGTTAAAATAGGTGGAGGAAATTGGGAGTTCTCATGAACAGCGCACGGTGGTGCAAAATCAAGCCATGAGAGTCATAGAAGAAACAGTATTACAATCTAGTTACTTCAAGAACTTGTCATCTAGATGTCTTATCATATCATCAGAACTCCAATACCGGCCTTACTATGTCATTCTGGTAGATTACAATGCGGAAATATAGAACCAGAGTGAGTTTGTGTGTTTAACTCGGTGTGTGGTTGAGTGAGAGTGTATTGCTTGACTTAGAGTGTTTGAGAGTCAGAGTGAGAGTGATAGGAGTGGATTGAAACAGAGAAGGAAAAGAGTTAGGCTGAGAGTAAGAAAGCATGTGTTTGATTGAGGAAAGGGGAGTAAGAAAGGAGAAAGATAGAGAAGGAAGAGGAAATGTAAGGTTGGGGCTGAAGTGGACCTTAAAGAGTAGAGAGAAGAAGTGAGGAGAAGAAGAGGAAGAGGGAAAGAGTGAGAGAAGGTGAAGTAAGCTGAGGTGTGGAATTTGGAAATACTTGAACAAATTTGGCTTTCACTTGTGATTTGAGATCGCCCTTCCCATATCAAGGTTGAAGCATAGCCAAAGATTTAAGTACACGTGGCTGGAATTTGGGATTGAGATTCGGACGTGATGGCACCATCTAAAGGATTTGGATCTAATGGGGATGAGAGACGTGAGCCAAATCGTGCAGATTCCTGGCTTGAGGGGAAGAGGAGCTTGCAAGTTATGAGAAATTGAGCACGAATATCTAGGTAAAGCTTCAGATATTTTCTCATTCTCTTGGGTTCAAGAACTTATCTAGTACATGTGTTTTTTTTTTCCTCCTCCTTAGGCACTTTCCAATATTCATTTTGTTTTATATCTAAGTCATCAAAAGCTCATTCGCTAGCTCCCTAATCCCTTGGAAAATGATAGGATGTGGTCCTAAATCATTTGGAGATCCAAAAGTGCAAAGATCTAGGTCCAGTCCTATGCACAAAGTATCCTATTTAAGATGGATTTTCGATGATGAGTGTTGGCTAAATCCTTCATATCTACCCAGTGCTTAGCCTCTAGCTCTCCCATATATACCCAGTAGTGTGACACTTCCTGTGTGAGAACAGTGATTGTGAGATATTATGTTCTCAAGCTTTGTAACATACTACTTGCATAAGTATGCTACAAACTTGTAGAAGAAGGGATTCACATAGACACATCATGTTGGAGATTTCATTGCACCTTCCTCATCCTCTTAATCTCTGTGCTTAGCCTCTAGCTCTCGCATATCAATGGCACGATCGGGATTGTCACACACCACATACATGGTCGCTTGTTTATGAAGGTAATGAGCTTCTATGAACTTCAGGGATAGCTTCTTTGATGGAGTAGATGAGTTCGGAGACCGCAATCTGAATACAAATCAATTTGATCCATCTAAATAGAGTATGGCTCCATGAGCATTTGATACACACAAGTTTGAGAGTTCTACAATAGTCGGTCCCAATCCTAGACATGCATTTGTCACACATAGGTTGTGCTTGCAACCCATGATTTCTAAACCATTGTTCGACTCACTCGGCTCGCTAAAAAGTGAGTGTCCTAGGAGGCAATTGAGTCACACTCCGTTGAAAAAAGAGAGATGACGTAGTGTATGCTAGGATCTTAAGTGAATATTCATTTTGTTTTATATCTAAGTCATCAAAAGCTCATTCGCTAGCTCCCTAATCCCTTGGAAAATGATAGGATGTGGTGTTGATGTCCCCTCGCAACATGGTTCCCTCAACGTCTAAATTTCATGCCCTCGTAACTATGTTCGATGCATCAATCACATGACTAGGAATTGAAATCTTTCGTGTAGATGTATGCAATGCACGTGATATTACTGGTGGACTAGTCATGAATGAAGATGTTGCTAAAACGGGATTTGAAACATATAATGAAGCACTAGTACTACTTGTCAACATAGCGTGGCTTGAAGTCCCCTCCATCGCACACAGTCCGTTAACAAACTTACTTACATTCCCTAATGTAAGTGATCTGTGTGATAAAATCAAAGGTACGATGTTCAAAATTCACAAGAAAACATCCCTGATTGGTTTGCGCTTTGAAGTGGACTTGATTCTAGGAGAGAGTGCTAGAATAACAATGTGGCTTCTTTTTCAGGAAGGGATGGATTCCACAGATTCACTTTGACTTGCTTCCTTCTTCTTGAGATCAAATGATGAGGCAGAACTCAATTATGATTCAGATTCGGGTCGAGGATAACTTCTCAAGAGTAGAATTCGGGTTTGATATGGCTCCAAGGCTCGGATACGGCTAGGATTATATATAGAAATTAAGATCACATAATACTTTGTGAGAACTTATGCACGCAAATCCTCCTAGCATAATGGTTAAACGATGCGATATTTGAGTAGAGGATCAAGTTTTGAACCCCATCGGCTTCGCTTTAGAAAACTTCTTTTTCTCTGTTCTTGAGGGTTCTGCACCGGAAATAATAATTGATTTAGATAATCCTAGACAAGCCCCAGAGACAAAGTCGCATATCGCTTCTGGATAGGGACTTGACTCCCCTCCTACACGACACAAGTGCGAATCCCTATTGCGAGCCACTTTTGTTTGCTTTAGATGGTTGCAAGGTTTGCAGCATGTTCTACTGAGTCTGATCAAATTGACCCTCTTCGCGGACGCTTCTTATCTTTCGGGTAGAGCAAAGCTTTCTATATATGATGCCATGCGTTCAAAACGCACGGGGGAGCTGCTGTATATGAATTCCTTCTGGTTTATGGGGAAGCTTCCAGCGCCAAAGATAAAGTCTTGACTGCACAAAAAAACAAGCACGACAATTACCACCACCATCTGCTTGAGAGATGAATCTCCTTCCAACCTCGTGTTTTTATATATAGCTGCTTGAATCAATGAGGATCACAAATGTAACTACAGTCCACAAGTACATGTGCATTCTCCTCCACTCCTTTCATATCTTCCAATAGAGTTTACTAGTGGTCGGACTTATCTCGACCACTACTTTAGTACCTTCCACTAGAGTCCATTAGTGGTGGTTGTACTCACCACTCTCGTTAAGTCTCACTAGACTCAAGTTAACTTGACATCTTAACTTGAGTTAGAAGGCTCTAGAGCTCCTTCGGCAAAACTCTCTCCCCATGCTCCCCAAGGGGGTTGAACCCAAGACCTCCTCCTTCACAACCTTGAGAACTAACCACTAGGCTAAGTGGATTATTTGTTTAAGAGAGCACATGGACTTATGCTTAAGTCTAGTCTGCAGATCTTTGGCCATATGCATGAGTGACCTAACGGTGTCCGATTTTAGATCTGTCTAAACCGAATGGACTCTTAGATCATAGACTTAATTTATTACATGGTGTCCATCATCCATGAAGCTTCTGAGCATATGAGCTCATGTGCCATATGATATGAATGCAGCATGGGTGAGTGAGTTTGTGTGTTCAACTCGGTGTGTGCTTGAGTGAGAGTGTCTTGCTTTACTTAGAGTGTTTGAGAGTCAGAGTGAGAGTGATAGGAGTGGAATGAAACAGAGAAGGAAAAGAGTTAGGCTGAGAGTGAGAAAGCGTGTGTTTGATCGAGGAAAGGGGAGTAAGGAAAGAGAAAGATAGAGAAGGGAAGAGGAAATGTAAGGTTGGGGCTGAAGTGGACCTTAAAGAGTAGAGAGAAGAAGTGAGGAGAAGAAGAGGAAGAGGGAAAGAGTGAGAGAGGGTGAAGTAAGCTGAGGTGTGGAATTTGGAAATACTTGAACAAATTTGGCTTTCACTTGTGATTTGAGATCGCCCTTCCCATATCAAGGTTGAAGCATAGCCAAAGATTTAAGTACCTTATTCTCCTCTGACAACCCTTTCTATCAGGTCACCACCATCACAATCGAATCTCTCATGGAGACATCCATAGGACAACTAGCCTCCACGACCTCGATCATCGGCCATCTTGACACTAGATCCAAAATTCTCGGATTCCCTGTCACCCTGTCTCCCTTCATGAATTTTCCACCTCCAGGCTTGCATTTTCCACCCCCCATACCACCAGTCCTTCAACCTGCCCATGACTTGCTCTCTAGAATGTTTCAAGTCACTGCCTAAACCTTCTCATTGATTCCCTTCCCAACATCCACACCACACTTATTCACCACGATCACACACACACCACCTACCATTCCGATATACATGGTAGACACCACACTCACATCCACGTTTGAGAGTATGGACATTTCGCCACCCACGACACCTCCCCCTCCCCCCACACTTCCGCCTTCCCCCATCCCTCCTTCACCACTTTCACTTGCACACACATCTCCTATAGACACAACATTCACACTTCCCATCCCCCAGTTCCCTTCCCTTGCATCGTCCATTGTACAAACCACACCTTCATCTATAGGTAATGCATTTGACACCATGTTTGCATGTATGTCACAGTTAAGGATAGAATACAATCATCTACAGGCACATAATCAAATGTTACAAGAACACTCTAAAGCATTACAACAATGCCTCGATACACTAGAAGAGGACAATACCAGTCTCCAAACTCAATTTCAAACCTTACAAGAGGCTCATGGCATGTTGGAGACACAATTTCAGAATGTAGATCAAGAAGCAATCCAAGGGTTGGAAAGCTATTTACAAATACAGTGGGAACGAAACTCCAAACTCCAGTGCAATATGGCACTACTTAGACGACACCTTGCAACGGCACAAGAGGAAAATAGATGTCTCTAACTACAAAACCAAGAGAGGGGCACCCGTCAATCCCTCAAAGTTTCAAGCGATGACCCTGAAAAACATAAAAATTATCCCTGAAGACTATGCTACTCTACTCGAGGCACATGACCAAATATCCGAAGAATTGGATCAACTGAAGCGGCAATGACAGAAGGATGCTACAGCTATGCCCCAAGCCACCGCTTCAACCGCTTCACTTATCACTGACTCAGAGGCCCTGCAAGATCTCCAAAAACAAGTCACTGAATTGCAAGCACGACTGCTAGAGTATGAAAGGCCACCTTCCCCACCTAAGGCACCCACTGATGAAGAGACAGTCTCCATTCCTGTGGAACAAACATTTGAAGAGGACTATGAGCCGCAACCTATGCCAAGGGGATGACAAACATAAGAAGGTCAAAATACATTCGAAGCGCCACGACCTCCGTGGTTAAAATAGGTGGAGGAAATTGGGAGTTCTCATGAACAGCGCACGGTGGTGCAAAATCAAGCCATGAGAGTCATAGAAGAAACAGTATTACAATCTAGTTACTTCAAGAACTTGTCATCTAGATGTCTTATCATATCATCAGAACTCCAATACCGGCCTTACTATGTCATTCTGGTAGATTACAATGCGGGAATATAGAACCAGAGTGAGTTTGTGTGTTTAACTCGGTGTGTGGTTGAGTGAGAGTGTCTTGCTTGACTTAGAGTGTTTGAGAGTCAGAGTGAGAGTGATAGGAGTGGATTGAAACAGAGAAGGAAAAGAGTTAGGCTGAGAGTAAGAAAGCATGTGTTTGATTGAGGATAGGGGAGTAAGAAAGGAGAAAGATAGAGAAGGAAGAGGAAATGTAAGGTTGGGGCTGAAGTGGACCTTAAAGAGTAGAGAGAAGAAGTGAGGAGAAGAAGAGGAAGAGGGAAAGAGTGAGAGAGGGTGAAGTAAGCTGAGGTGTGGAATTTGGAAATACTTGAACAAATTTGGCTTTCACTTGTGATTTGAGATCGCCCTTCCCATATCAAGGTTGAAGCATAGCCAAAGATTTAAGTACACGTGGCTGGAATTTGGGATTGAGATTCGGACGTGATGGCACCATCTAAAGGATTTGGATCTAATGGGGATGAGAGACGTGAGCCAAATCGTGCAGATTCCTGGCTTGAGGGGAAGAGGAGCTTGCAAGTTATGAGAAATTGAGCACGAATATCTAGGTAAAGCTTCAGATATTTTCTCATTCTCTTGGGTTCAAGAACTTATCTAGTACATGTGTTTTTTTTTTCCTCCTCCTTAGGCACTTTCCAATATTCATTTTGTTTTATATCTAAGTCATCAAAAGCTCATTCGCTAGCTCCCTAATCCCTTGGAAAATGATAGGATGTGGTCCTAAATCATTTGGAGATCCAAAAGTGCAAAGATCTAGGTCCAGTCCTATGCACAAAGTATCCTATTTAAGATGGATTTTCGATGATGAGTGTTGGCTAAATCCTTCATATCTACCCAGTGCTTAGCCTCTAGCTCTCCCATATATACCCAGTAGTGTGACACTTCCTGTGTGAGAACAGTGATTGTGAGATATTATGTTCTCAAGCTTTGTAACATACTACTTGCATAAGTATGCTACAAACTTGTAGAAGAAGGGATTCACATAGACACATCATGTTGGAGATTTCATTGCACCTTCCTCATCCTCTTAATCTCTGTGCTTAGCCTCTAGCTCTCGCATATCAATGGCACGATCGGGATTGTCACACACCACATACATGGTCGCTTGTTTATGAAGGTAATGAGCTTCTATGAACTTCAGGGATAGCTTCTTTGATGGAGTAGATGAGTTCGGAGACCCCAATCTGAATACAAATCAATTTGATCCATCTAAATAGAGTATGGCTCCATGAGCATTTGATACACACAAGTTTGAGAGTTCTACAATAGTCGGTCCCAATCCTAGACATGCATTTGTCACACATAGGTTGTGCTTGCAACCCATGATTTCTAAACCATTGTTCGACTCACTCGGCTCGCTAAAAAGTGAGTGTCCTAGGAGGCAATTGAGTCACACTCCGTTGAAAAAAGAGAGATGACGTAGTGTATGCTAGGATCTTAAGTGAATATTCATTTTGTTTTATATCTAAGTCATCAAAAGCTCATTCGCTAGCTCCCTAATCCCTTGGAAAATGATAGGATGTGGTGTTGATGTCCCCTCGCAACATGGTTCCCTCAACGTCTAAATTTCATGCCCTCGTAACTATGTTCGATGCATCAATCACATGACTAGGAATTGAAATCTTTCGTGTAGATGTATGCAATGCACGTGATATTACTGGTGGACTAGTCATGAATGAAGATGTTGCTAAAACGGGATTTGAAACATATAATGAAGCACTAGTACTACTTGTCAACATAGCGTGGCTTGAAGTCCCCTCCATCGCACACAGTCCGTTAACAAACTTACTTACATTCCCTAATGTAAGTGATCTGTGTGATAAAATCAAAGGTACGATGTTCAAAATTCACAAGAAAACATCCCTGATTGGTTTGCGCTTTGAAGTGGACTTGATTCTAGGAGAGAGTGCTAGAATAACAATGTGGCTTCTTTTTCAGGAAGGGATGGATTCCACAGATTCACTTTGACTTGCTTCCTTCTTCTTGAGATCAAATGATGAGGCAGAACTCAATTATGATTCAGATTCGGGTCGAGGATAACTTCTCAAGAGTAGAATTCGGGTTTGATATGGCTCCAAGGCTCCTGGTTAAACGATGCGATATTTGAGTAGAGGATCAAGTTTTGAACCCCATCGGCTTCGCTTTAGAAAACTTCTTTTTCTCTGTTCTTGAGGGTTCTGCACCGGAAATAATAATTGATTTAGATAATCCTAGACAAGCCCTAGAGACAAAGTCGCATATCGCTTCTGGATAGGGACTTGACTCCCCTCCTACACGACACAAGTGCGAATCCCTATTGCGAGCCACTTTTGTTTGCTTTAGATGGTTGCAAGGTTTGCAGCATGTTCTACTGAGTCTGATCAAATTGACCCTCTTCACGGACGCTTCTTATCTTTCGGGTAGAGCAAAGCTTTCTATATATGATGCCATGCGTTCAAAACGCACGGGGGAGCTGCTGTATATGAATTCCTTCTGGTTTATGGGGAAGCTTCCAACGCCAAAGATAAAGTCTTGACTGCACAAAAAAACAAGCACGACAATTACCACCACCATCTGCTTGAGAGATGAATCTCCTTCCAACCTCGTGTTTTTATATATAGCTGCTTGAATCAATGAGGATCACAAATGTAACTACAGTCCACAAGTACATGTGCATTCTCCTCCACTCCTTTCATATCTTCCAATAGAGTTTACTAGTGGTCGGACTTATCTCGACCACTACTTTAGTACCTTCCACTAGAGTCCATTAGTGGTGGTTGTACTCACCACTCTCGTTAAGTCTCACTAGACTCAAGTTAACTTGACATCTTAACTTGAGTTAGAAGGCTCTAGAGCTCCTTCGGCAAAACTCTCTCCCCATGCTCCCCAAGGGGGTTGAACCCAAGACCTCCTCCTTCACAACCTTGAGAACTAACCACTAGGCTAAGTGGATTATTTGTTTAAGAGAGCACATGGACTTATGCTTAAGTCTAGTCTGCAGATCTTTGGCCATATGCATGAGTGACCTAACGGTGTCCGATTTTAGATCTGTCTAAACCGAATGGACTCTTAGATCATAGACTTAATTTATTACATGGTGTCCATCATCCATGAAGCTTCTGAGCATATGAGCTCATGTGCCATATGATATGAATGCAGCATGGGTGAGTGAGTTTGTGTGTTCAACTCGGTGTGTGCTTGAGTGAGAGTGTCTTGCTTTACTTAGAGTGTTTGAGAGTCAGAGTGAGAGTGATAGGAGTGGAATGAAACAGAGAAGGAAAAGAGTTAGGCTGAGAGTGAGAAAGCGTGTGTTTGATCGAGGAAAGGGGAGTAAGGAAAGAGAAAGATAGAGAAGGGAAGAGGAAATGTAAGGTTGGGGCTGAAGTGGACCTTAAAGAGTAGAGAGAAGAAGTGAGGAGAAGAAGAGGAAGAGGGAAAGAGTGAGAGAGGGTGAAGTAAGCTGAGGTGTGGAATTTGGAAATACTTGAACAAATTTGGCTTTCACTTGTGATTTGAGATCGCCCTTCCCATATCAAGGTTGAAGCATAGCCAAAGATTTAAGTACCTTATTCTCCTGTGACAACCCTTTCTATCAGGTCACCACCATCACAATCGAATCTCTCATGGAGACATCCATAGGACAACTAGCCTCCACGACCTCGATCATCGGCCATCTTGACACTAGATCCAAAATTCTCGGATTCCCTGTCACCCTGTCTCCCTTCATGAATTTTCCACCTCCAGGCTTGCATTTTCCACCCCCCATACCACCAGTCCTTCAACCTGCCCATGACTTGCTCTCTAGAATGTTTCAAGTCACTGCCTAAACCTTCTCATTGATTCCCTTCCCAACATCCACACCACACTTATTCACCACGATCACACACACACCACCTACCATTCCGATATACATGGTAGACACCACACTCACATCCACGTTTGAGAGTATGGACATTTCGCCACCCACGACACCTCCCCCTCCCCCCACACTTCCGCCTTCCCCCATCCCTCCTTCACCACTTTCACTTGCACACACATCTCCTATAGACACAACATTCACACTTCCCATCCCCCAGTTCCCTTCCCTTGCATCGTCCATTGTACAAACCACACCTTCATCTATAGGTAATGCATTTGACACCATGTTTGCATGTATGTCACAGTTAAGGATAGAATACAATCATCTACAGGCACATAATCAAATGTTACAAGAACACTCTAAAGCATTACAACAATGCCTCGATACACTAGAAGAGGACAATACCAGTCTCCAAACTCAATTTCAAACCTTACAAGAGGCCCATGGCATGTTGGAGACACAATTTCAGAATGTAGATCAAGAAGCAATCCAAGGGTTGGAAAGCTATTTACAAATACAGTGGGAACGAAACTCCAAACTCCAGTGCAATATGGCACTACTTAGACGACACCTTGCAACGGCACAAGAGGAAAATAGATGTCTCTAACTACAAAACCAAGAGAGGGGCACCCGTCAATCCCTCAAAGTTTCAAGCGATGACCCTGAAAAACATAAAAATTATCCCTGAAGACTATGCTACTCTACTCGAGGCACATGACCAAATATCCGAAGAATTGGATCAACTGAAGCGGCAATGACAGAAGGATGCTACAGCTATGCCCCAAGCCACCGCTTCAACCGCTTCACTTATCACTGACTCAGAGGCCCTGCAAGATCTCCAAAAACAAGTCACTGAATTGCAAGCACGACTGCTAGAGTATGAAAGGCCACCTTCCCCACCTAAGGCACCCACTGATGAAGAGACAGTCTCCATTCCTGTGGAACAAACATTTGAAGAGGACTATGAGCCGCAACCTATGCCAAGGGGATGACAAACATAAGAAGGTCAAAATACATTCGAAGCGCCACGACCTCCGTGGTTAAAATAGGTGGAGGAAATTGGGAGTTCTCATGAACAGCGCACGGTGGTGCAAAATCAAGCCATGAGAGTCATAGAAGAAACAGTATTACAATCTAGTTACTTCAAGAACTTGTCATCTAGATGTCTTATCATATCATCAGAACTCCAATACCGGCCTTACTATGTCATTCTGGTAGATTACAATGCAGAAATATAGAACCAGAGTGAGTTTGTGTGTTTAACTCGGTGTGTGGTTGAGTGAGAGTGTCTTGCTTGACTTAGAGTGTTTGAGAGTCAGAGTGAGAGTGATAGGAGTGGATTGAAACAGAGAAGGAAAAGAGTTAGGCTGAGAGTAAGAAAGCATGTGTTTGATTGAGGAAAGGGGAGTAAGAAAGGAGAAAGATAGAGAAGGAAGAGGAAATGTAAGGTTGGGGCTGAAGTGGACCTTAAAGAGTAGAGAGAAGAAGTGAGGAGAAGAAGAGGAAGAGGGAAAGAGTGAGAGAGGGTGAAGTAAGCTGAGGTGTGGAATTTGGAAATACTTGAACAAATTTGGCTTTCACTTGTGATTTGAGATCGCCCTTCCCATATCAAGGTTGAAGCATAGCCAAAGATTTAAGTACACGTGGCTGGAATTTGGGATTGAGATTCGGACGTGATGGCACCATCTAAAGGATTTGGATCTAATGGGGATGAGAGACGTGAGCCAAATCGTGCAGATTCCTGGCTTGAGGGGAAGAGGAGCTTGCAAGTTATGAGAAATTGAGCACGAATATCTAGGTAAAGCTTCAGATATTTTCTCATTCTCTTGGGTTCAAGAACTTATCTAGTACATGTGTTTTTTTTTTCCTCCTCCTTAGGCACTTTCCAATATTCATTTTGTTTTATATCTAAGTCATCAAAAGCTCATTCGCTAGCTCCCTAATCCCTTGGAAAATGATAGGATGTGGTCCTAAATCATTTGGAGATCCAAAAGTGCAAAGATCTAGGTCCAGTCCTATGACAAGGTGGAATTCCTCAAATTTGGAATACGGAGGAAATCTATTTGCACAAAGTATCCTATTTAAGATGGATTTTCGATGATGAGTGTTGGCTAAATCCTTCATATCTACCCAGTGCTTAGCCTCTAGCTCTCCCATATATACCCAGTAGTGTGACACTTCCTGTGTGAGAACAGTGATTGTGAGATATTATGTTCTCAAGCTTTGTAACATACTACTTGCATAAGTATGCTACAAACTTGTAGAAGAAGGGATTCACATAGACACATCATGTTGGAGCTTTCATTGCACCTTCCTCATCCTCTTAATCTCTGTGCTTAGCCTCTAGCTCTCGCATATCAATGGCACGATCGGGATTGTCACACACCACATACATGGTCGCTTGTTTATGAAGGTAATGAGCTTCTATGAACTTCAGGGATAGCTTCTTTGATGGAGTAGATGAGTTCGGAGACCGCAATCTGAATACAAATCAATTTGATCCATCTAAATAGAGTATGGCTCCATGAGCATTTGATACACACAAGTTTGAGAGTTCTACAATAGTCGGTCCCAATCCTAGACATGCATTTGTCGCACATAGGTTGTGCTTGCAACCCATGATTTCTAAGCCATTGTTCGACTCACTCGGCTCGCTAAAAAGTGAGTGTCCTAGGAGGCAATTGAGTCACACTCCGTTGAAAAAAGAGAGATGAAGTAGTGTATGCTAGGATCTTAAGTGAATATTCACTTTGTCTAGAGCTTTATTTCCTTAGTTATCAAGTTGTTAGGGCACCCATTTTGTGTTTTGAGTTATTTAGGTGTCCAAAATGATATGTTGTTTGTTCGTGTAGCATTGAAATGGTGACACAAGAGTATTTGGATAGTTTGTTAGTGGGTTGCAGGTGTCAAGTATACCAAGTAGTGTGATACTTCCTGTGTGAGAAGAGCGATTGCGAGATATTGTGTTCTCAGGCTTTGTAACATACTACTTGGATAAGCATGCTACAAACTTGGAGAAGAAGGGATTCACATAGACACATCATGTTGGAGCTTACATTGCACCTTCTTCATCCTCTTAATCTCCGTGATGGTTTCGATCCATCCTTTTTACATTCTTTGACCTGATGGCACCATGTTTCTAGAGTAAACTCGAGTGTGTGTAACACTTTTCTATATGCCTATTGCCTCCCTTGAATTTATTTAGTTAGGTCCTTAGAGAGGACCAGGGCCAAAAAGTGCAACTTTTCTCAAGGCTTTTCTTTTGTCGTTTTTGAGTAACTTTTGCCTAGCTGAAAGGTTCTAGCTTCCACTCTTCAAGAAGTTCATAGTGGCTCAAGTTGAGCTCTGATTTGTTAGTATTTCCTTTTTGGAGATTTAGAAGCGAAAACATTGAACATCGTGGGGAAGGAGCTCGCACAAGAACTATTTGGGCTTGTGCATAAATGACTTTTGGAAGGCATTGTAAATCCAGTGATGAGGATCTCTCGAAAGGATTTAGTAATCCACGGACCCATAGCAGGGGATACTTCATCTAATCCACAGAGGCACATCATGTTTCGGCTTAGATTGCATTGCACCTTCCACGTCCTCTTACCGTTCGTTAGTGAGAACGCTAGAATTTGGATGAAGCATCGTTGGGGGAACTTGGTAAAACGTTGCCATGGAGAGAGTAGCTCATCCTTCCCTTAGGATGGCTGGGATCCCTTGCACCCTTCCCTTATTGTTTGACATAGGACTAGAGGTATTCTTAGAGGAGGATGGAAGGAGCATTCTCCAAGCATTTATGCTCATCGAACTCAAGGTTTTGCGTGAGGGAAGAAGCTTGAAATGGTTGTCATCGTTTAGACTTATCATGGGGATCCATTCCGATACACCAAGCTAACATATTTGGAAGAGTGTTTTCATTGGAATCTTCCAAGGAACTTTACTCGTAAACAAATAGAGGAGGAGGAAACACTTGTTTACGGTGAGTTAGTGTACCGTGGGCACCCATGCTTCTTCCACAAGTTTGGAAAGAGAGTGAGGAGGTTAAGTGTCACCTATGAACGATTGAGTGGTACTCACTAGTGAGGAGGTTAAGTTGGTACTCATAAGAGAGTGTGTGTGTGGTGTGCGCGCGCGCGCGTTTGTGGTTTGGAGCAGCAAATTTAGTGTTGGTCCGTTGTGTTGGATCTCTCTCTCTCTCATCATCATCCAAACAATCTCTCTCATCATCATCCAAACAATATATGGATGGAGCGAAGAGACTATGTATCCCGCATGCGCGCGCACTCCCTGCAAATTTTGGATTCCTATAAGCCGCGCCCGGCATCCTCCTGCCACGACTATACTTGAACAGGATCTGTTCTATAGTCTGTACTCCTTGTGTGAGCATCTCTACTCAGACAAGACGCACAACTCGGACGAGGAGGTGAAGCTGTTGGCTGCCTGAGCGTGAATAATTGCTGCGCGGGTGTGTTCGCTCGTTGCCTTGCCTTGATGATCGTCCTGCCCTCCTCTGTGTGGGCGGCGGGGATGGCAGCCCAGCCTTCTGACGAGTGTTCCCAACTCCTTTTGCTTTCTACTACTACTCTTCGTATGACAAGGCGCGCACCTTAAGATGAGCAAAATTTTAGGGGGGAAAAAACTTGCTTGCTTTTGTACATCCTACCACTACTACTATCGTCCTCATGGAATGCATGGATTTCCGAATTGTCTTGTGGATAATAGGGATTACCACCATGGTGTCATGGAGGCCAGGGGAAAGACCTCACACTCTAATCGTTGCATAACCTTCTTCCATTGTACAAAATTCCCATGCCACTCTACCATCCATCCATCTGTGTCATGGTCCCCACCCATGGAAACCCAACACTTTTGAAGCATCTGGTGTTCACTAGTGAGGAGGTCAACTTGGTACCCATGCTTCTTCCGCATGCATAATCTTTGAAGTCCCCATCCATTGAAACCCAGCATCTCCACCATCACAAGTATACCAATGATGTTCATCCGTTGCCAAATGATGCACATCACAAGTATACCGATGGGCTTCTGGTAGTATACCAACGATGTTCACCCGTTGCCAAATGCAATAAATTGGCAATCCAAGAAAGGGCCTTCCTGGATCATCACCATCTCCTATTGTTGCCACAATTGTCCCTACAATTATCTCTTGTCTCACCCGGCATGTCATGATGTTAGTGAAAATGCATTCGAACTTTGGATGGGGCCCTAACTTTGGTTCACTATAACCAAAGTTATAGTGAACCAAAGTTAGGGCCCCATCCAAAGTAAATAATTTTCTTAGACTCAATTTTCTTCAACAATCTCATATTGACTCCACTTTCTTGAAGGGAGGCTTTGATTTCTCAGCATTTCCTTTCTTAGAGATTTACACGTGGAAACAATCAACATCTTCGAGAAAGAATTCACACATGAACTGTCTGCACTTGTGCATAAGCGCTTCAAGTTCAAGATCTTGCGCGAGGGCTACATCTCAAGGGCTCATGTCATATGCCATCCAACCTTTCAGTGTAGGTCTAGATGCATCAATCCACCTCTCTATAGGTCACTACTCAATCAAGTCCCTCAAAAGGAAGCGTGCTAAGCTTTTGAACAACTCCATGATACCTTGGATCTTAACCTCGAATAGAAGGCGTTCTTGATGATGAACCCTTTAATCCATATTCAAGGCTCATACTTCATGGATTCTTGTCCAAGAAGTTTAATTCTCAACCCTCCTCAATCACATTTGTTGATATATTTCGGTAGTGATGTGTTTGAACACACCTAGTAGCATTCGACCAGCTTGTTCTCTCTTTAGGAGGCCCCCCCCCCTTTGTATATACGCCTATAACCCTAACGAGTGACTTTTGGTATCACTGCAAGTTCTTGCTTCATTTCGGGGGTGATGGACACCCCTTCGGTCATAGTCTTAGAATCGCACAGAAATTGGTGAGCATCGTCACCATGACCAGGTCTTTAAATAAGCTTCACTTTGTGGCATCAAAATTTAACTTGAGCTCATTTCGACATCCAAAGGCACTATCACAACGACTATGCACACGATTTAATCCTTTTCCACCATTCAGCCTTTCGCATGGACACTAATAGTAACAATCTCCCACTAAAGCCCAATAGAAAAAGTGACTATGGGAGAAAAAAAATACAAAAATAAAAAAGAAAAACATAATAATGAACAAAAGTGGATGTGCATGAGTAGGTGTCATGGGAGTGGGAGAGTGGGTGAGTGGAACAAAAAAAGAAAAAGAAAGAAAAGAATTCGCTCCCTTTCCCACTCCCTCTCTCTCTCTCCTCCATTGGGAGTTTCTTTTTTGTGGTGTCCATGCAGGTATCCTAAGGGAGGAAATGAGTGAACTCTAGGCTGAGGGGATCAAGAAGGAAGAGAGCTCGAGAGGAAGGCTCTATTTGTGCTAGAGGGGGGCCATCCTAGTGTTTTGAATCTTTTGAAGATCATGATGACATATTAAGAGATGAAAAGAAAGTAGGAAAACGAGTCTAAACAACAACAACATTAGGGGAATTCGTGAAGGAGAGGATGTTGGCAAGCTGCTGAAGAAGGGACTCTCTCGTTGGAGGGGCTGGAGTCCATCATCCATGAAGCTTTTAAGCATATGAGCTCAAGCTACGAGTTAGGGGAAATAAATCTGCTTGGGAGATGGATGTATCCGGATCGTTCTCCAGAAAACAGACATTGGCAAAGTTGCAATCATATCCGTATGGCTACCCAAAGTAACCCTACCTACATCCATAGGCTTTTAGAGCAAGTCCAAAATAGCCTTAAGGTGACTTTGAATTCCGTCAAAAGATTGACGAAGTTCCGCAACTTTTACCAGGACATTGGACAAATGTCGAAGGCCTTGCTCTACTCTCAACAACCTACCTTCAAAATCATTCCTCTCATTTAAAGTGGTGTTGATGTCCCCTCGCATAGAAGACGTTCTTGATGATGAACCCTTTAATCCATGTTCAAGGCCCATACTTCACGGATTCTTGTCCAAAAAGTTTAATTCTCAATCTTCCTGAATCACATTTGTTGATATACTTCGGTAGTGATGTGTGTGAACACACCTAGGAGCATGCGACCAGCTTTTTCTCTCTTTAGGAGGTCCTCCCCCCCCCTTTGTATATATGCCTATAACCCTAACGAGTGAGTTTTCGTATCACTACAATTCCTTGCTTCATTTAGGGGGTGATGGACATCCCTTCGGTCATAGTCTTAGAATTTCACAAAAATTGGTGAGCATCATCACCATGATCATGTGTTTAAATAAGCTTAACTTTGTGGCATAAAAATTTAATATGGGCTCATTTCGACATCCAAAGGCACTATCACAACGACTATGCACACGATTTAGTCCTTTTCCACCATTCGGCCTTTGACATGGACACTAACAGTAACAATCTCCCACTAGAGAACAATAGGAAAAGTGACTATGGGAGAAAAAAACTACAAAATTAAAAAAGAAAAACATAATAATGAACAAAAGTGTATGTGCATGAGTAGGTGTCATGGGAGTGGGAGAGTGGGTGAGTGGAACAAAAAAAGAAAAAAAAAGAAAAGAATTCGCTCCCTTGCCCACTCCCTCTCTCTCTCTCTCCTCCATTGGGAGTTTCTTTTTTGTGGTGTCCATGCATGTATACTAAGGCTCTCTTTGTGCTAGAGTGGGGCCATGCTAGTGTTTTCTTTTGAATATCATGATGACATATTAAGAGAGGAAAACAAAGCACAAAAACAAGTCTGAAGGACAATGACATTAGGGGAATTCGTGAAGGAGAGGATGTTGGCAACCTGTTGAAGAAGGGACTCTCTCGTTGGAGGGGCTGGAGTACATCATCCATGAAGCTTCTGAGCATATAAGCTCAAGCTACCAGTTAGGGGAAATAAATATCCTCGGGAGATGGATGTACAAGGATCCTGCTTCAGCAAAACAGACATTGGAAAAGTTGCAATCATATCGGTATGGCTACCCAAAGTAACCCTACCTACATCCATAGGCTCTACTCTCAACAACCTACCTTCAAAATCATTCCTCTCATTTAAAGTGGTGTTGATGTCCCCTCGCATAGAAGACGTTCTTGATGATGAACCCTTTAATCCATGTTCAAGGCCCATACTTCATGGATTCTTGTCCAAAAAGTTTAATTCTCAACCTTCCTGAATCACATTTGTTGATATACTTCGGTAGTGATGTGTGTGAACACACCTAGGAGCATGCGACCAGCTTTTTCTCTCTTTAGGAGGTCCTCCCCCCCATTTGTATATATGCCTATAACCCTAACGAGTGAGTTTTCGTATCACTACAATTCCTTGCTTCATTTAGGGGGTGATGGACATCCCTTCGGTCATAGTCTTAGAATCATCATCACCATGATCATGTGTTTAAATAAGCTTAACTTTGTGGCATAAAAATTTAATATGGGCTCATTTCCTTTCTTAGAGATTTACACGTGGAAACAATCAACATCTTCGAGAAAGAATTCACACATGAACTGTCTGCACTTGTGCATAAGCGCTTCAAGTTCAAGATCTTGCGCGAGGGCTACATCTCAAGGGCTCATGTCATATGCCATCCAACCTTTCAGTGTAGGTCTAGATGCATCAATCCACCTCTCTATAGGTCACTACTCAATCAAGTCCCTCAAAAGGAAGCGTGCTAAGCTTTTGAACAACTCCATGATACCTTGGATCTTAACCTCAAATAGAAGGCGTTCTTGATGATGAACCCTTTAATCCATATTCAAGGCTCATACTTCATGGATTCTTGTCCAAGAAGTTTAATTCTCAACCCTCCTCAATCACATTTGTTGATATATTTCGGTAGTGATGTGTTTGAACACACCTAGCAGCATTCGACCAGCTTGTTCTCTCTTTAGGAGGCCCCCCCCCCCTTTGTATATACGCCTATAACCCTAACGAGTGACTTTTGGTATCACTGCAAGTTCTTGCTTCTTTTCAGGGGTGATGGACACCCCTTCGGTCATAGTCTTAGAATCGCACAGAAATTGGTGAGCATCGTCACCATGACCAGGTCTTTAAATAAGCTTCACTTTGTGGCATCAAAATTTAACTTGAGCTCATTTCGACATCCAAAGGCACTATCACAACGACTATGCACACGATTTAATCCTTTTCCACCATTCAGCCTTTCGCATGGACACTAATAGTAACAATCTCCCACTAAAGCCCAATAGAAAAAGTGACTATGGGAGAAAAAAAATACAAAAATAAAAAAGAAAAACATAATAATGAACAAAAGTGGATGTGCATGAGTAGGTGTCATGGGAGTGGGAGAGTGGGTGAGTGGAACAAAAAAAGAAAAAGAAAGAAAAGAATTCGCTCCCTTTCCCACTCCCTCTCTCTCTCTCTCCTCCATTGGGAGTTTCTTTTTTGTGGTGTCCATGCAGGCATCCTAAGGGAGGAAATGAGTGAACTCTAGGCTGAGGGGATCAAGAAGGAAGAGAGCTCGAGAGGAAGGCTCTATTTGTGCTAGAGGGGGGCCATCCTAGTGTTTTGAATCTTTTGAAGATCATGATGACATATTAAGAGATGAAAAGAAAGTAGGAAAACGAGTCTAAACAACAACAACATTAGGGGAATTCGTGAAGGAGAGGATGTTGGCAACCTGCTGAAGAAGGGACTCTCTTGTTGGAGGGGCTGGAGTCCATCATCCATGAAGCTTTTAAGCATATGAGCTCAAGCTACGAGTTAGGGGAAATAAATCTGCTTGGGAGATGGATGTATCCGGATCCTTCTCCAGCAAAACAGACATTGGCAAAGTTGCAATCATATCCGTATGGCTACCCAAAGTAACCCTACCTACATCCATAGGCTTTTAGAGTAAGTCCAAAATAGCCTTAAGGTGACTTTGAATTCCGTCAAAAGATTGACGAAGTTCCGCAACTTTTACCAGGACATTGGACAAATGTCGAAGGCCTTGCTCTACTCTCAACAACCTACCTTCAAAATCATTCCTCTCATTTAAAGTGGTGTTGATGTCCCCTCGCATAGAAGACGTTCTTGATGATGAACCCTTTAATCCATGTTCAAGGCCCATACTTCATGGATTCTTGTCCAAAAAGTTTAATTCTCAACCTTCCTGAATCACATTTGTTGATATACTTCCGTAGTGATGTGTGTGAACACACCTAGGAGCATGCGACCAGCTTTTTCTCTCTTTAGGAGGTCCTCCCCCCCATTTGTATATATGCCTATAACCCTAACGAGTGAGTTTTCGTATCACTACAATTCCTTGCTTCATTTAGGGGGTGATGGACATCCCTTCGGTCATAGTCTTAGAATCATCATCACCATGATCATGTGTTTAAATAAGCTTAACTTTGTGGCATAAAAATTTAATATGGGCTCATTTCCTTTCTTAGAGATTTACACGTGGAAACAATCAACATCTTCGAGAAAGAATTCACACATGAACTGTCTGCACTTGTGCATAAGCGCTTCAAGTTCAAGATCTTGCGCGAGGGCTACATCTCAAGGGCTCATGTCATATGCCATCCAACCTTTCAGTGTAGGTCTAGATGCATCAATCCACCTCTCTATAGGTCACTACTCAATCAAGTCCCTCAAAAGGAAGCGTGCTAAGCTTTTGAACAACTCCATGATACCTTGGATCTTAACCTCGAATAGAAGGCGTTCTTGATGATGAACCCTTTAATCCATATTCAAGGCTCATACTTCATGGATTCTTGTCCAAGAAGTTTAATTCTCAACCCTCCTCAATCACATTTGTTGCTATATTTCGGTAGTGATGTGTTTGAACACACCTAGCAGCATTCGACCAGCTTGTTCTCTCTTTAGGAGCCCCCCCCCCCCCCTTTGTATATATGCCTATAACCCTAACGAGTGACTTTTGGTATCACTGCAAGTTCTTGCTTCATTTCGGGGGTGATGGACACCCCTTCGGTCATAGTCTTAGAATCGCACAGAAATTGGTGAGCATCGTCACCATGACCAGGTCTTTAAATAAGCTTCACTTTGTGGCATCAAAATTTAACTTGAGCTCATTTCGACATCCAAAGGCACTATCACAACGACTATGCACACGATTTAATCCTTTTCCACCATTCAGCCTTTCGCATGGACACTAATAGTAACAATCTCCCACTAAAGCCCAATAGAAAAAGTGACTATGGGAGAAAAAAAATACAAAAATAAAAAAGAAAAACATAATAATGAACAAAAGTGGATGTGCATGAGTAGGTGTCATGGGAGTGGGAGAGTGGGTGAGTGGAACAAAAAAAGAAAAAGAAAGAAAAGAATTCGCTCCCTTTCCCACTCCCTCTCTCTCTCTCTCTCCTCCATTGGGAGTTTCTTTTTTGTGGTGTCCATGCAGGTATCCTAAGGGAGGAAATGGGTGAACTCTAGGCTGAGGGGATCAAGAAGGAAGAGAGCTCGAGAGGAAGGCTCTATTTGTGCTAGAGGGGGGCCATCCTAGTGTTTTGAATCTTTTGAAGATCATGATGACATATTAAGAGATGAAAAGAAAGTAGGAAAACGAGTCTAAACAACAAGAACATTAGGGGAATTCGTGAAGGAGAGGATGTTGGCAACCTGCTGAAGAAGGGACTCTCTCGTTGGAGGGGCTGGAGTCCATCATCCATGAAGCTTTTAAGCATATGAGCTCAAGCTACGAGTTAGGGGAAATAAATCTGCTCGGGAGATGGATGTACAAGGATCCTGCTTCAGCAAAATTGACATTGGCAAAGTTGCAATCATATCGGTATGGCTACCCAAAGTAACCCTACCTACATCCATAGGCTTCTACAGTAAGTCTAAAATAGCCTTAAGGTGACTTTGAATTCCGTCAAAAGATTGACGAAGTTCTGCAACTTTTACCAGGACATTTGACAAATGTCGAAGGCCTTGCTCTACTCTCAACAACCTACCTTCAAAATCATTCCTCTCATTTAAACTGGTGTTGATGTCCCCTCGCATAGAAGGCGTTCTTGATGATGAACCCTTTAATCCATGTTCAAGGCCCATACTTCATGGATTCTTGTCCAAAAAGTTTAATTCTCAACCTTCCTGAATCACATTTGTTGATATACTTCGGTAGTGATGTGTGTGAACACACCTAGGAGCATGCGACCAGCTTTTTCTCTCTTTAGGAGGTCCTCCCCCCCCTTTGTATATATGCCTATAACCCTAACGAGTGAGTTTTCGTATCACTACAATTCCTTGCTTCATTTAGGGGGTGATGGACATCCCTTCGGTCATAGTCTTAGAATTTCACAAAAATTGGTGAGCATCATCACCATGATCATGTGTTTAAATAAGCTTAACTTTGTGGCATAAAAATTTAATATGGGCTCATTTCGACATCCAAAGGCACTATCACAACGACTATGCACACGATTTAGTCCTTTTCCACCATTCGGCCTTTGACATGGACACTAACAGTAACAATCTCCCACTAGAGACCAATAGGAAAAGTGACTATGGGAGAAAAAAAAAATACAAAATTAAAAAAGAAAAACATAATAATGAACAAAAGTGTATGTGCATGAGTAGGTGTCATGGGAGTGGGAGAGTGGGTGAGTGGAACAAAAAAAGAAAAAAAAAGAAAAGAATTCGCTCCCTTGCCCACTCCCTCTCTCTCTCTCTCCTCCATTGGGAGTTTCTTTTTTGTGGTGTCCATGCATGTATACTAAGGGAGGAAATGAGTGAACTATAGGCTGAGGGGATCTCGAAGGAAGAGAGCTCGAGAGGAAGGGTCTCTTTGTGCTAGAGGGGGGCCATGCTAGTGTTTTCTTTTGAATATCATGATGACATATTAAGAGAGGAAAACAAAGCACAAAAACAAGTCTGAAGGACAATGACATTAGGGGAATTCGTGAAGGAGAGGATGTTGGCAACCTGTTGAAGAAGGGACTCTCTCGCTGGAGGGGCTGGAGTCCATCATCCATGAAGCTTCTGAGCATATAAGCTCAAGCTACCAGTTAGGGGAAATAAATATGCTCGGGAGATGGATGTACAAGGATCCTGCTTCAGCAAAACAGACATTGGCAAAGTTGCAATCATATCTCTTGTCTCACCCGGCATGTCATGATGTTAGTAAAAATGCATTCGAACTTTGGATGGGGCCCTAACTTTGGTTCACTATAACCCTTTAATCCTTTAATCCATGTTCAAGCCCATACTTCATGGATTCTTGTCCAAGAAGTTTAATTCTCAACCTTCCTCAATCACATTTGTTGGTATATTTTGGTAGTGATGTGTTTGAACACACCTAGCAGCATATGACCAACTTGTTCTCTCTTTAGGAGGTCCCCCCCCCCCTCTTTGTAAATACGCCTATAACCCTAACGAGTGACTTTTGGTATCACTGCAAGTGCTTGCTTCATTTCGGGGGTGATGGACACCCCTTCGGTCATAGTCTTAGAATCGCACAGAAATTGGTGAGCATCGTCACCAGGATCAGGTGTTTAAATAAGCTTCACTTTGTGGCATCAAAATTTAATTTGAGCTCATTTCGACATCCAAAGGCACTATCACAACGACTATGCACACGATTTGGTCCTTTTCCACCATTCGGCCTTTCACATGAACACTAACAGTAACAATATCCCACTAGAGCCCAATAGGAAAAGTGACTATGGGAGAAAAAATAAATACAAAAATAAAAAAGAAAAACATAATAATGAACAAAAGTGGATGTGCATGAGTAGGTATCATGGGAGTGGGAGAGTGGAACAAAAAAAGAAAAAGAAAGAAAAGAATTCGCTCCCCTCCCCACCCCCTCTCTCTCTCTATCTTTCTCTCTCTCTCTCTCTATCTATCTATCTCTCTCTCTCTCTCCTCGATTGGGAGTCTTTTTCTTTGTGGTGTCCATGCAGGTATCGTAAGGGAGGAAAACAGTGAATTGTAGGCTGAGGGGATCGAGAAGAAAGAGAGCTCAAGATGAAGGCTCTCTTTGTGCTAGAGGGGGCCCATCCTAGTGTTTTCGTTTGGAGATCATGATGACATATTAAGAGATGAAACGAAAGCAGGAAAACGAGTCTGGACAAGAATGACATTAGGGGAATTCGTGAAGGAGGGGATGGTGGCAACCTGCTGAAGAAGGGACTCTCTCATTGGAGGGGCTAGAGTCCATCGTCCATGAAGCTTCTGAGCATATGAGCTCAAGCTACGAGTTAAGGGAAATAAATCTGCTTGGGAGATGGATGTATCCGGATCCTTCTCTAGAAAAACAGACATTGGCAAAGTTGCAATCATATCCGTATGGCTACCCAAAGTAACCATGATCAGGTGTTTAAATAAGCTTCACTTTGTGGAATCAAAATTTCATTTGAGCTCATTTCGACATCCAAAGGCAGTATCACAACGACTATGCACATGATTTAGTTCTTTTCCACCATTCGGCCTTTCACATGGACACTAACAGTAACAATCTCCCACTAGAGCCCAATAGGAAAAGTGACTATGAGAGAGAAAATAAATACAAAAATAAAAAAGAAAAACATAATAATGAACAAAAGTGGATGTGCATGAGTAGGTGTCATGGGAGTGGGAGAGTGGAACAAAAAAAGAAAAAGAAAGAAAAGAATTCGCTCCCCTCCCCACTCCCTCCCTCTCTCTCTCTATCTTTCTCTCTCTCTCTCTCTCTCTCTCTCTCTCCTTGATTGGGAGTCTTTCTCTTTGTGGTGTCCATGCAGGTATCGTAAGGGAGGAAAACAGTGAATTGTAGGCTGAGGGGATCGAGAAGAGAGAGAGCTCAAGATGAAGGCTCTCTTTGTGCTAGAGGGGGCCATCCTAGTGTTTTCTTTTGAAGACCATTGTTGAGAAAAGGGGAACAACAGACCCTAACCACCTCACATGGAAGTGAGAGGCTCTTCCAAGAGGAGTTGCAAGAAGTGCAAACAACGCACACACACCCACGTCGATGAACAATGGCACCATGGCCAACGTCAAAAGGAACGAGGGCAATGCTCACACACAAGACAACCCCAAATGCCAAACCCACACACATGGATCAACACATAGCACACAAAGAGAAATGTGGAAGCCAAATGATCCTTCATTCCATTAGAATGGAGGCCAAGGCCATGGCCAAGGGACCTCTTTTACAAATGAGGCTCTTCTTTATATAGAGAAGAAGAGAGGCATATGTGAATAAAGCATGTGGTCAAAAGACCACATGTGCTAAATCAAAAAGAGGATCTTCATGTGATATTGGGAATTCTAAAAGTAACAACCTAGAGAGAGAGAGCGCGTGGGGAGTTTTCTATGTGGGTTTTTTGTACATGTGCCAAAAAGCTACTTTATTGATAAGGCTTCAATACCATAGACTAGAGGAAATATCAAAAAGGGGTTTAGGAGAGTGTTCATATGGACATCTCCTAATTACAAAAAGAAGGTATTTTTATGAGGGCTAAAGGATGCCATAGCATGAGAAAAATTATGGGCAACCCTTATAACAACACCCTCCTCCTCCTAGACTTTGTCGCCCTCGACAAAGCTGAGAAAGGATCATACACAACTGAATTGTTCCCAGTTGGAATCTTTCAAATCTGGAAATCTTCAGGTCTTCAAAAATCTGCAAGTCTTCAATCAATCTGCAAGTCTTCAGTCCTTCCTTCAATCTATACTTCTTCAGTCTTCAGAGCTGGGCCCAGCACACATTCCACTGTGCAGTCCTTTGTAAAGCTGGGAATGTCTTGTCAGGCAGCTTGCAAACCTGAAATTGAACATACACAACAAGTAGACTGTTTCTATAGAATATAACATGTAATTCAATTTGTAGTTTCCATTTCAGGGGACATCAAGTCCTTAGGACTGCTCTTCTCGAGAGAAGTCCTCAAAAAATTCTTGTTGTCCTATCTTTTCTGGTGCCAACATATGGTCGTTCTTATCGTGGTGTCAACTAGGTTAGGTGTAATCTTCTTAGAATGAGAAAAAAAGTTGGACATAGACAGGTAGGGAATGAGTTTGGTACAAACCTGCGTTAAACATTTCAAGAGTCATGCATGTGTCAACATTCAACTCCTCACCATCAAATAATTTCTTGTCATATACTAGGGTCAATCTCAAAACTCATCTTTTATATCTTAGTATCTAGACATGTGCATCCTGATTGACCTATCCACAGTTTATTTATGCTATGAGAAGCAAAAGAGTAGACATGACTTCTTTAAGTGTGAGTAATCCCGTGTGATGTGTGAGTGCACTAACAGGAAAGCATACATGTAACTGGGATAACACCTGGAGACACATGATCATAGAAAAAGAAGTAATTCCATCCTAGTGCTTCCAATCATACAGATTTACGAGTGACCACAGAGAGCATAAACATGAAAAAAAGAAAAAGCAAATCCTCAAATCCTTGCTGCATTGACATCAACAGAACACTCTAAAGATTAGAGGTTACCATCATTCCTCCTTCGAACCTGAAGATTATCCAATGTCATCATAACTATCAAATCATCTAAAGGAGTCGGAAAGGATCAATGCTAAGTTCTATGTGTGTTGGCCTACAATGCATTATGAATAAGCCTTAAATGAGCTTTGTGATACCACGGAGTTACTGCCCTAGCAAAAAACAAACACTCAATCCTTGGAACAAGATGTACTCCAAACATTCTTCATATGCTTTGCCATGCTAAAATCTTAATTGTGTTAGCACATAAACAACAAAAACAAACCTGCAATTCTTAAATATGCCTCAACGAAACTTCTTGTGTTATCAAACAGGTGAAGGTGTGTTTGTTACCCTACAAGTGTCTCTAGTGAGTGTGCTTGGGCATGCGAATGAGTAGAAGGCAATTTGTCATTATAGTTGATGAAGATGAAAGCATACAGACACAAGAAGTGACAAATAGACCCCTTGTCCTTCCTCGGGTAATCATGAACTATGGTTAGTCTCCATCGGCCACACTAAATGTTGGACACCATCCTCAAGGAGATTAGTCACAATTATTCTGGGCACTTTTAAGCATAGCAAAACATCCTAAAAGGTAAGAAAAACAGCAAAGTGAGAGCAATTGCATTTATTCAGACTGTTGGAGGTTGCAACACAAGTCAAGGATGCATTTGATGCCTTCTTAGAGAGAGCATCAATATGATGCTACTTCTGGCAATATTTCCATGCAAGAACCAATGGAGACACATTATTTTCATAATAACTCTAAGTTCCCATCATCCTTCTGTAATACTCAGAGTTGTCACTATTAGGTGGAACTTAGACACAATACTACAAGAGGTAGACACCGAGATACTTCCACACCCACATCATCATGTTTCTTGAAAAAGGAGTGCTTGACCAGTGCAAGTAATGGAACAACTTATCCCCGAGCGAAAGAATAAAGAAATCTAAACAATGGAAGCATGAGGTCTTGTAAGACTCAATTCTCCTTCATCAGACATGCAAAGAAACAATCCTTATCTTCCACAGAGTATGCCAAAGTTCTTTTTAAAAACTCTATTACAGACTTATCATGAGCGTGAAAATTCATTGATCTTCGTACCCTTTCCTAGAAGCAGTACAATTATAGTGCGCATTTGTTTTTATGCAACAATTTCTTCATATCATACCATTAGAGCACCAACAGACGTGACCAATTGCAAATGCACAACATAGGGAAAAGCACCACAAAAAGTGTGTTACAGTATTTGCCTATCCTTTAATGAGTTGACCCAACCAATCATTTTGCAATCATGCGTTTACACAAAACTGGGAAATTTCTAAACATAAGGAGAGCAAATGTTTGCTCTAAAACATTGATCATTGAGTCAATCACAAAAAAAAACTTTCTATTTGTATAGATTCAAGCAGTAGAAAAGGTCGATTTCATTTTCCAAGTGACAATAGGGGATATGGACACAAACCCAAGCTAGAACAGTCACATACTTCATCCATGTGATGCTACTATTTTCCACTCAACAGAAGAACACATACAAGCATCACCGAAGTTGCACTATTCAAAGTTATGTTGATTGAAACTACCCAAGGAAGTGACCCTCCATCATGCAGTGAAGACATAGTACTAAACAAATTACAGAAGCCCACATACATCGAGTTGTTTGCAAGCCACATTTAGCCCACCAACCTGTGATACTCATGATAGAAACATGGTGAGCAACCAGAATGAACGCATTCATTTTATGCTAGGGAAATCAAAGACGATCCCAATGCATCATTGCACACCGAAAAACATTCTACTTTCTCAATGCTTCCAAATGATAACCCCAAGTTAAACATTAAAGCAATCAATGAAGCAGAGCCTATCAAGAACTATTTAGCACGCATGGTCAATGACAGATTTTCAATACCTATATGCAAGAATCAACAAGAATGCCTGCTTCAGCTTTAAAACAACTCCCTATTTAAGCACTTCCAATGTGTCCCTGCAATTGTACGAGTTGTGAGCTCCCTCCAACCTTAGGAAGCATTATGCACCTACATGCTCAAAGTGAAGTGTGTTCTCTTTTCATAAGCAAGTCAACATTAAAATCTGTTCAAGTATCAATTAAAGCCACAAAGGATGAGGAAGGTCATACATGAAAGGCTTCAAGGTTGGGTAACCTATGATTGGTTTCTAAGACATACTCAACAGATCATCAAAAATGGCAATGGAAGTTCAAGTTCTTCTTGTAAAATCTATATGGCAACATCAGCAATACCCATTCTCAACACCTCGTTGATCAAGCATGGAAGACATTCATAATTCTGCCATTTGTTTGATGCTTTAGTAGTCTTCTTAGTGGCTAAATGACTTGTTTCATCACTCAAGAGGCGTGGAAATTCACTGTTCATAAGCTAGGGAAGCATGATGACCACATAGAAAAGTTGTCTGGATAGAGAATCGGGGAGCTAACCCCCAAGGACATGAAAAGCACCATGAAGAAGGTAAAGCTACTAAGCAACCTAAAAGGAGGCAATTTTCGTGGTTCGTGAGCATGAAAAAGACAAGACGTGAGGCATGGAAGTCTATGACCGAATCGTCATAGTCAAGAACTAATGGATCCAAATAGATTCATGTTGTTCCCAAGGAATCACATGTTCGTATAGAAATACCGCGAGTAGGTGCGAGATGAAGTAGAATTCTCATAGTTGTGCATGTGACATAACAGGACAATTGGCAAAGCTTTCATGTTCATGGATGCCTTCGACTCTTGAGGAGAGAGTTACCGCTTCCTGCAAATTTCTAACACAGAAACACCAAGCCGATAATCATTTAGAAAATCATTCATATTAATCAAGAAATTCGTCCCTATCAATAGATATTGCAAGGGAAGCATCATGAAAATCAGTCACAATTACAAGAAGATCTTTCTCCCAGGACAGAAATTTGACCCACAACGTAATGGTAAAAATGAAACATCATGCACCATAAAAAAATAACTTTCGCAAGGAGGATGAGTGATAAAATCTTGATTCTCGCATCGCTTAGGCTTCAAACTCGCAAACATGTCCAGAGTATTTAGCACTCAAACTACGCAGAACATAGAGAAGTCAGATTTCCAATTCAAGAAATCACATCACAGTAGGAGGATCAAAGTTTGACCCCGTAGAAAGGGAGCGCACTACTTACCCTAGCAAAGTAATAGAAGCAAAACAAGTGATCCATCCCTAAGAGTAAAGGAGTTCCGCCCCTCAGCTTTTATGCCGTAGAGAAAGCACAGGGGAGCATGAAATCATTGATACGAACTACAAGATATTGTTACATCAAGACAACAAAAATCGCAGATAGCAACCCCGCAAAAGTTTATGTGAATAATTCATCTTCATTGTTCCTGTGTTATAATTAACAACATGTCGATACCATCTTGATTCGCATAACGTCATACACGTGAACAGTGCATCCAGAGTGCGCATTTGGAATTTCTACAACACATTCTACGAAGTATACCCAATGAAGATTTCAAACATCGACAGTAGCTATAACCCAACAGAATGTTCGTGTGTCAAGATCATCATTCCATGGCCCGAACCACACCTCTAGAGTATGAGCAGTCGGGGAGCATCTCTCAACATGCAAAGCAACATCATGTAGAGAGAAGACATGCGAGCCATCGTTTGACGCATGGCACATCTTACAAGATGAGGAGCAAAGCTCAACTCAGGACCCATCAAACACCCGTTAGAGCTTGAGAAAACCCCAGCCCACGATCCATGGCAGATGCCAGAACATGGGTGAATTGATCGAGCACCACAGTAGTATCTAACGAGATGTGCGCAAACCAGAAGCTCAACTCGTCCAATGCAGGCATTGAATGAAGTATTCATCATACCGAAAGAACATATGGGGAGGCCATGCTCAACACCAATGCGTGCATCAGTAGGAGAGGTGAGCTCAGCAGAGCATGGAGCATAGCTCAACACGCCAAGGAGACAACAAGGAGCTCAACGTGCAAGAGGAAAAGCAGAAAATGCATGAAACCTTGTTAATGCGCACACCAGGCCCCAACAGTTACGACACCTTACCTGCCCCCTCATTAACTAAGAGAGAGAAATGTACTACCAACATCTGCGCTCACATAGACTAACTTCGATGTATGGGCTAGACCCTTTTTCAACGGATATGAATGTGTGGGCTCAAAAATTGAGGAATCTTACGAAAATTGCCTTTAGCCATTCATTCCCCAATTGATGAAGAGAGGAGCGTTCGTGGAATTTTGAACTACCTAACTTCCAAAAGTCTTTTGTTTCTTTTTTTTTGGTGGGAATTTTCTTGAAATATTCAGGGGAAGAGAGAGAAGAGGCAAAGAGAGAATGTACCCCATCCCCCCATTCAATGCCATCACTGAGAAAGAGGTGACAGTGGTGCAGAGTGATGCCAAGTGAATGTGTGGAAATGTGTGTATGTGAGAAGAGGTGAGAGAGAGAAGAGGGTTAGGGGAAATTTTCATGCAACAAACAAAAATAAAGAACTAAACTACTCAAAAATTAACAAATGAAAGGTACCCTAGGCCAACCGAAGGCCACACGGATCCACAACTCAATCCAAGTGTGAGGTGCATCCACAAAGTGTAGGCACGGCAAGCTTGAAAAAACCCAACGGCTAAAGGCCGACGTCCCCGGCAACGGCGCCAAAATGTTGAGAAAAGGGGAACAACAGACCCTAACCGCCTCACATGCAAGTGAGAGGCTCTTCCAAGAGGAGTTGCAGGAAGTGCAAACAACGCACACACACCCACGTCCATGAACAATGGCACCATGGCCAACGTCAAAAGGAACAAGGGAGGGCAATGCTCACTTAAAGACAACCCCAAATGCCAAACCCACACACATGGATCAACGCCTAACACACAAAGAGAAATGTGGAAGCCAAATGATCCTTCATTCCATTAGCATGGAGGCCAAGGCCATGGCCAAGGGACCTCTTTTACAAATGAGGCTCTTCTTTATATAGAGAAGAAGAGAGGCATATGTGAATAAAACATGTGGTTAAAAGTCCACATGTGCTAAATCAAAAAGAGGATCTTCATGTGATATTGGGAATTCAAAAAGTAACAACCTAGAGAGAGAGAGCGTGTGGGGAGTTTTCTACGTGGGTTTTTTGTACATGTGCCAAAAAGCTACTTTATTGATAAGGATTCAATACCATAGACTAGAGGAAATATCAAAAAGGGGTTTAGGAGAGTGTTCATATGGACATCTCCTAATTACAAAAAGAAGGTATTTTTATGAGGGCTAAAGGATGCCATAGCATGAGAAAAATTATGGGCAACCCTTATAACAACAACTATGATGACATATTAAGAGATGAAAAGAAAGCATGAAAACGAGTCTGAACAACAATGACATTAGGGGAATTCATGAAGGAGAGGATGGTGGCAACCTCCTGAAGAAGGGACTCTCTCGTTGGAGGGGCTGGAGTCCATCATCCACGAAGCTTCTCACCATATGAGCTCAAGCTACGAGTTAGGGGAAATAAATATGCTTGGGAGATGGATGTATCCCGATCCTTCTCTAGCAAAACAGACTTTGGCAAAGTTGCAATCATATCCGTATGGCTACCCAAAGTAAGCCTACCTACATCCATAGGCTTCTAGATTAAGTCCAAAATAGCCTTAAGGTGACTTTGAATTCGTTCAAAAGATTTACGAAGTTCCGCAACTTTTACCAGGACATTGGGCAAATGTCGAAGTACTTGCTCTACTCTCAACAACCTACCTTCAAATGTCGAAGTGATTAGACAAAAAGTGGATTTAGATATCTAAAGAGGCAAGTGCTCACGAGTGAGTGCCCTTCCTAAGAAGCTAAAGTCATTATAGAATATACACTAAGAGCCTTTCAGAATGAAACAATCATAGCTCGAAAATAGGGATGTCATCCACCACAAACCCATTATTAGTACTGAGAGCCTTAATTATGGAGTTTACTTATGCAAGCATTCGATTTCTACTCAGTGTTGAGTAACACTCAGAGATTAGAAAGATTCAAGCATTCTATGAGCAAATGAAAAGCCCTTCTACATCTATAAAGTCAGTAAGCAAGAAACCAAGGTCCCCAAAAAAAAACCGTATGAGGTACTGACTTTTAGTGAAAACAATGTACGAGAAATCCAAGCACTATATCACTACAACAAATTGACCAAAATTATCAACCCTCACAAGATACCATGTAAGGACCACAAAATTTTATTTCAGTATGTTGGTCTTTGTCCAAGATTTGTATGATGATCCAACCTATAGCCTCCAACTGTCTCCTGTTATCCAAACGACATAAACTTAAAGCAAGAGGTCTTATTAATCATGAAACAAAAATTCCTTACAAGGCATGTTACAAGATATTTTTGGATGAATAAGTACAAAAATTGCACACATGTTTTGAATATCGATAAGGAACAGGATGCCTTTTGCATTCCTCAAAGATTATACCACCTGATATATCTGTGACCACATATTTTGGTCCCTGACCCAAGTCTCTCCCTATGAAGCACACATCCAAGCATTTTAATCTTCATACGACTGGCATAAATGTTTCCTCCAGCAATTGTAAGCACATGGTCACTGACACAGTCCTTGGATTCTATCAGCTGGCCCGGACAACCCAGTCAATGAGGCAAGAGAACATGTGTTGCCTGGTTCAGGCATGCATACTGCTCACTGTAATGATTAAAAAATATGCAAAAATGTTATATGTGCCAAGGGAAGGCACCTCGGGTATGCGAGCATCCATGTATGTCATCACCAGCCCAAGAATATCTAAGTTGGAACTCCTCAGAACATGAGCTTGTCACCATATACACGATGGGCAAGCCAAGTAATGTTGCACCCTCCACTCTTTGAAACTGATGAACCCTCACATTGTTGTAACATAGAGAATGTCTTGGTGAAGGCCCAACACGGCCTGTTGTGCCCCCCCCCCTTAAAACAATAAACCTGCATATTAGGCAACAGACAAATCTCATATCGGAGTGCTTCAAGTTCCATCATTTCAATCAATAGAATCAAAAATAACAAAAGCAAAATATATCGAACAGAGAGTGGCATGATGGTTTAGATGATACATCCATTTACAATACGGAAGGTAGGAGAACTGTGTAGACTTCTCCCCTCCCTATGCAACAATCGATGCCTATGAGCCTAGCAGACACAGAGCTCCTATTAACCTCTATGAATCATTCACCTGGGCAGCTTAGAGCATGAAGATATGGTTGTCAAAACCTGAAAAAGTAGAGCATAGGTAATGTATTTGGTGCATGACATCTAATAGAGAATAGTTGCCTCCACAATATAGCTTCTGAATGCAAGGGCATAAACATCACCCAGATCATGTACACGACCGTCGATCCCCAACAACAGAATCTAGCCATGGGAGAACAAGGGCAGAGATAGGAGTAGAATCCCCTGAATGGACCGATACCACAGTTCCTCTGTACCACACGACACCCTAGCAGTGTGTTGGCCTGAAGCACGGAAGCTATTCATAACTGGGTCTACACAGAGACCAATCATACCGGGCAGGAAAGCAGCGAGCGGATGCTTAGGAGAACTCCTAGTGGTCAACAACCTGTAGTGAGGTTCTTCATGCAAGAGCACAATAGCACGTATGTCTCTTCAAGGAGTAGTAGCACATGCATCACCTTCGTCGACCACCACACATATCAAACTGGAGAGGTGGGCAGAGCAATCAGAGAATTCAACCTTGCAGGAAGCACACCGACGAAGCAGACCTCTAGCCATGCAAAGGCCAAAATGCCACCGAATGGGGAATCTCCACAAGAGACATGACCCGGATAACGTGCAGAGATGGCCAGCTCACCTCAAGGATGAAATAAGAGTTGGTTGAGCAAACACTCCCCCGCTATAGCCGGATGAAGAGGGAAAGCAGGAGGTCGCTCGATTCTTCTA
Organism: Ceratopteris richardii; assembly: GCA_020310875.1. Taxonomy (NCBI): domain Eukaryota; kingdom Viridiplantae; phylum Streptophyta; class Polypodiopsida; order Polypodiales; family Pteridaceae; genus Ceratopteris; species Ceratopteris richardii. The sequence continues at coordinate 46,289,266 of CM035406.1, read as the reverse complement.
AAATTATGCAAAGATGCTACTCACCCGTAGTAGGTTAGGCGAGAAATTTTCATATGCATGAGGAAGCAGGAGGAGACGGGTCCCTTGGGCAGGACCAAGGGTAGCAAAATGGACACGGGGACTCAGAGTGGCTCACCCCACCATAGCCAAGGAGCTCGAGGCTCACCCCGCCATAAGGACAAGGCAATGAGCAGAGAGAAATCGGGTTTATCCCAATCACACGTGAGCTCCTATTTTGTTATTGAAGAAGTGAATTGCAATTGTCCATAACTAACTTCCAACCACATAGTTACTTATAGTTCGGAATTTTGGGAATTCAAAGATCCCTTGTGAATATTTGTGAGAAGTGAAAATATTCCGAGGGAACGAGGGAAGAGGCCAAGAGAGTGTGTTTCCCTCTCTCCATTCAAAGCCATCACTGAAAAAGAGGTGGCAAAGGTGAGAGTGATGCCAAAGTCAATGTAGTAAAAAAGGTGATTCTCTCTCTAACTACCAATCTTCTAGGATATTCTTTCCTAACAAACAAATCTTCATAAAAGCATGCGTGGGGATTTCTACGATTTCTACGTGCGATTTGCTTTAAGAGAGCAAGAAAGGAAAAATACCCAAGCTCACCTATACTGTGGTATAAGGAAATATCAAAAAGTGATTTCAGGAGAGTGTTCACATGTGACACGCAAATATATACAAAAAGGTTATTTCTCATGGTCTAGAGAGGGTTCTTATGCACGAATGAGGGTGTGCGCATACCCTACAACCCAATAGGAGGAAACCTATTTGCACAAAGTATCCTATTTAAGATGGATTTTTGATGATGAGTGTTGGCTAAATCCTTCATATCTACCAAGTAACAATCTCCCACTAGAGATCAATAGGAAAAGTGACTATGGGAGAAAAAAAACACAAAAATAAAAAAGAAAAACATAATAATGAACAAAAGTGGATGTGCATGAGTAGGTGTCATGGGAGTGGGAGAGTGGGTGAGTGGAACCAAAAAAGAAGAATAAAGAAAAGAATTCGCTCCCCTCCCCACTCCCTCTCTCTCTCTCTCTCTCTCTCTCTCTCTCCTCCGTTGGGAGTTTCTTTTTTGTGGTGTCCATGCAGGTATCCTAAGGGAGGGAATGAGTGAACTCTAGGCTGAGGGGATCGAGAAGGAAGAGAGCTCGAGAGGAAGGCTCTCTTTGTGCTAGAGGGGGGCCATCCTAGTGTTTTCTTTTGAAGATCATGATGACATATTAAGATCCTAGTGTCTGAACATTAATGACATTAGGGGAATTCGTGAAGGACAGGATATTGGAAACCTGTTGAAGAAGGGACTCTCTCGTTGGAGGGGCTGGAGTCCATCATCCATGAAGCTTCTGAGCATATAAGCTCAAGCTACCTGTAAGGGATTGAACTCACAACCTCTTGGTTAGGAATGTGATGGGCTAACCACTTGCCCCAAAAGCCATGGTTGAGGATTACTTCCTAATCCTCTCTCTTAGAGCGTGGTTCAACCATCTCCTACTAGGATTATGTTACATTCTTCCCCCCTTGGTCGATCATTGTCCTCAATGATCTACTCTTGTATCCCTCTAGCCTCGGTGATCAGTCCCTTGAACCCCTAGGTGCCCTTGAATTGATGTCCCTCAACCTCGCACAGTTTCTTGAACCCTGTTCGCAACCTTGGTCTCTTGAACCCTTGCTCTCAACCTTGGTGTCTTGAACCTTCTTGTTCGCAACCTTGGTGTCTCGAGCCCTTGTTCTCAACCTCAGTCTTGAACCTTGTTCTCACCCATGCTTGGTATCTTGAACACTCAATCAAGTGCCACCCAAGGATTCCCAAGGAATTCACACTTCCAAGCTAGCTCATTGGAAAGTTCATTCTGAGAGCTTTCCAACGGTATATTACACGCCTCAATCCGACCTACGGATTGAGAGATACACCCCAATCATTGTAAGGTCCATCATTGAAATCGACGCGCGCCTTCCACAATTCCTACCCTTTCACATGGAGGATGCCCAAGCGCCTTTTTTAGAGGCCATTGGGTCATTCCACTTTGCCCAAGCCTACTTCCTAGGCTCTGATACCAATGTAAGGGATTGAACTCACAACCTCTTGGTTAGGAATGTGATGGGCTAACCACTTGCCCCAAAAGCCATGGTTGAGGATTACTTCCTAATCCTCTCTCTTAGAGCGTGGTTCAACCATCTCCTACTAGGATTATGTTACACTACCAGTTAGGGGAAATAAATCTGCTTGGGAGATGGATGTATACGGATCCTTCTCTAGCAAAACAAACATTGGCAAAGTTGCAATCATATCGGTATGGCTACCCAAAGTAACCCTACCTACATCCATAGGCTTCTAGAGTAAGTCCAAAATAGCCTTAAGGTGACTTTGAATTCCGTCAAAAGATTGACGAAGTTCCACAACTTTTACCAGGACATTGGAAAAATGTCGAAGGCCTTGCTCTACTCTCAACAACCTACCTTCAAAATCATTCCTCTCGTTTAAGGTGGTGTTGATGTCCCCTCGCAACATGGTTCCCTCAATGTCTAAATTTCATGCCGTCGTAATTACGTTCGATGCATCAATCACATGACTAGGAATTGAAATTATCCGTGCAGATGTATGCAATGCACGTGATATTACTGGTGGACTAGTCATGAATGAAGATGTTGCTAAAATGGGATTTGAAACATACAGTGAAGCACTAGTACTACTTGTCAACATAGCGTGGCTTGAAGTCCCCTCCATCGCGCACAATCCGTTAACAAACTTATTTAGATTCCCTAATGTAAGTGATGTGTGTGATAAAATCAAAGGTACGATGCACAAAATTCACAAGAAAACGTCCCTGATTGGTTTGTGCTTTGAAGTGGACTTGATTCTAGGAGAGAGTGTTAGAATAACAATGTGGCTTCTTTTTCAGGAATGGATGGACTCTACAGTTTCACTTTGACTTGCTTCCTTCTTCTTGAAATCAAATGATGAGGCAGAACTCAATTATGATTCGGATTCGGGTCGAGGATAACTTCTCAAGAGTAGAATCCGGGTTTGAGATGGCTCCAAGGCTCGGATCCGGCTAGGATTATATATAGAAATTAAGATCACATAATACTTTGCGAGAACTTATGCACTCAAATCCTCCTAGCATAATGGTTAAATGATGCGATATTTGAGTAGAGGATCAAGTTTTGAACCCCATCGGCTTCGCTTTAGAAAACTTATTTTTCTCTATTCTTGAGGGTTCTAGAGCGGAAATATAAACTAATTTAGATAATCCTAGACAAGCGCGAGAGACAAAGTCGCATAGCACTTCTGGATAGGGACTTGTCCCCCCTCCTACATGACACAAGTTCGAATCCGTACTACGAGCCACTTTTGTTTGCTTAAGATGGTTGCAAGGTTTGCAGCATGTTCTATTCAATCTAATCAAATTGACCCATCTTCGCGGAGGCTTCTGATCTATTGGATAGAGCAACGCGTTCTCTCCATGATGCCATGCATTCAAAACCCGCGCGGGAGTTGCTATATATGACTTCCTTTTGGTTTATGGGAAGCTTCGAGTGGCAAAGATAAAGTCTTCACTGCACAAAAAAACAAGCACGAGAGTGCCTTGCTAAGTCAGATAGAACGAAGATCTGGAGACGATCTGATCATGGGTTTGAGTCCCACAAGCTGTCACTCAGAATTACGCTATCCTCTTGCTTTTGTAGTATTTAGCTTAAATATCCAGTGTGAGGAAGTCAAGAGGAATCTCTCAGATCGTCCGTGAGCAATCATGAAGATGATAGCGAAACAACATGATGATCAAAAGAAAGAGATCTCTAATAGCTAAAATGTAAGAGTTTGCGTGAAGATGATGATGCTCGCTCCAAGTTCACCATGGAAGCTCTGATATAGATGCAAGAACTAACAATTACGACCACCATGTGCTAGAGAGATGACTCTCCTTCCAACCTTATGTCTATATATATAGTTGCTTAAATGAGGACCACAAATGTAACTAGAGTCCACAAGTGCATGTGCAATCTCCTCCACTCCTTTCATATCTTCCAATAGAGTCTACTAGTGATCGGAGTGATCTCGACCACTACTTTAGTACCTTCCACTAGAGTCCATTAGTGGTGGTTGTACTCACCACTCTCGTTAAGTCTCACTAGACTCAAGTTAACTTGACATCTTAACTTGAGTTAGAAGGCTCTAGAGCTCCTTGGGGAAAAATCTCTCCCCATGCTCCCCAAGAGGGTTGAACCCAAGACCTCCTCCTTCACAACCTTGAAAATTAACCACTAGGCTAAGTGGATTACTTGTTTAAGAGAGCACATGGACTTATGCTTAAGTTTAGTCTCGAAATCTTTGGCCATATGCATGAGTGACCAAACGGTGTTGGATTTCAGATCTGTCTGAACCGACCGGACTCTTAGGTCATATACTTAATTTATTACATGGTGTCCATCATCCATGAAGCTTCTGAGCATATGAGCTCATGTGCCATATGATATGAAGGTAGCATGGGTGAGTGAGTTTGTGTGTTCAACTCGGTGTGTGCTTGAGTGAGAGTGTCTTGCTTGACTTAGAGTGTTTGAGAGTCAGAGTGAGACTGATAGGAGTGGAATGAAACAGAGAAGGAAAAGAGTTAGGCTGAGAGTGAGAAAGCATGTGTTTGATCGAGGAAAGGGGAGTAAGAAAAGAGAAAGATAGAGAAGGGAAGAGGAAATGTAAGGTTGGGGCTGAAGTGGACCTTAAAGAGTAGAGAGAAGAAGTGAGGAGAAGAAGAGGAAGAGGGAAAGAGTGAGAGACGGTGAAGTAAGCTGAGGTGTGGAATTTGGAAATACTTGAAAAAATTTGTCTTTCACTTGTGATTTGAGATCGCCCTTCCCATATCAAGGTTGAAGCATAGCCAAAGATTTAAGTACACCTCGATGGAATTTGGGATTGAGATTTGGATGTGATGGTACCATCTAAAGGATTTGGATCTAATGGGGATGAGAGACGTGAGACAAATCGTGCAGATGGGTGGCTTGAGGGCAAGAGGAACTTGCAAGTTACGAGAAATTGAGCACGAATATCTAGGTAAAGCTTCATATATTTTCTTATTCTCTTGGGTTCAAGACCTTATCTAGTACATGTGTTATTTTTTTCCTCCTCCTTAGGCACTTTCCAATATTCTTTTTGTTTTATATCTAAGTCATCAAAAGCTCATTCGCTAGCTCCCTAATCTCTTGGAAAATGATAGGATGTGGTCCTAAATCATTTGGAGATCCAAAAGTTTAAAGATCTAGGTCCATTCCTATGACAAGGTGGAATTCCTCAAATTTGGAATACGGAGGTGTTGAGGTTGTAGCAAGGAGAATGACCAAAAACCCTCACCACCTTGCATGGAAGCAAGAAGGAAAGCTCAAGAGTGACTCTCCTCTCATCCACCCCTACCTCCCACATGTTCAAGCCATTGGCAACAGCCCCATGCTTTGCCACATGCTTGAAAACAAGGAGAATAGGGAGTCAAGGATCCTAGTTGGTGAGGAAAATACAAGAGAATGCAACTACTCTACTCACAAAAAGGAGAGACATGCATAGGCACACACACACCACTCTCACACACTCACAAGACACAATACATGTAAATGTAAATAGTCTTCTTTGAGTAAATGAGAGCTTCTTCCATTGATAAATGATCTTACATGAGAGCACGTTGACCAAAAGCTCCCCTCTTAATAAAAATGAGCTTATATTTATAGGCTAAGCTCTATTCCCCATGTGCCTCTTTGAAAAGTCCAAAAGGTGATTCTCTCTCTAAGTGCCAATCTTCTAGGATATTCTTTCCTAACAAACAAATCTTCATAAAAGCATGCATGGGGATTTCTACGATTTCTATGTGGGATTTGCTTTAAGAGAGCAAGAAAGGAAAAATACCCAAGGTCACCTATACTATGGTATAAGGAAATATTAAAAAGTGATTTTTGGAGAGTGTTCACATGTGGCACTCAAATATATACAAAAAGGTTATTTCTCATGGTCTAGAGAGGGTTCTTATGCACCATTGAGGGTGTGTGCATACCCTACAACCCAACGCTCGCCCCCCTAGACTTTTTCGTCCTCGATAAAGCTAAGAGGAAAGGATCATACACAATTGAACTTTATCCAAGTTGAAATCTTCAACTCTTCACCATGCAATATTTTGTAAGGATGGAAATGCCTTCTCCAGAAGCTCCCAAACCTGAAATGACATACAAAAGAGCAAGTAGACTACATCTAGTAATGAGATAATCATTCATTTCAAATTTAGTTCCCACTTTAGGGGCATCCACTTTTGCAAGACTTTTCTTCTAGAGAGAAGTCTTGAAAATCTTATTGTTCCTGCAATCCAAGAAGTACAGCAAAAGAGCAAGGATCATCACAATAACCTATATATCCCTTATATCTTCATTCCTAAATATGCTATCCCCAAGTGAGTGTGAGACATATTGTAATTTATGGCATGAATGTGGTTTTATGTTTATCTTATGCCCCTACTATTACTCATACAATGCTCATATTAACAAGTTTGCTAATCAATAAGAGTATCATGCGTTCATAAAAGATTAGACAATAGTGAAACATTATGACTCTTATCATTCTGCAAGAACTCCTGAAATTCAAATAGCTTATCCAAAGTTATTCATGTTAAGCATAGTATCAAGTTATCTATGAGGTGAGAAGGATTAGTGCTGAGGTTCTGGAGTGTGTTGGCCTACAATGCAAAATAAGCTTTAGATGAGCAATGTGAAACTAGAGAGTTACTTCCCTAGCAAAAACAATCACTCATTCCGTGACTTCACACTTATTTGAGTTCATAACAGGTCTGAATCCACAGTGTCTCCTTGGTTTTACAGGAACAAGATATCCTCAAGACCTCCTGATCTACAATGTAGAGCAAAAGAATAGCAAAACACTGGTAAGACACCTTAGTGCAATTTTATAATAAAAATTCTTTGATATTCCCTTCAGGTGATGGCAGGAAGTTAGACCACATGTGCATCTTCCTAAATGGAAAAAATCATGAAGAGTGTTGATTCCATTCGTACTATGAAAATAGAATGCCATCTTCAGAGGAGAACTAATCAATGGACTACTGTTTGAGGAACATCTGAAAAGTGTGGGACAGTCTTACCCTACCCTACGAGAATGCATATATTGATCATGAATTTTTGAGTTAGAAAGAAGTGATGGAATGCCACAATCCTGGACATCAGTCTTTTATGCAAGTTTTTACGCAGCTCATATTCATCCAACATTTATAATCCTTGTTTATTATGCAAAGTCAGCAAAACATATCATGGTAAAGAGAGTTATTCCAGGGCTAGGACTTGGTCCAGTCCTCAAAACTTTGGAGCTTCCTGAAAGAGTCATGCCACCCAATGAGAATATCGATAGCTCTAGTCTTTAACCAAGGGATGGCCGTCGTGAACAAACTATCCAGAGAAATCAAGACTGTCCATGAACAAACTATCAGTACATCTGTGGAGATGTGTTATCAATTGTTATTAATGTCTGCAGTGCTAAATGTCAGGTAAAAACTCATACTAGATATTTTCACAATCCTCAAAGAATGTGCATCTATTAGCCTTTCTTTTAAAGAAGATGATGGATTCACAATCACAATTATGAAAAACTTTTATAGCAATATTCACAGAAGGCAAACAGTATGAGTTCACCCTGGGCACATACGAAACCAGAATATCCATGCATTTCGGTCATTGTCTAGTAGGTAGCATCTTCAAGCAATAAATGTCAAATTTGGTCTCGCATAGAATCACTCTTCTAGAGTAATCCTTCCTTAACTAGACATGTGTCCTTGGTAAGGAGCCGTGTCCTCAATCGCTCTTGCAACATTAGGAGACCCATCCTTCTGGTCAGTAAGGTTTAAGCAATCATCTAAAGCTCTGCATCAATCCTTCTGGGGAAGTGATTAGACAAAGAGTGGATTTAAATATCTAAAGAGGCAAGTGCTCACCAGTGAGTACCCTTCCTAAGAAGCTAAAGTCATTATAGAATATACACTAAGAGCCTTTCAGAATGAAGTAATCATAGCCCAAAAATAGGGATGTCATCCACCGCACACCCATTATTAGTACTGAGAGCCTTAATTCTGGAGTTTACTTATGCAAGCATTCGATTTCTATTCAGTGTTGAGCAACACTTAGGGATGAGACAGATTCAAGCATTCTATGAGCAAATGAAAAGCCCTTCTACATCTATAAAGTCACTAAGCAAGAAACCAAGATCCCAAAAAAAAAACCGTATGAGGTATTGACTCTTAGTGAAAACAATGTACGAGAAATCAAGGCACCATATCACTATAACAAAGTGACCAAAATTATCAACCCTCACAAGATACCATGTAAGCGCCATAAAATTTTATTTCACTATGTTTGTCTTCGTCCAAGATTTGTATGATGATCCAACCTATAGCTCCAACTGTCTCCTGTTATCCAAACGACATAAACTTAAAGCAAGAGGTCTCATTAATCATGAAACAAAAATTCCATTTAGGGCATGTTACAAGATATGTCTGGATGAATAAGTACAGAAATCGCACCCATGTTTTGAATATCGACAAGGAACAGGATGCCTTTTGCATTCCTCAAAGATTATACCACCTGATAAATTTGTGACCACATATTTTGGTCCCTGACCCAACTCTCTCCCTTTGAAGCACACATCCAAGCATTTTAATCTTCATACGACTAGCATAAAAGTTTCCTCCAGCAACTGTAAGCACATGGCCACTGACATAGCCCTTGTATTCTATCAGCTGGCCCTTTCAACCCAGTCAGTGAGGCAAGAGAAAATGTGTTGCCTGGTTCAGGCATTCATACTGCTCATTGTAATGATTAAAAAACCTGCAGAAACGTCATATGCGCCAAGAGAAGGCCCCTTGGGTATGCGAGCATCCATGTATGTCATCACCAGCCCAAGAATATCTAAGTTGGAACTCCTCAGAACATGAGCTTGTCACCATATACACGATGGGCAAGCCAAGTAATGTTGCACCCTCCATTCTTTGAAATTGATGAACCCTCACATTGTTGTAACATAGAGAATGTCTTGGTGAAGGCCCAACACGGCCTGTTGTGCCCCCCCCCCCCTTAAAACAATAAACCTGCATATTAGGCAACAGACAAATCTCATATCGGAGTGCTTCAAGTTCCATCATTTCAGTCAATAGAAGCAAAAATAACAAAAGCAAAATATATCCACCAGAGAGTGGCAAGATGGCTTAGATGATACATACATTTACAATACGAAAGGTAGGAGAACTGTGTAGACTTCTCCCCTCCCTGTGCAACAATCGATGCCTATGAGCCTAGCAGACATAGAGCTCCTATTAACCTCTATGAATCATTCACCTTCGACATCTTAGATCATGAAGATATGGTTGTTAAAACCTGACAAAGTAGAGCATAGGTAACGTATTCGGTGCCTGACATCTAACAGAGAATAGTTGCCTCCACAATATAGCTTTTGAATGCAAGGGCATAAACATCACCCAGATCATGTACACGACCGTCAATCCCCAACAACAGAATCTGGCCATGGGAGAACAAGGGCAGAGATAGGAGTAGAATCCCCTGAGTGGACAGATACCACAGTTCTCTGTAGCACACGACCCCCCAGCAGTGTGTTGGCCTGAAGCAAGGAAGCTATTCATAACTTGGTCTACAGAGAGACCAATCATACCGGGCAGGAAAGCAGCGAGCGGACGCTTAGGAGAACTCCTAGCGGTCAACAACTTGTAGTGAGGTTCTTCATGCAAGAGCACAATAGCACGTACATCTCTTCAAGGAGTAGTAGCACATGCATCAGCTTCGTCGGCCACTAGACATATCAGACTGGATAGGTGGGTAGAGCAATCAGAGAATTCAACCTTGCAGGAGGCACACCGGCGAAGCAGACCTCTAGCCATGCAAAGGCCAAAATGCCACCGAATGGGGAAGCTCCACAAGAGACATGACCCGGATAACGTGCAAAGATGGCAAGCTCACCTCAAGGATGAAATGAGAGTTGGTTGAGCAAACACTCCCCCGCCATAGCTGGATGAAGAGGGGAAGCAGAAGGCCACCCGATTCTTTAGAAATTATGCAGAGATGCCACTCACCCATAGTAGGAGAAGCGAGAAATTGTCATATGCATGAGGAGGCAAGAGCAGACAGGTCCCTTGGGAAGGACCAAGGGTAGCAAAATGGACATGGGGACTCAGAGTGGCTCACCCCACCATAGCTAGGGAGCTCGTGCCTTAACCCCAAAAGGAAGGAAACCGAAGTTTGGCCGCTTCATTTACCTCACACATGAAAATTTGTGAGTTTACGCTACATGCATGAGAGTTAGCGTTCTACCAAACTTTCACGATCACATTGAATTCATAAGGAAAAGGCAATGAGCAGAGAGAAATCGCATTTATCCTAGTCACACGTGAGCTCCTATTTTGTTATTGAAGAATTGAATTGCAATTGTCCATAACTAACTTCCAACCACATAGTTACTTATAGTTTAGAATTTTTGGAATTCGAAGATCCCTTGTGACTATTTGTGAGAAGTGAAAATATTTCGAGGGAACGAGGGAAGAGGCCAAGAGAGTGTGTGCCCCCTCTCTCCATTCAAAGCCATCACTGAAAAAGAGGTGGCAAAGGTGAGAGTGATGCCAAAGTCAATGTGTGGGAGTGTGTATGTGTGTGGAAGTGAGAGAGAGAGAAGGAGGTTAGGGGGTGTTTTTGTGAAACATTCAAATTGAACTAAAACTACCTTACAAAAGCAAGAAAATGGGGAGCAATTGGCCCAAAGGAAGCGTGAAAGTGCCATGCATAAACTCAAATCCTACGTAATTGAGCAAAAAAAATTTGCAACACAATACTTTACCACATGTTCTTGAGCTCTCCATGTGACGAAAGGCCAACCATCCCCGGCAACGGCGCCAAAAAGTGTTGAGGTTGTAGCAAGGAATGACCAAGAACCCTCACCACCTTGCATGGAAGCAAGAAGGAAAGCTGAAGAATGACTCTCCTCTCATCCACCCCTACCTCCCACATATTCAAGCCATTGGCAACAGCCCCATGCTTTGCCACATGCTTGAAAACAAGAAGAATAGGGAGTCAAGGATCCTAGTCCATGAGGAAAATACAAGAGAATGCAACTACTCTACTCACACAAAGGAGAGACATGCATAGGCACACACACACCACTCTCACACACTCACAAGACACAATACATGTAAATGTAAATAGTCTTCTTGGAGTAAATGAGAGCTTCTTCCATTGATAAATGATCTTACATGAGAGCACGTCAACCTAAAGCTTCCCTCTTTACAGAAAATGAGCTTATATTTATAGGCTAAGCTCTATTCCCCATGTGCCTCTTTGAAACGTCAAAAAGGTGATTCTCTCTCTAACTGCCAATCTTGTAGGATATTTTTTTCTAACAAACAAATCTTCATAAAAGCATGCATGGGGATTTCTACAATTTCTACGTGGCATTTGCTTTAAGAGAGCAAGAAAGGAAAAATACCCAAGGTCACCTATACTATGGCATAAGGAAATATCAAAAAGTGATTATTGGAGAGTGTTCACATGTGGCACTCAAATATATACAAAAAGGTTATTTCTCATGGTCTAGAGAGGGTTCTTATGCACCATTGAGGGTGTGTGCATACTCGACAACCCAACAGGAGGAAACCTATTTGCACAAAGTATCCTATTTAAGATGGATTTTTGATGATGAGTGTTGGCTAAATCCTTCATATCTACCCAGTAACAATCTCCCACTAGAGACCAATGGGAAAAGTGACTATGGGAGAAAAAAAAAAGAAAAATAAAAAAGAAAAACATAATAATGAACAAAAGTGGATGTGCATGAGTAGGTTTCATGGGAGTGGGAGAGTGGGTGAGTGGAACCAAAAAAGAAAAAGAAAGAAAATGTGTGAACACACCTAGCAGCATTCGACTAGCTTGTTCTCTCTTTAGGAGGTCCCCCCCCCCCCCTTTGTATATACACCTATAACCCTAACGAGTGACTTTTGGTATCACTGCAAGTCCTTGCTTCATTTAGGGGGTGATGGACACCCCTTGGGTCATAGTCTTAGAATCGCACAGAAATTGGTGAGCATCGTCACCATGATCAGGTGTTTAAATAAGCTTCACTTTGTGGCATCAAAATTTAATCTGAGCACATTTCGACATCCAAAGGCACTATCACAATGACTATGCACACGATTTAGTCCTTTTCCACCATTCGGCCTTTCACATGGACACTAACAGTAACAATCTCCCACTAGAGACCAATAGGAAAAGTGACTATGGGAGGAAAAAAAATACAAAATTAAAAAAGAAAAACATAATAATAAACAAAAGAGGATGTGCATGAGTAGGTGTCATGGGAGTGGGAGAGTGGGTGAGTGGAACAAAAAAAGAAAAAGAAAGAAAATAATTCGCTCCCCTCCCCACTCCCCCCCCCCTCTCTCTCTCTCTCCTCCATTGGGAGTTTCTTTTTTGTGGTGTCCATGCAGGTATCCTAAGGGAGGAAATGAGTGAATTCTAAGCTGAGGGGATCGAGAAGGAAGAGAGCTCGAGAGGAAGGCTCTCTTTGTGCTAGAGGGGGGGCATCCTAGTGTTTTCTTTTGAACATCATGATGACATATTAAGAGAGAAAAACATGCACGAAAAGGAGTCTAAACAACAAATAACATTAGGGGAATTCATGAAGGAGAGGATGTTGGCAACCTGCTGAAGAAGGGACTCTCTCATTGGAGGGGCTGGAGTCCACCATCCATGAAGCTTCTAAGCGTATGAGCTCATGTGCCATATGATATGAAGGAACATTGGTGACTGAGTTTGTGTGTTCAACTCGGTGTGTGCTTGAGTGAGAGTTCCTTGCTTGACTTAGAGTGTTTGACAGTCAGAGTGAGAGTGATAGGAGTGGATTGAAACAGAGAAGGAAAAGAGTGAGGCTGAGAGTAAAGCTAAGGTTGAGAGTGAGAAAGAGCGTTTTTGATCGAGGAAAGGGGAGTAAGAAAGGAGAAAGATAGAGAAGGGAAGAGGAAATGTAAGGTTGGGGCTGAAGTGGATCTTAAAGAGTAGAGAGAAGAAGTGAGGAGAAAAGGATGAAGAGTAAAGGATTTGGATCTAATGGGGATCAGCGAAGTGAGGCAAATCGTGCACATTTGTGGCTTGAGGGGAAGAGGAACTTGCAAGTTACGAGAAATTGAGCAGGAATAGCTAGATAAAGATTCAAATATTTTCTTATTTTCTTGGGTTCAAGAGCTTAGGCACTTTCCAATATTCTTTTTGTTTTATATCTAAGTCATCAAAAGCTCATTCGCTAGCTCCCTAATCTCTTGGAAAATGATAGAATGTGTTCCTAAATCATTTGGAGATTAGGGAATTTGGAATACGGAGGAAATCTATTTGCACAAAGTATCCTATTTAAGATGGACTTTCGTTAGCTCTCCCATATCATTGGCACGATTGGGATTGGGTCGCTTGTTTTCCAAGGTAATGACCTTCTATGAATTTCAAGGTAATGACCTTCTATGAACTTCTATGCGTTCGGAGGCCGCAATCTAATCCATCTAAATAGAGTATAGCTCCATGAGCATTTGATACACACAATGTTACACTTATGTGTTCCTCGAGTAGCTTTGATGTGAACCTTTTCCCTATACATGGGCACTTTTTACTCTAGTGCTGGCTAGAGGTTTTTTCCCCATGTTACCACATACTTGATACTCTCATATGTGGTGGTACTTTGTACTTAGGGATATCATTCAGCTCTTAGTTCAGTTCAGTACATCGATCAATAGAGAGAGCTATTCCAGCCATTGTCTTCTCCGTGTGTCTTGTTGCGTTTTTGCTCTTTGTGTGTGCTTCTCATGTGTCTCTCGCACTTCTACACACACCCAACAGTGGTATCAGAGCAGGTTCAGCTTCTTCTCAAGTTTTGGTTTTTCGCGTCGCGGCGCGCGTGCACTTTAACAGTGCAAATCGACTTGGGAGCATAGAACTGTGAATTTAAGCAGCCCGAAAACATTTCCAACAGGTGCACTGCGGTTTTACCCCCATTTCAAAGTTATTCATGTAGTCAGAATCGCCATCAGAGTGATGGTTTGTGAGCTAAAATTTCAGCACTCATTTCAGCTTTCGTCGAAGTGAAGATTTTGTCACATTCTTGTTCCTTAGTGAAATGGCGGGCAGAAATGACTTGTTTGGCATGCTTCAAGCTGAAGATAATCTTGATGGGACCAACTATCCGATGTGGTCTTACATGATGAAGCATGTTCTTGTTGCAAAACAACTTTGGAACATAGTGGCAGATGTAGATTGAAGACGGGCAGGTGCTTCTACTTCACAGTCTACTGTCACAGATGGAGCTTCTTCTTCGAGTACAGTGGTTTCTCCTTCTCCACCTACATAGGAGCAGCTTAGATGGGATGCAAAAGATGCTCAAGCTCATGCTTTGATTGCGCTTTCAGTAAAGCATCATATAGTTCCACACATTCGGTCATGTTCTACATCACGACAGGCATGGGTGTAATAAAGTAAGTCTATGATCTAGGGATCCGATGGCTTCAGACAGATCTGAAATCGGATACCGTTTGGTCACTCGTCTGTAGGACCAAAGATCTCAAGAGTAGACTCAAGCATAAGTCATGTGCTCTCATATTCAAGTAATCCACTTAGCCTAGTGGTTAAGTCTCATGGTTGTGAAGGAAGAGGTCTTGGGTTCAACTCCCATGGGGAGCATGGGAAGAGAGTTTTGCCCAAAGAGCTCTAGAGCCTTCTAACTCAAGTTAACGTGAGTTAACTTGAGTCCAGTGGACTTAACTCAAGAGGTGAGTACAACAACCACTAGTGGACTCTAGTGGAAGGTACTAAAGTAGTGGTCGAGATCACTCCAGCCACTAATAGACTCTAGTGGTGGATATGAAAGGAGTGGAGGAGATTGCACATGCACTTGTGGACTCTAGTTACATTTGTGGTCCTCATTAGTTCAAGCAGCTATATATACAGGCATAAGGTTGGGAGGAGAGTCATTCATTCATGAGCATTTGCAGTCGTTACGCTGTTGCATTGGTATCAGAGCTTGATTCTCTCCATAGCTCTCATCCTCATTATTTTGCTCATCTTGTGCTCTCCTATTTGTGTGTGTATTGCTCCTTCGACAAAATCAAAGCATTCTGCTCGCAGCTGAACGGAGAAGTGCGCCGATTTCCTCGCGTTAGCATCATCGAGTTTGAAGCATACTCCAAAAAGAAGGACATCACTACAGTGCAGAAGACAGGATTCGAACCCCCGTTTCTCCTTTAAGAGGGCGCCGCTCTAACCACAAAGCCAAACGGTCGCGCACGTTCTGATCTGCAGGCCACATCATCTTGTTCCTTTCTCGGCGCTGTAGAAGACTATTATTAAGGCGAAAAAAAAGACGATTTCTGTACGATTTCTGTAGTGCACTGTTAGGGATTTGAACCCTCGTCCCCCCAGCTGGAGCGACTTCTTCTATCCACACAACCTAAGCGTTGTTCGTGGCCTGCTAGACCGGCAGAAAGCTTGTGTTCTGAATCCCGCGGTGCAGACGGTCTCAATTAGGAGCCACGAAGAAAAAAAGAAAAGAACATCGAGTGCGCCGCTGCGTTCCAGGGGATTCGAACCTGCGTGGGTGGTTTGAGAAACGATTGCCTTACCCAAGGCGCACCATCATTTTGATTGCCTTCTAATGCAGAAGAGACTTTACTAAAACAGTGATCAGAGCTGAAGTGCAAGCCAAATTCTCTCCATCCAAGGAAGCAAGTTCTCTCAACCATCCAAGGAGCCAAATCAGTTCTTGCAGCCTGGAACCAAAGGATTATTTTGCTTTTAGCCAAAGAAACAAACAAGGAGAACCAAAGATTGAGCAAAGCTTGAAGGAAGTGGAGCTGTGGAGTGAAGATCCGGAGGCCTAACTTCGTCATAATTCTAGCACTTTCGGCTAGAATCAAGTCGACCTCAACGGACCAAATCATCAGGGACTATTTCTTGTGATATTCTTGCATAGCTCTTTTGATTTTGTTGCACACACTACTTGCGTTAGGAATACTTAGTAAGTTTAATAACGCTTTGTGTGCGATGGAGGGGACTTCTAGCCACGTTTCGCTTACGAGTACTACTAGTACGTCAGTGTTTGTTTCTGTTCCTATTTTAGTAACATCCTCATTCATGCCTAGACCACCAATAGTTGCACGTGCATTGCATTCATCTGCACCTATGGTTTCAAATACTAGTCATGCGTCTGATGCATCTAAAATAGAATCAGCGACGATTGTAGCATTAGACGTTGAGGAATTTGCGAGTAAAGGGGAAACAATCACTACTCTAAACGAGAGGAAAGATATGGAGAGTAGGATGTTGCTAGTTGAGCAAAAGCTTGGACGGTTGTCCAGTGTTCCGGATGAGGTTGCAGTACTCCGTCAATCTGTTGATGGAATCCAGGATCACCTTAAGGCCATTCTGAACTTATTTCAGACGCCTAAGGATTTCAGTAAGACTATTTTAGGTAGTCACACAGATACGATCGCAACTTCACCGATGTCTGTTAGGATGGAAAAGGATAAGGAATTATCCTCTCCCCAAATAGACATGTTTCCTTTAGCGGGAAGTATGAGCCGTTTGAGTCTAGCGTCTTCTACTCCCTTGTGCGTTGCTTCGGTAGGTATGTTAGAAACTCATAACCGCCCTGTGGATCTTTCCTTGGGAAAGGAGATCCGTCCTCCTTATTTCTCTGGAGAGGATAAGGATAGGAATAAGGACGCGGTTTTGACTTTCTTAGAGAAATGGAAAGATGTCCATGAACTCAAACATACCCCGGATCATGTGAGGGTAGTAGAAGCCAGTTTATCGCTAGGACCGAAAGCTTATACATGGTGGATGAGTCTCTCTGAGACTCACAAGAAACCCACCACTTGGAATGAATTTTCCCATCTTTTCAAGAAAGAGTTTCTCCCCGAGAATGAGGAGGAACGCAATTGGGAAGCTTGGGATAAAATTCAGCAGAAGGGTAGACCGCTATTGGTGTATATTTCAGAATACAGAGATGTAATTCTGAAGTTAAAGAATTTAGATGACTTCCATCGACTTCGGGGTTTTGTCAGAGGACTTAACCAGCGAATTCGAAGTGAAGTTAAGAGGCATGCGCCTAAATCCCTTGAAGAGGCGATTAAGGTCGCACAGATTTATGAGGACAATTCACGTTTGGATGTCCCGCAGGAAAGCAGTTATTCCCAGAAGAATAACTTTAAGCGTAAGGGCAAAGGGACTAGATCTAATGAAAGAGTGTCTAAGAAACCTCGTATTTTTAGACACATCCTTTCTCCAGAAGATCATGATAAAGCGAAAAAAGAAAACTTGTGCTTTAAATGTCTCAAGCCTGGACATCGAAGCCGTGCCTGTCCAGTCGGAAGGGAAAGTAAGGGAAAGGGTAAGCAGCAAATCAATCTGATTCAATCTTTGAACTTGGATGCGAATTCAAGTGCAAAGAAGGTTCAGATTATGCACTGCGACAGTACCCATTCATGCCAAATTTCCAAAAACATGTGGCAACCTCAAGAGTTTGGTCCACATGATTTGGTCAAGTTGCATGGATCAGTAAAAGGACACACCATTCGGATAATGGTGGATGATTCTGCTACGCATAATTTTATCAATTATGCGTTAGTAAAAAAACTGGCTCTTCCTCAGGAACCATCTCCTCATAAATACATTGTCTCCATGATGCACGGTCAAGACACCCGTGTTTGGGACACAATGATATGTAATTTGGAACTAGAAATCCAAGGATTTCAAGATACCTTGGACTTCCAAATCATGAACATGGATCGGGTAGATCTTGTTTTAGGGAGAGAGTGGCTATGGAGTCTAGGTCCTTCATTGACCAGGTGTTATTTTACAAATACTTTGGAATTCCAGCGTGACGGTGTCGTGTATAAGATCAAGGGTGAGCATGATGTTCCAAGTATCCCTTTGATTTCATACACTGCATTGAAGAAACTTGTAAACACTGAAGCTAGGACTCAAGCTTTTCTTGTCCTTGGCACCGATGTAATAGATTCTGATAATATAAATCAAGTTTCTTATGTCTCGTCCTTTATTCCTCGAGAAGTTCATGTTAAATTTAACAATTTAATGAAGGAATTTAAAGATGTGTTCCCTAAGGAACTCCCCTACGGCTTGCCACCCTCTCGTGGAAACATTGATCACAGTATCGATCTGTTTCCGGGTACCAAGCCAAAATCTCAAAACCCATACCGCCTCCCCTATGTCCAGAATCAAGAAGTAGAAAATCAAATCCAAGAGTATTTGGATAAACGATTTATCCGCCCAAGCCAGTCTCCATGGGCAGCACCCATCCTTCTAGTGAAAAAGAAAGATGGAACTATGAGGCTGTGCGTAGATTATAGGGTGTTAAACAATCTTACGATAAAGAACAAGTATCCCATGCCACTAGTCGAAGATCTTTTCGATAGTTTAAAAGGGGCTACAGTCTTTTCTAAGATTGATTTACGCCAAGGTTATCATCAGATCAGGATCAAAGATGATGATATTCCTAAAACAGCTTTTCGAACAAAGTTTGGTCACTACGAGTTTTTAGTGATGCCGTTCGGGTTGACAAATGCACCCGCAACATTTATGACTTTGATGAATCAAGTGCTGAAGCCGTATCTGGGAAAATTTGTTGTAGATTTTCTCGATGATATTCTGATCTACAGTAAAGATCATGAAAGTCACTTAGAGCACTTGAAAAAAGTTTTTCAACTTCTTCGCGATAATAAACTTTACGGTAAAGAGTCAAAATGTGAATTCTTTACCCCAGAAGTAAAGTATTTAGGTCATATTATTTCCGCGGAAGGAATCAAAGTTGACCCGGAAAAGGTCCAAGCGATTCTTGAATGGCCTGAGCCCAAGACGGTTCGAGAATTACAAAGTTTTCTCGGATTGGCAGGATGTTATCGGAAGTTTGTGGCTAGATATGCCAAGATTGCAGTACCTTTGACTGATCAACTCAAAGGGAAGCATCAGAAGTTAAATTGGAAAGAAGAGCAAGCAAAGAGTTTTCAAGAACTGAAACTTGCTTTAGCCTCGGCCCCGGTTCTACAAATTGTAGATCCGAACAAGCCTTTCCAATTAGAGACAGATGCAAGTTCATCTGCAGTAGGAGCAGTACTAAGCCAAGATGGTCGACCAATAGCTTTCGAGAGTAGAAAGCTAAGTCCTGCTCAGCAAAATTACTCTACCTATGAGCGAGAGATGTTTGCTATTATCAATGCTCTGAAGAAATGGCGCCATTATCTATATGGATCAAAGCTGACCATAGTTTTTGATCAAGAGAGCATAAAGTGGTTTGCAAACCAACCTGACCTTAGAGGTAGAAAAGCTAGATGGGCCGAACAGTTGCAAGAGTTCGATTATGAACTCAGGTACAGAAAAGGAAAGTTCAATGCAGTAGCAGATGCCTTAAGTCGGATGCCTATGTTAAACAATCTAAGTTTTGTACAAATTCAAAGTGAATTTATTTCAACTTTGAAAGGAAGCTGCAAAGAAGATCCAAGCTTCAGTCAAGCATGGAAAGCAGCTGAACAAGATAAACAAAATGAAGCAAGTACTTCTGAAAGAAAGTTTAAACACTATTCTCTCCAAGATGAATATTTGCTTTATAAAGGTAAGGTTTGTGTTCCAAGTACCTTGGACATACGAAATCAAGTACTTTTTGAATGCCATGATGCTCCAAGTGCAGGACATCCTGGTATTAACAGAACCTATGAGTTAGTAAAAAGACATTTTTATTGGCCTAGTTTACATCGAGATGTGCAAAACTATGTATCTAAGTGCCATAAATGTCAAGTAAATAAATTTGAACGACTTAAAGTTGGAGGATTGCTGCATCCATTGGAAATTCCCAAAGGAAAGTGGGAAAGTATTTCCATGGATTTCATTTCTGGATTACCCCGCACTCAGAAGGGCTCTGATTCAGTTTGGGTTGTAGTTGATCGATTGACTAAACTTGCTCAGTTTATTCCAGTCAAGACTACTTATAAGACTCCAGAACTTGCAAAAATATTTGTAAATCAACTTTATAGACTCTATGGTCTTCCAGTAGACATAGTTTCTGATAGAGATGCTCGATTTACAAGTCATTTTTGGCGAGCAGTCTTTAGTAGACTTGAAACTAAACTAAGTTTAAGTACAGCTGAACATCCCCAGACGGATGGACAGACAGAGAAAGTCAATCAGATTTTGGAAGACATACTCCGAGCTTATGTTACTTCCAAACAGACTGACTGGGAAGATTATCTTCCATTAGCTGAATTTGCCTATAATAGTGCCAAGAATTCATCAACTGAATTTAGCCCATTCATGTTGATGTATGGTTTCCAGCCTAGATCTCCTTATGCAGTAGGACTTCATAATGAACGAGTTCAAGCAGCTCAAGAGTTCCTTCAAGACATGAACTTTAAGCTCAAGTTAGCTAAAGAAAACCTAAAGAAAGCTCAAGATCGTGCAAAGGCTTATGCCGATCCGAAGCGTAGAGATGTTAGTTTTCAGGTTGGTGATCAAGTTTATCTTCGTATTCCTGAAAGATCGGAAAAATTCAAGACTGGTCAATGTGCCAAGTTGTCACCTAGGTATTGCGGTCCTTTTCCAATCACCAAGAAAGTTGGTTTGTGGGCTTATGAACTACAACTTCCAGATGATAGTTGGATTCATCCAGTGTTCCATGTTAGTCGACTTAGGAAGAGTCTAACAGATTCAGATAATCTAGTTGGACAACAGGTTATACTTCCTATTCCAGTAAATGAAACAGTTCCTCATGAACCTGAAAGGATACTTCGCACCCGAGATAAACGTACAAGAAGCCACTTGTATGAAGAGTGCTTAGTAAAATGGAAGGATGGAACTGAAGAAAATTCAACATGGGAAAAAGTTTCCACAATCCAACGACGTTTTCCAGCTTTCAAGTTTTAAGTTGGTCCCAATTAAAGAAGGTTTTTTACTTTCAAGTTTTTAAGTAAATAACCTAATTGAATGAATGCATGTTCTTCAAGTTTTAGAACATGAGGCTCGGGGGTTGCCTACAGTATGTATATAGCTCTATTTTCGAGGACGAAAATCTTTTCCAAGGGGGGAAGAATGTAATAAAGTAAGTCTATGATCTAGGGATCCGATGGCTTCAGACAGATCTGAAATCAGATACCGTTTGGTCACTCGTCTGTAGGACCAAAGATCTCAAGAGTAGACTCAAGCATAAGTCATGTGCTCTCATATTCAAGTAATCCACTTAGCCTAGTGGTTAAGTCTCATGGTTGTGAAGGAAGAGGTCTTGGGTTCAACTCCCATGGGGAGCATGGGAAGAGAGTTTTGCCCAAAGAGCTCTAGAGCCTTCTAACTCAAGTTAACGTGAGTTAACTTGAGTCCAGTGGACTTAACTCAAGAGGTGAGTACAACAACCACTAGTGGACTCTAGTGGAAGGTACTAAAGTAGTGGTCGAGATCACTCCAGCCACTAATAGACTCTAGTGGTGGATATGAAAGGAGTGGAGGAGATTGCACATGCACTTGTGGACTCTAGTTACATTTGTGGTCCTCATTAGTTCAAGCAGCTATATATACAGGCATAAGGTTGGGAGGAGAGTCATTCATTCATGAGCATTTGCAGTCGTTACGCTGTTGCAATGGGACACTCTTGCTTCTTTGTATGCCGTGCGTAATGAAGCACGTGTTGCATACTTGAGAAAGAAACTTGAGGATGTATGTATGGCTGAAAATGAGTCGGTGGATGTGTATGTGACATGCATCAAGGACTTGAAAGAGCAAATGGCAAACATAGATGAGATCATTCCGGATGCATCACTCATTTCTACATTGTTGAAAGGATTACCGTAATCTTTTCAAAGCTTTGCTACTACACTCCATTTGGTTGCAAAAGGAAATCCTAATATGTATGCATTTGATGAGGTTGTGTCTCTTCTTTTGCAAGAAGAGTAATCTAGAGTGAATAGGAGTGGTTTGATTGAGGGAACGCAAGCACTTGCTATCTCACAAAAGGGGAAAAGCAAGTTTGGTTCAGCTTTGGGTTCATCAAAACCAAAGCCTGAAGCTTCCTCTTCCACTCATTCCTCTAATGATGGTGATTTGCAAAAGAAGAAGAGATGCAAATATTGCCGGAAGGCTGGTCATACTATTGATGAGTGTAGAAAGCTCGCTAAACGCAATGAAAAGAAGAAGGAATCGGGCATGTCTATTGCTGAAAATTCAGCAAATGCAAAGAATGATGAAGCTAACATGGCTCAAGATTTTTGGGCATGTGTTGTTACATGTCATTATGATGCTTCTTTACATTCTAAATGTATGGTTGTGAGTGAGGCTAATTCGGATTGGTTCTTTGATAGTGGTGCTTCAAAGCACATAACATCATGCAAAAGATTGTTTGCCTCTTTGAAAGATGCACCTAAAGGAGGACATGTGGTGTGTGCAAACAATGCCTCTTATCCTATCATTGGAGTAGGAGAAATTGAGCTTACGGCTTCAAATGGAGGTGTGATTCTCTTGAAAAATGCATTGTATGTGCCCGGTATCAAGAAGAACTTAATTTCAGTTCCGTTGATTGCCAAAGCTGGACTTCATGTACACTTTGTTGATGATAAGTGTATGGTTCATGATTTCAGCAATGGCGATGTTATCGTGATGTCCGGTACATTATGTGATGGTTTGTATCGCATGGATACATACAAGAGGGCTGCCTCGAATGCCTTGGTTGCTCATACTTCTTCCATGGCTGAAATGGAGCTTTGACATGCTCGTTTTGGTCACTTAAACTTCAATAGTTTGCTTTACTTGCAAAAGAAGGACATGGTTATTGGTTTGCCTACACTTGAGTCCATTGAAAAGCATGCATGTGAAGGTTGCATTCTTGGAAAAATGCATCGTGCTTCTTTTCCAAAAGATAGTCATACACACACTACAAGAAAATTGCAACTTGTTCATAGTGATGTATGTGGTCCCGTCAAGACTCCATCTTTTGGGAAGCATGTATATTTTGTTACCTTCATTGATGATGCTACTCGCCATACATGGGTGTATCCTATGAAAGCAAAGAATGAGGTATTTTCTTGCTTCAAAGCATTTTTAGCTATGGCTGAAAATTTTTCTTCACAAAAGCTTTTGACTCTACGCACGGATCGTGGTGGTGAATACATGTCACATGAGTTTAATGCTTTTCTTCGTGAAAGATCTATTTCACACCAATGTACGGTGCCATATACACCTCAACAAAATGGTGTTGCCGAGTGTAAAAATAGAACTCTACTTGAAATGGCACGATGTATGGTTAAAGGAAAGCATCTTCCTCATAAGTTTTGGATGGAAGCGGTCATGTGTGCAAATTATGTGTTGAATTGTTGCCCTACAAAAGCATTGAGAGTCATCACTCCTTATGAGGCTTGGAATGGCAATAAGCCTATGGTTAGTCATATGCGTGTGTTTGGTTGTTTGGCATATGCTCTTGTGCCATCACAACAACGTCACAAACTTGATGACAAGGCAAAGAAATGTATATTTGTTGGTTATAGTGCTGAAAGTAAGGGATATTGGTTGTACCATCCATTGACAAACACAATTATTGTGAGTCAAGATGTGGTATTTGCTGAAAATTCAGTTTTCCCTCTACTTGAATGCAAAAAACTATCAACAGTTAGCTCACAAGATGTGTTCGATACACTCATGCCTTTGTTCCAAAATGGTGCGCTTGACTATGTGCATGTAGACCAGCCAACTGGGGTTCAAAGGGCTGAAAAATTCCAGCCAAATAGGGCTGAAAATGCAGAGAATTTCTAGCCAAACATGGCTGAAAAAATTCAGCCAAAAATTATCAAAACTGTTGGAAATTTCTAGCCACATATGGCTGAACATTTGCGTCAAAATATGGCTGAAATTGAGCATGAAATTCAGCCCACGCATGATGCACATATTGAAGATGTTTTACATAATGAACGCATGTCTATCAAGAGTGCACAATCTATGCCAAAGTGGTTGAAACAAACTTTGCAGGACAGCAAATTGAGTGCACCTTTACTTGGTAGAACAAGATCAAGCTCTCACCATGCATCAAGTAATTTTGTGGATTATTCTCTTATTGCTACAACATGTAAAGAAGAGCCACTTTCTTTTGAAGATGCATGTGATGATCCACAATGGATGAGTGCTATGCAATCAGAAATGGATTCCATACATAGGAATGGTACTTGGGAGTTATGTGAATTGCCAAAAGGAAAGAATGTCATTGGCACAAAGTGGGTTTACAAGATTAAGAGAAAATCTGATGGTAGCATTGATCGCTACAAAGCTAGATTGGTTGCCAAAGGATATGCACAGCAATATGGCATTGACTATGAGGAAACTTTTGCACCTACTTCACGCATGACTACCATTCATACTGTGGTTTCATTGGCTGCCCATCGAGGTTGGAAAGTGCATCAATTGGACATAAAAACAGCCTTCTTGAATGGAGATTTGCAAGAAGAGGTCTATGTGAAGCAACCTCCTAGATTTGCTATGAAAGGGAAAGAGCATATGTTTTGTCGCTTGCATAAAGCTTTGCATGGTCTCAAGCAAGCTCCACGTGCATGGTATGACAAAATACATAAGCACTTGATTGCTCTTGGCTTCACATGTAGTCCGATTGAAAGCACACTCTATGTACGCAAAAATGGGGCTGATCTTATAGTGCTTGTTCTTTATGTCGTTGACATACTCTTGACTGGGTCATGTGATGCAAAACTTGACATTCTTATGGCTGATTTGCAGCATACTTTTGATGTCACTTATCTTGGTCTTTTGAGAACATATGTGTAGGTTGATGATATTTTCACTAAAGCATTTGGAGCAGAGAAGCTGAAGAAGTTTCAGAAGATGCTTGGATTAGAGGATATGATGTTGAGCTTGAGGGGGAGTGTTGTGATATCAAGCTCAACATGTGATGATCTAGGATGACACGTACCACTTTTTCATTTCTATGACATGTATAATGGTCATGAAAGTATATGTCAGTACTTTCTCTGAGTAATGTAAATTCCAGGGTTAGTATAGACTAACTCAAGTCCAAGAAAATATTTTAGTGATCCAAGGTTGTTAGAATCAATCTCTTATTGGTCAAACAATGATCTATTGATTCAGTCAATAGTTCATTCTACTCCCTCGTACAAGAATCAACGGGCAGTCACAGAATGAGTAGCGCGTTCCAGTGATACTTTCTACATCTAATAGCGATGGGCGACGTGGTTAGAACAGCTGACTCCCAAGCTATGCACGCGGGTTCGAAGCCCGGCTACAGCATCGTCGATTGCGTGGAAGATTTTTAGTAGTATTTTATTTATCATGCTTTTCTTATTGTAGAAAACGCCGACTACAGATAAACATAGATAAAATCATGCAAGTAGCGATGGATTTAGCGATCGCTGAGCTTTACATAGATCGTAGCTTTATTGTGCTTTATTCAAGAGCTTTTCAAGGATCATCAAATCCTACATAAACACAAGCTTGGGATCACTTGAATCATCCTTCACCTAGTTTTCAACACAAGCTTTCTAGAGCTTGGACCTCAGTAGAGGTGGTGTTTCGTCTAGCACATGGGGCAGCCATGGTGCTAACTTGAAGCATGTTGAGGAGCAGCTATGGAGTTCTTCTTGGTGATTCTTCTTGGAGAAGATGAAGGGTGTGCTCACACTCTACCTCATGGAGAGGAGGTTATCTCTTGTTCATGGCAAGAAGACTTGTTCATTAGCAGCTTGATGGTGAGGATCGGCCATCTACATGGTGTATTTGAAGATTATCTTCTACAAGAAGATATTAGGTTGAAGATTGTCTTCTACAAGAAGATGTCGGGCTACTTCAAAGACATTGGATGGTGTTTAACATAAGATTCACATCTTATGTTAAGTATTCAGGTACATATTCTCTTTATGCACACAGGTACTACTTGAAGTTTATGGAGGCCTTGGCGTTCATATCAGGAGGAGTCCTATTCGGCATAGGTACAAGAGAAACAGTACGTATATGCTTTATGCATATTTGATGAGGTGTGTAAAAAGGTGTGTTCACATGAGTTTGAGGATTTCTAGCAGCAAACTTGTTAGCATTCTATGCTACTTTATAAGTATGTGATCTTTTCACACACGTATCTGACTTAGGGTCTTCCATAGTCTAAGTTCAGATGAGGGTTTGTTGACTATCAGTTTCACACTGATCCTTCCTCTTTCAATCACTCATATTCACTCTTCTATAACCTATAAGGTCACACATCTCATGTATATTCAGATTACTACCCATACATCTGAATATGTTTGTTACATTGTACAATCACTCATTCATCTATTTCTCATCACATAGAGTGGTTGAGAGTTTTGCTCCCACATTGTACATTGAACACAATTCAGTTACATGTGTATTTATCAGTGTTGAGTATGAAGTTGATGATCTGTAGGAGCCGAATATTTTTGGAAGAGTATGCAAATATACAAAAGTATTGTTTGAAGACCCAGACTTGATGAAGAGAAGACTACTTCAAATTCAAGGAAGAAGAATGGTTTAGAGAAGATGAAGGAATCAGATCAACATCAAATCAGAGGTATCAATTTTTACTCTCTAGCATTTGTTTGAAGAAAAGTTTTACAACTTTTTGAGAAGCATGGACACTTGGAGACATTCAGGAAGTAAATCAAACATTCAGTCATGAAGGTTTGATGACAGCAGATTCTACACAGGAGAGATCATTGATCTTGGATAGATCTTGTATGATCTTGAGTATTTATGATTCAATTGTCTATCCTTTGTTTATGAAGATTCTTAACATTGGAAGAAGTAAGTCAAAGATTTAGATTCTATCAGATTTGTGTTGCAGAGAGATAGAAATACTTGTTATGTTGCAGAAGGTTATGAATCCTATAATGCTTTTAGCAAGGTTTTGTTATGTTAGGATCAGCTAACCTTATTCTACAATATGGGAAGCTGAAGACTTACAGTGAAAGCTATTAGCAACTCCAGTGCTAATAAAAAGGGTTCAGAGATTTTGTTTCAGATACAGGTATTGATCACTAAACATTAGATTTATGAAGGAAGACGTTCCACATTTCATAAATTCTGATATACTTTGAAGAATACTGGATACTAGTGTTAAGTCATCTAGGGGGGTGATGAAACATGAAGACTTATTTTCAGCCATATGTAAAAGAATATAGAGTCATACCTACAGATATTCCTATTTTAGGTATTCCTATATTTCCTTTGTCAAGTTCTCTTTATGTTCCAGCTTTGAAAGAAGAAGGAAGAAGAAGAATGTTTGGAGAAAAGTTCCTGTTAGGATGTTCCTGTTGAGGAGAAGGTTCCAGAGTTCTATTTGAAGAGAAGCTTGATATTTCAGAAAGGTATATTTTAGAAGTGCACACATATATGTTTATACCAAGTTCTGAAGGAAAGAGGTATGAAGAATTTAAAGGATGAAGACACGATGACATCATAGATTTTTTACTCATATTTCAGTTGATTGCAATTGAGTTGAGTTGATTTGACTTGAGTACAATCAGAGATGAACCAGCGGTGTTCATAATACACTAAGTTGTGAGTTGTCAGTCACAGGCTCCAGGATTCAGTTCCTTATTTTGTTTAGTGTATTTACATGACGCAGCTGAAGTACGTTGAGAAACCTTTTTGTAAGGTAAATGCAAATATATGGATCCTAGTGTATGTTTTCAGGTTTTTGAAGACAAGAGATAGCAGGTTCGGAATCAGTTCATGCTATATTGTCAAGCAGTGATTGCTTGATGAGAACACTATTGGATATCTAGTTTGCATATTTTTTCAAGTATTATGGTTCATATTCAGCAAGTTCAAGTTTTCTTGAAGGAAAGTCAAATTCAGTTTTGAAGAACAAGTTCTAAAGTGCGGGAGTATAAGCTTGAAGCTTGTGGTAATTTGCAGATTATAAAGTTTGCAGATCCAGTTCAGTTTGAACCAATATGACCTTGCAGGGGGGATTGTTGGAATCAATCTCTTATTGGTCAAACAATGATCTATTGATTCAGTCAATAGTTCATTCTACTCCCTCCTACAAGAATCAACGGGCAGTCACAGAATGAGTAGCGCGTTCCAGTGATACTTTCTACATCTAATAGCGATGGGCGTCGTGGTTAGAACAGCTGACTCCCAAGCTATACACGCGGGTTCGAACCACGGCTACAGCAGCATCGATTGCGTGGAAGATTTTTAGTAGTATTTTATTTATCATGCTTTTCTTATTGTAGAAAATGCCGACTATGGATAAACATAGATAAAATCCTGCAAGTAGCGATGGATTTAGCGATCGCATGAGCTTTACGTAGATCGTAGCTTTATTGTGCTTTATTCAAGAGCTTTTCAAGGATCATCAAATCCTACATAAACACAAGCTTGGGATCACTTGAATCATCCTTCACCTAGTTTTCAACACAAGCTTTCTAGAGCTTGGACCTCAGTAGAGGTGGTGTTTCGTCTAGCACATGGGGCAGCCATGGTGCTAACTTGAAGCATGTTGAGGAGCAGCTATGGAGTTCTTCTTGGTGATTCTTCTTGGAGAAGATGAAGGGTGTGCTCACACTCTACCTCATGGAGAGGAGGTTATCTCTTGTTCATGGCAAGAAGACTTGTTCATTAGCAACTTGATGGTGAGGATCGGCCATCTACATGGTGTATTTGAATATTATCTTCATAAGAAGATATTAGGTTGAAGATTGTCTTCTACAAGAAGATGTCGGGCTACTTCAAAGACATTGGATGGTGTTTAACATAAGATTCACATCTTATGTTAAGTATTCAGGTACATATTCTCTTTATTCACACAGGTACTACTTGAAGTTTATGGAGGCCTTGGCGTTCATATCAGGAGGAGTCCTATTCGGCATAGGTACAAGAGAAACAGTATGTGTATGCTTCATGCATATTTGATGAGGTGTTTAAGAAGGTGTGTTCACATGAGTTTGAGGATTTCTAGCAACAAACTTGTTAGCATTCTATGCTACTTTATAAGTATGTGATCTTTTCACACACGTATCTGACTTAGGGTCTTCCATAGTCTAAGTTCAGATGAGGGTTTGTTGACTATCAGTTTCACACTGATCCTTCCTCTTTCAGTCACTCATATTCACTCTTCTATAACCTATAAGGTCACACATCTCATGTATATTCAGATTACTGCCCATACATCTGAATATGTTTGTTACATTGTACAATCACTCATTCATCTATTTCTCATCACATAGAGTGGTTGAGAGTTTTGCTCCCACATTCTACATTGAACATTGGTATATATGATACTATGAGTAAGCGATGGCTTACGTAACACCTTACACATGTTGTCTATTCTTTCTCTATCTTTATCTCATCATCTGTATGATTAAGTTGTGGTATGTTCATGTTTTGTCAATATGGAAGATTGCTGGAATTAATGTTGTACATGACTGGAACTATGGAACCATGGACCTATGACATGAGCCTAAGGGCCTACCTCACTTCCAACAAAGGTCACTAATTTTGAACTCCTGCATCATCTGATTCTTAATCTGCTTGATGCCATTAGCATCATTTCCTGTGAGTATGATATCATCAACATATACACATAGGTATATTACCTCTAAATTTCTCCTCTTAAAAAACAGAGAAGTATCTGCTTTACTCATGATGAATCCTTGATCCTGAAGATATGTAGTCAACCTATGGTTCCATGCCCTAGGTGCCTGCTTCAGTCCATCAAGAGCTTTGTTCAATTTACATACATATGTTACCTTACTTGGATCCTCATAGCTAGGATGTTGAGACATGTACACCTCCTCTGAAATCCAGACATTTAGAAATGCATTTTTTACATCCAATTGATACATGTTCCAATTCTTTGATGCAGCCACACTTACCAATACCCTGATGGTTGGCATTTTGGCCATAGGTGAGAAGTTTTCTTCATAATCAATTCCTTGGGTTTGTGAAAAACCCTTAGCCACAAGTCTAGCTTTGTACCTGTTTATTGATCCATCAGAATTCCTTTTGATTTTATAGATCCATCTAGAACCAATTACCCTCATAGACTCCTTCTTTGGTACTAGTTCCCAAGTATCACTCTCCTTGAGTGCTTCAATTTCCTCATCCATAGCTTCTGTCCATTCTACCTTGGTCTTTGCCTCTTCATATGATGATGGCTCTTCAAGTGACAAGTCTTTTGCAAGATAAACAGAGTGCTTAGCAACTAAGGAAGTGTCATACCCATATCTGATTGGCTCCTTACTCTCCCTTTGTGATCTTCTGATTGCTTGGTTGGATGATTCAGGTATATCCTCCAACTTCGTCATCTTGACTTTGCCTTTGGATTTCCATGCCTTGAATTCTTTTAAGTTGATGATGTCCTCATCATCTAAGTTGATGTCTTCAATCTGATTAGGCTTCTCCTTAGTGAGGCTTTGAAAATCCTCTACCAAGTCATAAGGTAGCTTTACTTTCCTACATTCATTTTCAAACCAAGAGTCATTCTCATCAAAGACAACATCTCTACTGACCATAAATCCTTTGTTGGAAGGATTGTCGATCGTGTATCCTTTCTTATTCAAGTCACACTCCATGAAGATGCACTTCTCTGCCTTAGGGTCTAGTTTACCTCTAATTTGAGAAGGGATATGCACATAAGCAACACATCCAAAGATCCTGCAATGATCAAGTGAGGGTCTTCTACCATGCCATGCTTCATATGGGGTAATCCCATCAAGAGATTTGGATGGAAATCTGTTTAGAGGATAAGTGGTAGTAGATAAACTGTCTGCCCACAAGTAATTAGGTAATTTTTTCTCATTTAACATTGACCTAGCTGTTTCAACAATTAATCTATTTCTCCTCTCTGCCACCCCATTTTGCTCAGGGGTGTACCTTGTTGTAATTTCTCTCTTGGTTCCTCTGTTCTGCAAGAATGCATCAAACTCATTTGAGAAGTACTCACCTCCTCCATCTCACCTTAGTCTCTTTAGACTTCTCCCTCTTTGGTTCTCAACAAGTGCAAGATACTTTCTAAAGCAACTGAATACTTCATCTTTGTGTGTAGCTCAGTGATGAGTAGCACCTCCTTTAATGTCAATCCGGGAAGACATGAGGATGGTATGAAGACCTCGAGCAAGTGAAGGCACAAATGTGTGAGTGAGAAGCGCACCAACATGCACACACATACACACGCACGTGCACACACATGGCAAGAACAAAGAGAACAAGGCAACTGAATCACTTCTATTACAACAAAGTTCTCATACAAGTTCAAAACTACAACAAGCTCGCCCAAAAATGAGCTCTCTAGCTCTATTTATAGTTTTTGACTAGCTTTGGTCCTATTCAGACCTAGTATTCGGTCTAGTTAAAAATTAGGTACCTAAGCTAGTTTGGAGGATCAAATGAGCTCTGAAAAATATGAAATTTGGTAGGCACTTACTTCTAAAGCTCCTCAAGCTCGAGGACTCCTCGGCTTGCACAAAATGGAGCTACAAAAGGTGAAATAGTATTTACAAGGGTTTTTAGTGATGAGAATCACTTTTAAAATAATGTAAGGATCGGAAAAATTTGGATGGGTTGCCTTAGTGCTAGATCTGCATGTATGCCTGTACTTGTTTCTTCCCGTATGAGGCCAACACTCCCACCCCCCTAGCGTCTATCATCTCTGGCAGACTTTTGTTCCGCTAGGTGATCAATGTATTGTTGTACTATGTTCGTGGCAAGCTCCTGTTCTTTGATTCTGAGTCCCTTGACAAGATCTCTTTGAAGAGCATCCCAATTTACCGCGTTCGGAATGTCAGGTTGTGGTGTGGTATAGAGCTATGAGTGCATAGTTTGTTCGCATGCAAATAACTATAGGAGATGAGTGGGTCGTGGTGCAAAAACTTTCGTGTGAGATTCCCAAAACCCCATGGTGAACATATCGTCAAAGGTTTGCTTATAGCAAGCAGGGAGATATCTGATTCTCGCATGCCATGCATAAGCAAATTGAATACTCGGGGTCGTGCTCATATCATAAAGTAAGTCATCATTACCATTTATGAAGCCCGGAATTGGAGGTTGGATGTTACGTCCATTGCGGAAAGGCTTGAACACTATTTGCATCATGTCTAGGATTTTGAGCATCATCTGCACGGCAACATTAGGCATGAGATGGAGGCGTGGCATCCAGTGTCTGATAGTAGCCATCATGTAGGCTACAGTTGGTGTGCCCATTGGGGGTGCAATGGAGGGGTAATTGAGCCATTGTTTGCAATTAGTATTGTTCTAAACTTTTATGGCAAATGCCTTCCATGATCTTCTTCGTTGCACTGGCCCAAAGCAAGGGTTATACTTCAAATGCATGGGAGTGTGATCCCATGTTCGTAGCATCTCCAGATAGGTCTCAAGTAATTTTTGCCTCCAGATGGGTTCGGATATGGCCCCTTTTTAGGCTTCCTCTGGAATGTCCTCTGGTTCGAACTGTGTTGCAAAAGTAGGGTACTTGTTGGTTTTGCGTTTGATCTCAGAGTTGTAGTCTGCCAACAGTACAAAGTAGGGCTTATACTGTAACTCTGAACTGGTTATCAGTCACCTAGGAGCCAAGTGCCTGAAATATTCAGATTGAAGTATTGTCTCCTCGATAGTTTTCATAGCCATCATCTGAGTGGATATACGCTCTTCGTGAGTTGCCCCCATCTCTTCTACTTGTTTCATCCATGCCGGAGGGGGTTCCTCATATGTGTCTTATCCTTCCTCCGTGACCCTGCCTCCTGGAAGAGGTTGAGGCTCATAGGTATCTTCAAATGTTTCTTCCACTGGAATGACAATAGCCTCCTCTTCTGTTGGTTGTTCGGGTGGAGATGGAGGTCGTTCATATTGTAACAATTTAATCTTTAATTCTGCCACTTGTTGGTGTAGCTCAAGTACATCGTTGGCCGTTGAAGATTCTGGTGGTGGAGAAGTAGCAACACTCACAATCTCTCTAGGTTCTGTTGGGTGCGGTGTGGGCACATGGTGTCTTTGCAGTTCCTTCACCTGGTCTGCAAGTTGTTCGTGTGCTTCTAAGAGGGTCGCATAATCTTCCAATACCTGCTGAATGTTTTTTGAGGGGATAGCTTGGAATTTAGCAGGATCTATAGGTGCCCCTGGCGTGTATTCGATGGCTGCTTCTAAATTCTCTTGATTCTGTTGCTGTAGTCGTCTATTCTCTTATTGAGCAGCTGCTAAGTGTCGGTGAAGTAAGGCCATGTTTCTTTGTAGTCTAGCATTACAGGCTAGCTGATCTCTGACTTGTTCTTTTGTTGCCTTACTCGTCTATGTATATTTGTCTTCGAGCTCCACATGAGATTGTTGGAGGGCGGTAACCTCTTGTTGTAATGCAGTCTTACTCAACTCCAAGGCATTGACACGTGCCTGGTGTTGAAGATAAATGTACAAGCTCATTTTCATATGAGCCATGCTTGGATAAATTTACCAAATATAAAGATAAAGGAAAAGTAGAGGAAAAAAGGAAAAAATAAGAAAAGAAAAAGTCTAGTCAAAACTTCATGATGAGTAAGAGATACAATATCTTGCCTTGTAGTTAGTAGCATGTAGTGGAGAAAGTGGTGAGTTAAGAAGGAGGCACAAACTTCTTCACATGTTCATTGGTTATAAAAGTGAAGTGGGAGCACATTCAAAAACAAGGAGAGAAAGAGGCAAGAGCTCCCAGTAGTCAGATCTAGCCATTTTTTCATTTTTTGTTTTCCCTTAAACTCCTTCCAGCCGCACTTCAGTTTGTACACATCTCTGTTGCAGAGCTCATATCTCAGTGCATATGTAACCATTTTGTGCATTTAAACATTCATTGGAAAGCTTATCTCGTGTACTTTTTGCATATCAAATATCTCTTTGAAAGCTTATGTAATTTGTGTGATATCAGTGAAAGAGTGAAGTCCAAGTTTTTAGTATACCTATGTAGATAGGTAGTCTATTTTGGTCAGTTCAGTTTCCCAACCAAAACATATCCAAATTGCATGATTATTGTCTTGTTAGAAAGAATCTACTTTCATTGTCTCAAATATCTCATTCAGATCATTCATACTCTGTGAGATATATGTCAGAGAGTAAAGTCCAAATTTACAGTGTACTTATGTGTGCAGGTGGTCTATCTTGATGAGTTGAGTTTCCTGATCAAAACTCATCCAAATTACTTGATTTTTAGCTTGTTGGAACGCTATTTGTGTCTACTTTCTCTGTATCAAATATCGTTCTCAAAAAATATATATTCAGAGAGCTATCAGTCCGAGAGTGAAGCTCAGTTCTTCAGCATACCTGTGTGGACAGGTAGTTCATCTTTGACAGTTGTGTTTCCTAATCAAAACTTGTCCAAATTAAGTCATTTATAGCTTGTTAGAAAGCTCTTTTTGTCTACTTTGATTGACTAAAGTATCAAATCATTTGAGTTTTGTGTTGAGAGCAGCAAGCTATCTAAGGTGCAGATGTTTATCCAAGTGCTGGACATAGAAGGGTTCACTACACACTTCCGTTGCGCATAGGAGAACTCATTCTCTATAGTTGGTATCAGAGCAAACTTGGTGTTGAAGCTTCATCAACAGAGCTGGAGGTGAAGCAAAGCAAAAGAGGAGCTACAAAACAAGAAGGAGTGTTGACAGGATGCGGGAAGAAGCAAGTATGGACACACATGAAGATGTAGCACTGAGGCAACTTATTTTTTTCAAAACCCCCACATCATTCTAAAGTGATTCTCATCACTACGAACCCTTGTAAATATCATTTCACCTTTTTGTAGCTCCATTTTGTACAAGCCGAGGAGTCCTCGAGCTTGGGGAGCCTTAGATGTAGTTGCCTGTCAATTTTCATAATTTTTAGATCTCGTTTGGGCCCTCAAATAAGCCCCGGAACCTAATTTTTAACTAGGCCGGACACTAGGTCTGAACAGGGCCAAAGCTAGTCAAGAACTATAAATAGAGCTAGAGAGCTCATTTTAGAGGTGAGCTTCTTGTAGTTTGAGCTTGTATGAGAACTTTCTTGCAATAGAAGTGATTCCATTGTCTTCCTCTCTTTGATCTTACTGTGTGTGTGCGTGTGTGTGTATGTGTGTGCATGCTTGTGTGCTTCTCACTCACACACTTGTGCTTCCACTTGCTCGTGGTCTTCATACCATCCTCATGTCTTCCCGGATTGACATTAAAGGAGGTGCTACTCATCTCTGAGCTACACCAAATTTTGGCGCCGTTGCCGGGGATCGAGCTTTGAGGACGAGCGTGTGATGGTAAGACGTAGAGAGGACGCGTTGGAATGGTAAGTAGTAGGTAAATTTCTGATTTTCCTCCATCTCCATCTTCACCTTCACCTCCTTCTCCATCTCCACCTCCACCTCCTTCCCCACTACATATCCCCTCTTCCCTTTCTTTCCCTCATTTGTTGTGTGCGAGTTTGAGAGAGAGCGATTGTGTGTGTTTGCATTTGTGTGTTTTTTGCATGTTTCTTGCAGGTACCAGCTCCATCATCATCTCCAGCAAGCTCAGCAGGTACAGAAACTACCTGCACAGTCCCCGAGGCGTTGAGCTCGAGCTATCGCGACACTCCGAAAAGTTCGACTTCTCACGATTCTGAGTGCACCACGGCATTGCGCAGGCCTAGAGCTCCTAGGAACCCTAGATAGAACAGGAAAATTCGCCATATCTCGAGCTATCGCGACACCTCAAGGTATCGCGACACTTCGCGAGCTATCGCGACACTTCGGGGTATCGCGACACTTCACGAGCTATCGCGACACTTTGGGGTATCGCGACACTTCCAGCCGACCTATCGCGACACTTCGGGGTATCGCGACACTTCACGAGCTATCGCGACACTTCGGGGTATCGCGACACTTCACGAGCTATCGCGACACTTCGGGGTATCGCGACACTTCACGAGCTATCGCGACACTTGGGGGTATCGCGACACTTCACGAGCTATCGCGACACTTGGGGGTATCGCGACACTTGGGGGTATCGCGACACTTCGACCCGAGCTATCGCGATACATGGCCTTAACGCACGAAATTTTAGGGTGAAATTTTTGGAGTAAAATTGAGGTACAATTGAGCTTAGTTTTGGTCACATTGGAGTAACATTAGAGCCTTAGAAGGGGGACAAGACCTAGGAACCTGTGAGGAAATCCCTGAACCCTGAGAGCCTGTTTGACCCCTATTTGCCTGAATGGTCACAACTTGACCATACGAACTCCGATTGAGGAGATTTTGGTCTCGTTGGAAAGCTCGTTGAGAATCCTACGTGGACCTCGACTGGTTTTTGTAAGAATCATACGTGGAGTTTCAGAACATGCATTTTTAAGTTGACCTTTAGGTGGAACTAAGTGGTTCTCAGATTCAGGGGGTACCGTGAGTTACTCCAGGGGGACTAAAAATATTGATGTGTGTCTTCCGATTACTTGTGGTAATAAAGCTATACTAACTGGTGAGTTTTTGCAGGAACTTGGTGTGCGCTCAAGGCAATCCAAAGCAAGCTAGCAAGGGTGAGTACCAGGCTTGGGAGAAGGCTTCCTGGGCTTGCATAGCTGTCGGGTCAACCAGCTGATTGAGGTTGGAAGATCTCATAACCCTCCTTTGTCAATTCCTAGCCTAGGCTAAGTACGACTTAGGTGTGGTAATTAACCAGGGCAACGTTAGGCACGAATTAAGTCCAAGAGAATTAATCAACCAAGTGCAAGAAAATAAATAGGTCTTAAGTGCGAAAACACTAAGGGACAAAAAGGTAAACGGGAATCGATCACTCATCAAGTGCGGAAATTCATTTAAGTACTCCTGACGACGCAATTTCAGACAAGACCA
Source organism: Ceratopteris richardii (assembly GCA_020310875.1). Taxonomy (NCBI): domain Eukaryota; kingdom Viridiplantae; phylum Streptophyta; class Polypodiopsida; order Polypodiales; family Pteridaceae; genus Ceratopteris; species Ceratopteris richardii. The sequence goes on along the minus strand of CM035406.1, from coordinate 46,252,356 downwards.
TAAACATAATAATCAACTAAAAAGAACTAAGTGATTGGGGCAAAATCAACCTGCAACGAGAGTGTGCTTGGGTTCCAGGGGGTGAATAAATCAGGCATATGAACCTTAGATCAGGCAGACACTTAGGCCGAGACAGACAAAGCCTCAGATCTTCTGAAGCTAGTGTCAATCACACTGCCAGGTCTTGGGCCCAGCAGTTGAGTGATTACCCATACACTGCCAGATCAGAGACAAGTGATTCTGAGATGTCCTATCACATGGAGAGATCAGTAGGTAGTTCAGGGTTGGCATATCTAGAAAAGCCAGAGGGGCCTTATAAGACTCAATTGGAATATATCAGGACGAATCGTCTAGGTGCTCGCATCTACGAAGACGGACTGAGAAGATCAGTGGTCCAGATTAAGAACCCCGACCAACCCCATGGAATAGACCACCCGGTAGTCAAGTTTGAGAATGGAGCATACCTAGATAAAGAGGGGACTATATATGTAGTCACCACTCTTCCCGATAGAACTGATGAGTTTGGAAATGTGATTGCAGAGACCGACATGGGAGATATAGAGCAAGGGAATTTAGAGAGAGAGCCAAGAACTCCCCGTGGTAAGTCTGTCTTGACCAGAATCATGACTCCTGAGTGGATTCCACAAGATAATAAAAGCATAGATCTGCTTTTAAATCGGGAAACCGATGAGGCTTTTTGGAGATATAGAACCTCTCAACCTCAGGAGGGGAACACCCTCACAATCTACGAGTTTAAAGACCCTGATAGTCCAGGCCAAGTAACCTACCTAGACACTGCATCAGAGAGAATCTTCGTGGTCACTGAGCAGGGAAGACATGCCTACACTTGGAAGGGTGAATTAGTTTTTCCCCAACCAAGGTCTAATGTGTCCTTTGGTCATCAAGGAGCTGGGACCTCCCACGCTCATGGCGCTCAAAGAGATAGAGGTAGAGACAAACCTGAGGTAAGTTTTGCCAACGCCCTGGGAAGAGAAAGAACGGGAACAGAAAGGAATAGAGTAGAAACTGAGAGACATAGAACCCCATGGAATCACCGGGACATTGATGATTTTCCTTTGCCAAGGCCGAGAGAACACACTAGGACCCTGCGTCCAACCCAACTAGTGAAGTCCATGAAGAATTACTTCGATGGCACGGGAGACCCGTATGACCATGTGGCAGAATTTCGACAAGTGTTGAAAGCTGAACAAGTGGAGGACCTATTCACGCAATATAATGCTTTCGGTCTAACCCTTAGGAACACTGCCCTTACGTGGTTCCAACCACTGAATGAGAGGCATTTCAGAAACATAGACCAACTCTTAGAGGCATTTATTGTTGAGTTTTCTAAGAGTGGAATCAGGCACAACACCTCCTCACTAATTCATAGCTTCAAACAAACACCTCAAGAGACGGTCAGACTAGCTGGAAGAAGATTTAGACAGTACCTGGAGAGATGCCCTATGCCGGAGTTGCCCACACCAGCCAAACAGGTGGCCTTGTTCCTAGACGGATTGTTGAGCACTAAGCTCAGGTCATATGTGTACCTGAAGGACCCTAGAACGATAGAGGAGTGCGTGCGCATGTGCATAGACATTGAGGACAATCTCGGTGAGGAATTAGGACTATCAAAAATCTATAAGGATTCTGATAACGCTAGCACACAGACATCTGGTCAATCCGCATCCATCGAGGAACTTGCAGAGAAGGTAGCCCAAAAACTAGGCGTCTCTAGCAAGCAAATTCCAAGATTTGCCCCAGTTAAGCGGTGTTACAATTGTGGCGGCGAACATATGGCAAGTGTATGCCCCATTATGGCTCAACCTCAGGCGAACCTTAGTGGCCAGTACTGCACCATAGAGCGCAGGTACACCAATCACATGGCACAAGACTGCCCATATAACAAACAAACTGTTAGGCAAAATTATCCTCAGCCATATCCACAACAGGGTAGATACCAGAATCAGTACCCATCACCACAATACAACAGACCGCAACAAACTTATCAGCCACCTTATCAAGGGCAGCAGAGACCTCAACCAGTCCTAGTGCAGCAACCCCCTACTCCAACCAATGTGATCCCAGTGAAGTATGCATCTACTGAAGAAAATCCGAACAGAGCCATAGTCCCAGTCACCCCATTGCTATCAGACAGTGACCCCAGTGACCATAGTTTTGACTCCGCACATATTGATAGCCCACAGGCTTACTACATGCAGTCACCCGAGCATAACGAGTCATACTACTATGAGGACCCAAGTGAAAATAGTGGGGAACCGGAGTATTCTAATGTCATGTACACAAACCCCAACTCTAGACCTCAACCCAGGCAGGTACGACCCCCATTTCCTAGAGGGCCATGTTTCAGATGTCAGGGAGATCACCTTGTACGTGATTGTCCACTACCTATCCCTACACTACCTCAGCCAGTAACCATTCAGGGCTTTTGTCAAGACTGCGGGAAAGAGCATCTCCTACGAGATTGCCCAAAAAACCCCAATAACATGCCTAAGATCACTCCTATCAATGTTGTGGGGTTAGTTGTAGACTCCATAGGAAGCGGGACTTCCACTGCACCTGTGCAGGTGATCACAAGAGCCCAGGCACTTCAACAACACCAAGGTGTTGGTCCCGAAAAGAGCCCCGAGGTGAGTGAAACAGAGAGCATACCCAAAAAGAGGACTAGCACCTGGAAGGATAGTCGTGAAAGAATGAAGAGACAATGGGCAAAAAAGATAAACGAACTTGAAGAAAGCGTGAGAGAAACCAAGGCAAAAATCACTGAAATCACATCTCAACCACACTCCCACACACTTCCACCACTACCATCCCCATCACCCTCCATTTCTCCACCCTCTAACACACCCCTCGTAACCCACCCACCACCCCGAGTAGGATCAGTATTAGCTGACCCCACTCCTGAAGGCTTGGACATGATGTTTAAAGCCTACCAGGCTCGACTTCAAGAAGGGCCAACAGCTGCAAACCTAGACAGGAGTTATCCTAGAGCCGACTTAGAGATTGAACGGATGAAGATGTGTATGAAAATGGTAGAACAAGCTCAAGCTATACTTGAGACTAGCCAAAAGTTCAGTCAGACGAACGCTGTCAAGCCGGATTTGCATTTCCAAGGCTTACTAGAAAGATTAGAGCAGTTGGTAAACAAATCACAAGTTTCTTTACCTCCACAGGCTCAACCAGTTGTTGAAAGAGGAAGCGCACCACAAATGGTAGCTTATGTTCCTAATTCTACGGATGCTAGAATACCTCCTTCAATACAACAGTACTCTCCAGAGTTCTTGCGGGAAATACAAGAAGAGAAATGGGCCAAAGAGAAGGGTGATTTCCCTCCTATTCCTGAGATTGATGACCTTCATGATCAATTTCCCCAAGACATTCCCTCTATCTATGGGGATCAAGCAGAGCAACAAGAGGATGAGAGATTAGATTTTGAATCTAATTCTTTACAAGAGTTGCCTCATTTCACAGGCCCATGGGAATCTGAATCTCTCCAGATCAGAGCGCCCACGATATTGGTAAGAAACGAAGACTCAGTGATTCCCAGGAACACTGATGTTGTGAAAAACACTAAGGTTCAATGTCACCTCACTGTAGAGGAGCTGCTCAAGGCAAAACCGGAGCTCTGGAATCATGTGAAGGATCAGGTTCCAGAACTTGAATCCAATATACCAAAAGTAGACTCTAAGCAGAAAGTTCCCGAGATACCTCTCGACAAGATAGGAGACATGAGCGAAGGTGAAGAAGGTAACACTTATCTTCCGATCACCTATCAAGGTTACACAACCAAAGCAATTGTGGATTCGGGTGCCGGAGTTGCTATCGCGACCATCTCCCTATGGAAGCGATGGGGCAAACCCACCTTAAGACCAACGAGAATGAAACTTCAAATGGCAGATGGTCATTTTGAAAGACCTCTCGGATTGCTTGAAGGGATAACTCTAACCACTTGTGGTGTGGAGTTTGAACATACGTTTGCTATATGTGACTTTGAGAAGAATAATGTTTACGAGATGATCCTAGGAAGACCCTTCCTCCGACAATTACAAATAGTACAAGATTGGGGAACCAACTCCTTGTACTTACAGCACTTAGGGGTCACCACCAAGGTCAATCTGAAGGATCACACCTTCAGAGATGTACCACCCCTACAGTGGAATCCTATCCACAAAGCGAAAGAAGACTCTATCTCCGTGCATTCTGGAAGTTCACCTGAACCATCCTGGTTGCATGAAGATACTCACTTGTGGATGTGCAAGGTCGCGGAGGAAGAGGAAAAGCGCCGAAAAGCGAGAGAAGAAGGAGCTCCCCCAGGAGATAGACCAATAAAAGACCCAGCCTATACACCGATGATATTTCCAGATGAGGAATTTGAGCCTCATGGTTGGGCAGAAATCTTAGCTACCATGGACATTGCAGTCAATGAAGAACAATGGACACCTCATTGTGATGAGGAGGGTTATGACATTTCAGTGTTCATGTGTCAGCCCTTGTTGGAAGAGTGTGATCCTAGTGAGTCCATGGAAGAAGAAGAGAGTGACGATGATCTAGAATCCATTGTGATGGATACTTACTTTGACTCAGAGGAACACTACTTAGAAGACATAGGAGTGTTAACCCAAAAAGAAGAAGAACCCCTTGCGAGTATTAAAACGATAAATTCAAAGAGAGGAAGTGAAGGAAGTCAAAAGAAAAAGAAAAGGAAAGCAGTAAGACAAGAAGAGGAAGAATCATTGTTTGAAGTACCAGAAAATTTCAAGAAATATGAAGTGGAAGACCGGAAAATTTTGGTACGAATGCCTAAGAGAGAGGCCATTATAGGAGAAGCATATGACAATAAAGAAAAGACCAAAAAAATTGTAGTGACCATTGAAGGGAACGAAGAACGATGTACGTACATAGGAGATGACCTAAGTGCAGAAGAAGAAGCAGAGCTCGTAGCCCTATTAAGGGAATATAGGGATGTGTTCGCATGGCATTATAGAGACTTGAAAGGAGTAGATCCAGAGATCTGCTCTCATACGATTCCGATGACCGCTGATGCTAAGCCCACCAAACAAAAACCTTACACGTATAATGACAATTATGCGGCCAAAATAAAAGAGGAGATTGACAGGCTGATTGAAGCCGGATTCATCTATGAGATTGAGCATACTGAATGGGTGTCCCCTATCGTAGTGGTGCCCAAGAAGAATGGGAAATTGCGAGTGTGCATTAACCTTAAAAAAGTTAATGCCGCTACGATCCGAGATAGTTATCCTCTTCCAATCACCGAACATCTTTTGGAGCGTGTTGCAGGCAAGGAAGTTTACAGCTTCCTTGATGGATTTTCAGGTTACAACCAAGTAGCCATTGCCCCCGAAGATCAGCACAAAACGGCCTTTGCCACAGAATGGGGAATCTTTGCATTTCGTGTGATGCCATTTGGGCTCACCAATGCACCTGCAACATTCCAAAGACTCATGTGTCATGTCTTCAAAGAGTTCTTGCGAAAGAGCTTAGAAGTATACGTGGATGATTTATGCGCTCATTCCCAAGAAAGGAGTCACCACATCCCCGAGCTTAGGCAAATCTTCAACAAGTGTAGAGATTATCGAGTGTGTCTGAATCCAGAGAAGTGTGTGTTTATGGTACGCCAAGGTAAGATCTTAGGTCACATTGTTTCGAAGAATGGAATATCAACAGACGAAGACAAGGTGAGAGCAATAGCAGAGTTGGCCAGACCAAGAAATGTGAAAGAGGTACAAGCCTTTATGGGCCATTGTGGATATTACCGTAGATTTATCCACATGTATGCCATCATAGCTAAACCTCTTTATGGGCTGTTAACGAATTTTGAATGGAATGAGGAATGCGAGACTTCCTTCAATGAGCTGAAGAGACGTTTGTGCACAGCACCAATATTGACTACTCCGGATTGGAGCAAACCCTTTCATGTCCATGTAGATGCCTCCAATCATGCAATAGGATGTGTGCTAGCACAACCCACAGGTGAAGGAAACCTAGATTTGCCGATAGCATATGCTAGTAGGCAATTAAATGCAGCTGAACGAAATTACACCACAACGGAGAGAGAAGGCTTAGGCATGATATATGCTGTGAAGAAGTTTAGACACTATCTATTGGCCAATAAGTTCAAGTTTTTCACTGATCATCAAGCGTTACTATATTTGGTCAATAAACCTTGCAATACAGGCCGCTTAGTAAGATGGTTCCTCTTACTAATGGAATACGACTTTGAAGTGGTTGTCAGGAAAGGTAGAACCCATCTTAGGGCTGACCATCTTTCTCGCATCACTTCAGGAGAGCCACCGCAAGGAGTGTCTGATGAGTTGCCCGATGCTTATCTGTTCAATTTAGAAGTTGTACCTAAATGGGCAAATAAGTTGGTACCAGTCCTAACCTTCGGGCCTGCAAATAAAAATGTTAAGACAAGCAAAGAGGAAATTGTAAAATCGCTAAAGTATCAAATATTAGCCGGAAGCATGTACAAGCAAGATAACGAGGGCATATTAGCTTGTTGTGTCGAGGATGATAAACATGCTAGTTGGCTGCAACAAGCCCATGAGGGACCGCTAGGGAATCACTACTCTAAACAACGAACCTTGCAGAATCTAAAACGCTTAGGAGTGTATTGGCCTAGCATGGACAAAGAAGTACAAGAGTGGATCCAGAGCTATCCAGAGTGCCAGGAGAGACCCCCAGTGGAGCATGCCACTCTTTATCACATGTCATTAATCCCAGATTGGAGTGCTCCACTGGTCGAGTTCATGAGAACAGGAACATTAACCAATCAGGCTAGTATTGCAAGAAAACGGAGCATGGAGCAAGAGGCTCAAGACTATGCTTTAGTAGGAGACAACCTGTATCGAAGAGGCAAGGATGGTTGCCTAAGACTGTGCGTACATGAATCAGACTACTTGAAAGTCTTAGAAACGGCACATAGCGGTGCTACAGGTGGGCACTTTGGGCCTGACAGAGTGATTAAGACTATTCTCTTCTCAGGACTGTGGTGGCCCACTCTTCATATGGATGCACATACTTATGTGAAGAGTTGCGACACATGCCAACGTGCCCAATATCCGACAAGAAAGGATGAAATGCCCTTGAGGCCAATGATGGGAGGACGTGCATTTTCAAAGTGGGGTATAGACTTTGTAGGTCCCATCAACCCCCCAGCTAGGAGCTCCCATGCAGAATACATTATTGTAGCCACAGATTACCTCACAAAGTGGGTGGAAGTAAAAGCCACGGCAAAGAATGATGCTCAAACGACGGCTAAGTTCTTATTCGAAAATGTGTTCACTAGATATGGGTTACCAATAGAGTTGGTTAGTGATAGAGGAACGCACTTCTTGAATGAGGTCATTGAAAATCTCCTTCAAGAATTCATGGTGGTACATAAGAAGTCTGCACCCTATCACCCACAAGCTAACGGACAAGCCGAGAGCACGAATAAGATCCTGTGTAACGTATTGACGAAACTGGTCAATAATAAACGCTCTGATTGGGACAAACAACTTCACCATGCTGTTTGGGCATACCGAGTTGCTTACAAAATGGTACTCAATGCCACCCCATTTCAGATGGTCTTCGGACAAAATGCGGTGCTACCCTTAGATTTCCTAATTCCAGCTTTAAGATTAGCACAAGAGCATGAGTGGAATGGACACGAGTTGTCCTCTAGGATCTTTGATCTAGAGCGTTTAGGTGAGACGAGGCTACGAGCAGCAGCAGGCATCTATGCTGCAAAGAAACGGCAAAAAGCATACTTTGATGCCCATGTGAAGGATAAGGGCTTGAAGGCAGGAGATCTAGTGTTAGTCTACACATTGAAACAACACGCAAGAAAGCTAGAAAAGAGAGGCTATGGACCTATGATCATTAATAGGATCTCCACAAGTGGAGCAGTACAACTAGCCACTTTAGAGGGGGATGTCCTCCCAAACTATATTAGCGGATGCAGAGTCAAACTGTATCAGGAACCCCTCACGGAGGAGATGCTAAGCCGACTCAATATTGCTAAGCAACGTAAAGAGGAGGAAAAACGAATTCGGGAAGAAGCACAGGCAGAGGCCTTAGAGCGTATCAGAAGAATGAAGTTGAGGAGACGAGGAAGGGACCAGCCTATGACTGACACTCAAGAGTCTCCAGGCTACCACATGGCCATGTGTGAGGCTTCAGGTGGGCGCACCCATAAGATAGTAGACCGACGACCTTTTGTGACCCTAGAAATAGGACAAAAGGACAGCACAACAAGCGTGAGGGCTTTAATTGATTCAGGAGCAGCCACAAGTGCAGTTCGGCTTTCTTATTGCCAGCAGCTGCAGTTGGAGGTAAAACCCATAGAAGCATATCTGATAGGATTAGGAGGTGTTGAAACCCCTTGTATGGGAGAGGTGGATCTTCCCCTCTACATACAAGAGGTCCTTATGCCAGCAAAAGTGCTAGTGTGTGAAGACGAGGATCTGACCGAACCTCTTGTCTTGGGCCAAGACTGGATCTATGATTACGCAGTCAACCTGAACCTAAGAAGTGGACTTCTTCAGGCTTGGGTAGGCCAGAGTCGTCTCACGATTGAATTAGAAAATCAAGCACTCAAACCAATAGAACAGGCAACAACTCCTGGTCCCTCCAGGAATCCACACGAAGATAACCACGTTGTGCTTGTCCAAACTTCTATGGTGCAGAGAAATGTCAATCTTACTGAAGGCTCAGGAGCCAAGAAGGAGTTCCTAATTGATCCAAAGAAGATTCTAAACGAACGGACCGAACATCACTCTATACGAAGGAGACCGCTGATCAAGAGGAAGGAGTGCCAACCCGCGCAACATGGAGCATCTCGTGGCGTGAAGCAGATCTGGATACGCAAGGATGGGAGACCCACAGCTCCAATCGCAGATTCTCAAGGAGACAAGAAACGAGCCTCACAATCAAGGAACAAAGCTAAGAAGCCCCCTAATATAACCCCTAGGCACACCATCTCTATTTGGGTTCCTAAGCGGTCAATGAAGGCCATCCCTAATGCTAGACAGATATGGGTGCCCAAGGCTAGCTTACAAGCCCAAATTACTTCAACTACAGGCACAAGGATGAAGCAGCTCTCACAAGCACTCTTGGCCAACAACTCAGGAAGTGACAGGATACCTACACCTCTCACTGTCCACACTCCCATCAACCCCAGGAATGTCTGGAAATGGGTACCCACAAGATCCCACATACATCACACTCTCAGACCGAAATCTTCACGTGTCCTTAGCTCTAAGAGCTACGACTCCTGTATCAAAGTGTGGAGAATTAAACGGTGTACTAAACCCCCTGACCCTATTCTGTAAATCCGTCCACACTAACGTAGAAGCATTCCGAGCCCATTGCATAACCAAAGTATGCATCTAGGATGACACTGACCTTGAATCACCACTCACACATATCATAAACACCTCACCACTAATCACTGACCTCCGGGATTGTCGTGTTAGTATTGTGAAGGGAACACCATTACATCCTGTTTCCTATGCAACACTAATGTGCCTTTCGTCTTCCAGCAGATAAGCAATCTACTCTCATGGCAACAGCGGCAGGCACAAGCTCTCAGGGATCTGGTGCTCCTATCAATTGGGATGCCATGCCAGTGGAAGCTCCACCAACGGCTAGGCCTGAAGAACTCTTGAATGTGCGAAGGATTCCTATTCCAGATCCACCCAGTGGACTAACCGAAAGAGTAAAAGGGCACTCCCATTGGTTCAATGAAATGCCAGGGGATTTGGGAGACGCAGATCACATCTGGGAGTCCAAGATGGAGTGTGGAGGGGTTTGGTGGACCTTCCAATTCTTTTCAAGAGAATTTGAGACCTTGCAAAATGCAGCTCCACTTCAAGAGATCTGGCAAAAGGCAGGACTTCAAACTTACTTCAGTGCAGCTCTACCAAAACCTGACTTCCTCAGGTGTTACTACTTGATTGCTACGTTGAAACCTACCGGGGATAAAGATCATTCAGGCACATTCTGGGTGCCCTCCTTATCTAATCTGGAGGAGATGAGGAAGTTTGAATTAAATGTAACCTTAATCAGGGAAGCCCTTCAAATGTATGGCACTCATGTGCCTTCAGATCGTGACCCCTTGATACCAGAATCAATGAAAAGCAATAGAGTCAAGAAGCTTAAAGACATGTGCGCCCTCACCCCCAACATCGCCATACCCCTGCGGATGTGCCTCCAGCACTTCGCATTTCCAGCTCAAGACCGCTTCACTCAGCCTCACAAGAAGATATGGTACGGATTGTATTTAGCAGAGACCGGAAGCTTGCCCATTAAGATGCCGGTATGGATCTTAGATCAGGCGTATGAGGCAGGCAAGCGGGGGGTGAGGAAGCCCACTCTACATGGTTGCTGTGCGTTGACTAGAATCATCTACAGATGTCTGGCGTATGATGTGCCAGTTGCTCGAGCCCTAAAGTATGCACATCTAGAATTGTTTAAAGGGCGAAAGTCAGGGAGTCAGCCTGCAAAAAGAATGCGTGGATCCCTTTCACAAGTCCTGATCCCTCCAGCAACCACTACCGAAGTCTCCACTAGAGAGGAAGCCCCGGTGGCACCAATCACAATCCATCTCCAGGAGTCTCAACCAAGAGAGGTGGTACAGCCCACTCCCTCTGCCCCTCCGCTACCTACCGATGCAGAATTCGCAGCGATGGCCACTTTCACCGAAGACCAAAATTTTGATTTTGAAACATTTCTGCAGACGGCTCATCTATCAGACAGTGAAGGTTGCCCTGACAATATCGATCCGGGGACATCAACCCAAAGAGAACAGGCACGAGGTGAGACAAGCAGCGTACAGGAGCTAGGAGTGACGCAACCTCCTCAAAGTCCAAACACACAAGCTCAGGAGCAGGCACCAAGGAATAACCCAGAAGAGAGTGAAGACGAAGCCCCTGCATATACGGCACAGCTCAAACGGCTATACCAAACAATCAAGCAGGTACAACGACGCCATAAGATGACAGAAGAAGCAAATAGGGCCCTAGTAAACCAGATGTTACACTCAGAGCATATCGATCCCCAGTTTGTAGAATCGCTAAATCTTTTGGCGGACACCTGTGGCATCAGTGAAGCAATGAGAACCTTGGTCTATCAAGAGAACCCTGCTTACGACCAAAGAAGAATTGATACACGACCTCGACACGGAAAGATGATTCAGATGGAAGTCTCTACCGCGTTAGCTACGTCCACAGCAGAAGATGTGCACATGATTAGCCCTAGGCCCAATGATGAACCGGAGGAAATTACGCATGCCCCATCTCCCCCATCATCTCCTATCCCACCCTCAGAGCCTCTCTCCACGTGTCTTTCTACACAACCATTCTCCTCCTATAGTGAGACCATTGTACACACCCCCGTTTCCACTTCCCTTCCTTCACCCTCATCCATCTCCGTCACTCAGGTTTTTGAACCCCAATTAGGTCACCCATTCTTCCCCCTTGCCTTTGGACAACCATCTGTCACTAGTCAGACTCTTTCCATCTCTTTACCGTCCACCCCTCCATTTCCTTCCCCCCAAACTCTACCTACCCCATCCCTTGTAACTGCCCCGGGCACCCCACTAATCACCCAACCCTCCTTGTGGACCCAATTTGTAAACATTCTTCGACAGGTTGATGAACATAAGAAAAAGTCCCTTCCCCAAGTTCACTTCCCCACATTCACAAACACCACTATCACACCACCCACCATCCCGGTGTTCACGTTTCACGAATCACACTCTCTCATGTCCGATCCCATGGACATCTCACCATCCACTGGGTCACCCACTACCACTGTTCTCACAACACCATCACATGTTATTACACTCACATCACCACTTCCACACACGATAGGCACAACATCCACTTTTCCCATTCCCACTTCCCAACCCCCTGCATCTTCCATCCTTACCCCCGCATCCACCTCATTTAGTCTTGCACTCGACACGATGCTCGAAGCTGCCACTCAGCTTAAGCAGGAATATACATTGTTGGAAGAAAATAACAAAGACCTTTGCACCCTCTCAGCAACTCTCCAAGAGCGTGTCAATGCTTTGGAGTTCAGTCATACGGAGTCACAAAGAAAGATATCCGCCCTCGAACAGACAAATGCGCAACTCGAGGCGAGACATATGGAAGAGCGCAAAGCCATGGAGGAACAGCTGCGAGATCAGATGGGCCGCAACGCAAGGCTTCAACGAAATATGGCTTTGCTACGACGACATCTAGCGGCAGCTCAAGAAGAGAACAGACGGCTTCAACAACAAAACCAAGAGAATCTCGAGGCGGCCATGGAGAACACCCCGGGAGCACCCATAGACCCGGTCAAATTTCAAGCGGTCCCATCAGAGAGCATACAACAAATATTGGAAACGTATGCCAATCTGTTAGAAGCACATGATCAGCTTGCCGACCAGCTAAAGGACTTGCAGAGACCCCAAGAGTCTACACCACACCGACAGGAACATAAAGAAATGACAGACGCTGCTACTTCAACCGAACCTGAACCTTCAACGCCCAACGACGTGCTGGAGTTATGGCAGCAGATCGCAGAATTAAAACTGAAGTTGATGCAGTACGAACGACCCCCTTCCCCACCAGAGCAACCGTCAGAAGAAGAAGCAGTTACCATCCCAGTGGAGGAAGCATTAGTCGACGCCTACGAGCCTCAACCATTCCCAGGAGGACGCGTAACAGAAGAAGGTCAAGATACCTATGAGGAACCCCCATCAGCATGGATGAAACAAGTAGAGGAGATGGGGCAAACTCATCAGGAGCGGATATCCACTCAGATGCTGGCAATGAAGGCCATTGAGGACACCATCCTTCACTCAGAATACTTCAGGCACATCGCCCCTAGACACCTTATCACTAGTTCAGAACTGCAATACAAGCCCTATTTTGTACTGTTAGCTGACTACAATGCAGAAATCAAACGGGTCACCAACAAGTGCCCCACATTTGCCACACAGTTCGAACCAGAAGACATACCAGAAGCGGCACGAAAAGGGGTCATATTCCAACCAACGTGGAGGCAAAAGTTACTCGAAACTTACCCAGAAATGCTTCGAACATGGGATCATGCCCCCATGCATTTGAGGTACAATCCGTGTTTTGGGCCAGTGCAAAGACGCCGATCATGGAAAGCTTTTGCCATCAAGGTTCAGAATAACGCAAACTGTAAAGAATGGCTCAATTACCCCGCTATCGCCCCCCCAACCGGTACTCCTACAGTGTCATACATGATTGCAACCATCAGACATTGGATACCACGCCTCCACCCTATGCCAGATGTCGCTGCCCAGATGATGCTCAAGATCTTCGACATGATGCAGGTCGTACTCAAAACTTTTCGCAATGTATGCCGTATTCAACCTCCTATTCCCGGGTTTATTAATGGTAATTACGACCTGCTATATGATATGAGCACAACCCCGAGCATACGAGTGGCTTACGCATGGCATGCACGCATAAGATATCTCCCTGCCTGCTACAAGCAAACATTTGACGATATGTTCACCACGGGGTTTTGGGAAGCACATTCAGAGGTATTTGCGCCACGGCCTACGCATCTACTCCATCTCTTTGCATGCGAACAAACGATGCATTCTGAGCTTTACACGATGCCACAACCTGACATGCCTGGTACAGTGGATTGGGAGGCTTTGCAACGAGATCTAATCAGAGGTTTAAAAATCAAAGAACAAGAATTGGCAACCGACCTCCTGCAACAATACATTGATCAAACGGCGGAAAAGAGGTCTGTCAGAGGCGACAGACCCTAGGGGGGGGAGAGTGTTGACAGGATGCGGGAAGAAGCAAGTATGGACACACATGAAGATGTAGCACTGAGGCAACTTATTTTTTTCAAAACCCCCACATCATTCTAAAGTGATTCTCATCACTACGAATCCTTGTAAATATCATTTCACCTTTTTGTAGCTCCATTTTGTACAAGCCGAGGAGTCCTCGAGCTTGGGGAGCCTTAGATGTAGTTGCCTGTCAATTTTCATAATTTTTAGATCTCGTTTGGGCCCTCAAATAAGCCCCGGAACCTAATTTTTAACTAGGCCGGACACTAGGTCTGAACAGGGCCAAAGCTAGTCAAGAACTATAAATAGAGCTAGAGAGCTCATTTTAGAGGTGAGCTTCTTGTAGTTTGAGCTTGTATGAGAACTTTCTTGCAATAGAAGTGATTCCATTGTCTTCCTCTCTTTGATCTTACTGTGTGTGTGCGTGTGTGTGTATGTGTGTGCATGCTTGTGTGCTTCTCACTCACACACTTGTGCTTCCACTTGCTCGTGGTCTTCATACCATCCTCATGTCTTCCCGGATTGACATTAAAGGAGGTGCTACTCATCTCTGAGCTACAAGGAGCTTCACAAACGCAAGAGCAAAGGACTATAACTATTCGAGGTAACTCTCAAAGTCTTTGATACTCTTCAATGGCTGACTTGGGTCAACAAGTAGAGAAGTTGGACAAGGATAACTATCCCGTGTGGAATTTTAGAATGACCAAATACCTAATGGGCAAAGGCTTATGGGGTATTGTGAGCGGCGATGATGCTCAGCCTCAAATCAATCAAGCTATGGCCACCGAAGTCCAAAGGAGGCAAGCAAAAGAATGGGAGGAGAGGAATAGGAGAGTCATGTTCCTCATTTCGCAAGTCATTACTAATGCCATGGTAGGTCATATTCAACATCTAGAGAAAGCTAAGGATGCTTGGGAAGCTCTTGAAAGGATGTATTCAACAAATACCAAAGCTAGGAAACTTCAACTCAAGAATGAGTTGAACACAATCAAGAAAAGTTCGAGTCAATCCATAGCTTAATATACTTTGAAGATTAAGGAGCTAAGCGATGCTTTAGCTTCTATTGGCACAACGGTTGAAGACGAAGATCTTGTGTGTTATACTCTCAATGGCTTGAGAGAAGATGAAAGATGGAAGCCTTTTATAACTTCCATTAACTTGAAAGATGCATATCCAGGTTTTGAACAACTAATCCCTCATCTTGTCACAGAAGAGCTTAGCTTGGTGGCCCCAAAGGAAAGGACAGCCACAACCAAATGTTATATGCAAGTCGAGGTAAAGGAAGAAACTCAAGAGGAGGCTCAAGAGGAAAGGGAAGAAGTCACAACCACTCCAACTACAATAAAAACAATTCGGAAGACAACAAGGATGCATCAAATGCCAACGCACAAGGAAGAGGTCAAGGTAGAAGTAGAGGAAGAGGCCAAAGATCCTACAATTCTCATAAAGGTATAACATGCTATCATTGTGGTAAAGTAGGACACTATGCTAGTGATTGTTGGCTGAAGAATGGAAGACCAAATGGAGGCAATCAAAGGAACCAAAGCAACTATGCAAGCACCTCAAGTGAAGGAAGCAAGGACACACTACTTGCAATGAGACATGAGTATAGAAGCTCTTGTGAAGATGACAAAAAATGGTACATTGATTCAGGTTGTAGTAACCATATGTCATGCCAAGGAAGTTTGTTCACTAATCTACAGGTACCAAGTGGAAAAGGATGTGTTGAAACAGGTGATGATACTCAACACATGATTGAACATATTGGAGATATAAGGCTTGGAGATACAAGTAGAGCAAAGGTACTATCTAATGTTCTTCATGTTCCTACAATTTCAAAGAACTTGATTTCAGTAGGACAAATGGTAGAGAAGGGTTATGATGTCATATTCAATGAGAATGGGTGCTTCATAAAGAATCCAAAGGAAGGCTTCAAGGTCATTGCTCGAGGTAGAAGAGAAGGAAGGATGTTAACTTTGGATGTCCAACATCCACATGGAAAGGTCATGTACATTCAATGTGGGAACAAGAAGATTTCAGAGCTGGACTTATGGCACAAAAGAATAGGAAACATCAACATTCCAAAGCTGAAGGGCATGAGCAAACATGAAGTGGTAAGAGGTCTTCCAAAATTTAATAGCATTGGACTACATGAGTTATGTGAAGCTTGTCAACTAGGAAAGCAAACGAGGCAGCCATTCAAGAGGAGCAATTATGTGGCTCCAAATGTCTTGGACTTGATACATACGGATGTATGGGGACCAACCCAAGAGGCATCAATGGCTGGTAATAGATTTTTTGTCACCTTCAATGATGATCACTCAAGAAAGGTATGGCTGTTTTGTATGAAGCAAAAATCATATGTGTTTTCTATATTCAAAAGATTCAAAGTTGAAGTTGAAAAGGAAACAGGAAGGTCTATCAAAACCTTAAGGTCCGATGGTGGAGGAGAATACTTCTCCAAAGAATTTTCAGATTTTCTACAAGAGAATGGGATCAAAAGGCAATTCACTTGTAGGTATACACCACAACAAAATGGAGTAGCTGAGAGGAAAAATAGGCAAATTGCTGAAATTGCAAGATGCATGCTCAACGAGATGAAGGTACCATTGTACTATTGGGCTGAAGCTACCACAACCGCCATTTACTTGATGAATAGGTGCACAACATCGGGAATACATCACTTGACTCCAGAAGAGGTATATTCCGGTAAGAAACCTGATCTTACACACCTCAAAGTGTTTGGATGTGTTTGCTTTGTTCACATTCCACAAGAAGTTAGAACAAAGATGGAACCAAGGTCAGAAAAATGCATTTTCATCAGCTACTCGATGGAGCAAAAAGGATACAAGTGCTACAACCCTAGAACAAAGGAATTAAGAGTCTCACGAGATGTGGTCTTTGATGAACTAAGACCATGGTATGAAGATAAAGGAAAGGAAAAGGTTCTTGAAGAAGATTGTGATGATTATGCAGGAACAAATCAAAGAGAAGCTCAACAATCAAGCACAAAGGCTTCAGGTCTAGAGGCATCTACATCAAATGAAGAATGTTCAACATGGAGGGGGAGTCATTCTTTGTCTCCAAATTCAGCTCATAGTAGAGCCAAAGAGGCAAGTGCTACTCCAAACAGTGAGGTAGATGCAAGTGAAGAAGAATATGAAGAGGTAATCACTCCGATGGTAAAGCTAAATAGGTTAAAGAAGAAACTCTCTAAAGGCAATGAAAGAAGATCTTCAAGGACAAGGTATCCAACGCAAAGGTTGAGTTATGCTAGTTTTATGGCGACACATTTTGCATACATGATGCAGGTTATCAAAGACAAAGAGCCTGAGACATATGAAGAGGCTTGCACACAAAAGGAATGGAAGCAAGCTATGAAAGAGGAGATCAAAGCTCTCAAAGATAATCACACATGGGAGCTAGTGCCAAAGAAAGAAGGTATGAAGATTGTTCCAAACAAATGGGTGTTTAAAGTAAAGAGGAATGTTGATGGTTCACTAGCTAGATATAAAGCTAGAATAGTTGCCAAAGGATTTAAACAGACACAAGGCATAGATTATGATGAAGTTTTCAGCCTCGTTGCAAAGATGGGAACTGTCAGAACCTTAATAGCAATTGGTGCTTCAAGGAGATGGCCATTATATCAACTCGACATCAAAAATGCCTTTCTCAATGGAGAACTACAAGAAGAGGTATACATGAGTCAACCGGTTGGATTTGAAGATGAAAACCATCCAGATTTTGTTTGCAGGTTGAAGAAGGCACTTTATGGCTTGAAGCAAGCACCAAGAGCATGGAATCAGAGATTGGTAGAGTATCTAACTAAGTGTGGATACAACCCAAGTAGTGCAGATCCTTCGTTGTACATGAAGAAGGAAGAAAATAGAGAGGTATATATTTGCATATATGTCGATGACCTCATCATAGTAGGAAACGATGTTACAGGGATTAAAGATATCAAAAGGAAGCTTGGTAAGGAGTTTAAAATTTCAGATCTTGGGGAGCTGAAATATTTTTTAGGAATTGAAGTTGTTTATGGAAAGAGTGGCATCTACTTGATGTAAAGGAAGTACTTGTTGGATGTTCTTTTCAGATTTGGAATGAGTGAATGCAAACCACTCACTCAACCCATGGACACAAATACAAAGATTTGTTCAAATGATGGAGAACCATTGGAAGATGTAACGACATATAGAAGCATTGTAGGATCATTGATCTATGCAAACATTACAAGACCTGATTTGTCTTATGTTGTTGGTGTACTTTCTCAGTTTATGCAAGCTCCGACAAGTGAACACTTAAATTCAGCCAAGAGAGTGTTGAGATACATAAAGCATACAGTTAATCATGCTTTGTTTTACAAGTTTGATGAAGAATTGCAGGTCAAAGGCTTTAGTGATGCTGATTGGGCAGGCTCAAAGGAAGATAGAAGATCAACCTCAGGTTATGTGTTCATGATAGGAAGCAAACCTATCATGTGGAGCTCAAAGAAACAACCTACTGTTGCACTTTCATCTACGGAGGTTGAATACAGAGGATTAGCATCTGCCACATGTGAAGCAATTTGGATTAAAAAGCTTTTGGCTGATCTTGGAGTGCAAGTTGGAACCATCCCTATATATGGTGATAACATGTCAAGTATCTACTTGGCAAGCAATCCTATGTTTCATGCAAGGAGCAAGCACATAGAGGTCCACTACCATTATGTAAGGGAGAAGGTGTTGAGAAAAGATGTGGAGATAAAGTTCATTAGAACCAAAGAGCAGGTTGCAGATATTTTTACAAAGTTCTTGGATGCTTCTAAACTCAAAGGCTTCAAGGATGTGATAAATTTGCAGGACATGGATGAAGATAACTCCCAAATGAGCTTGAGGGGGAGTGTTGAAGATAAATGTACAAGCTCATTTTCATATGAGCCATGCTTGGATAAATTTAACAAATATAAAGATAAAGGAAAAGTAGAGGAAAAAAGGAAAAAATAAGAAAAGAAAAAGTCTAGTCAAAACTTCATGATGAGTAAGAGATACAATATCTTGCCTTGTAGTTAGTAGCATGTAGTGGAGAAAGTGGTGAGTTAAGAAGGAGGCACAAACTTCTTCACATGCTCATTGGTTATAAAAGTGAAGTGGGAGCACATTCAAAAACAAGGAGAGAAAGAGGCAAGAGCTCCCAGTAGTTGGATCTAGCCATTTTTTCATTTTTGGTTTTCCCTTAGACTCCTTCCAGCCGCACGTCAGTTTGTACACATCTCTGTTGCAGAGCTCATATCTCAGTGCATATGTAGCCATTTTGTGCGTTTAAACATTCATTGGAAAGCTTATCTTCTGTACTTTCTGCATATCAAATATCTCTTTGAAAGCTTATGTAGTTTGTGCGATATCAGTGAAAGAGTGAAGTCCAGTTTTAAAGTATACCTGTGTAGATAGGTAGTCTATTTTGGTTGGTTCAGTTTCCCAAACAAAACATATCCAAATTTCATGAATTTTGTTTTATTAGAAAGCTCTTGGTTTCTACTTTCACTATCTGAAATATCTCATTCATATCGTTCATATCCTGTGAGATATCTATCAGAGAGTAAAGTGTAAATTTATAGTGTACTTATGTGTGCAGGTGGTCTATCTTGATGAGTTGAGTTTCCTGATCAAAACGCATCCAAATTACTTGATTTTTAGGTTGTTGGAAAGCTATTTGTTTCTACTTTCTCTATTCCAAATATCTTTCTCAAAGGATATATATTCAGAGAGCTATCAGTCCGAGAGTGAAGCTCAGTTCTTCAGCATACCTGTGTGGACAGGTAGTTCATCTTTGACAGTTGTGTTTCCTAATCAAAACTTGTCCAAATTAAGTCATTTATAGCTTGTTAGAAATATCTCTTTGTCTACTTTGATTTACTAAAGTATCAAGTCCATTTGAGGTTTTTGTTGAGAGCAGCAAGCTATCTAAGGTGCAGATGTTTGTCCAAGTGTTGGACATACAAGGGTTCACTACACACTTCCGTTGCGCATAGGAGAACTCATTCTCTACACCTGGAGGTGGGACGACAGAGTACAAAGCTATTTATTCTTTTCTTCCAATAATCTGTATTCCTATTTGAGGTGGGCAGCAGCTTCAAACATGGTGCCGAGTGCATGACTAAATGAGGTGGATGCAGAGGTGGAGGTGAAAGATGCAAGGGGTGGGGAAATGGGGAATGGAAAAGTGGATGTTGTGCTGACAGTGGGTGTATGTGGTGATCTGCGTGAAGTTACAAGTGGTGATGTTGAGACAAAAGTGGTGGTGAGTGGTCCTGTGGAGGGTGAAATGTCCATGGGATCAGATGTGATTGTGTGTGAAGTGTGAATCATGAACACGGGAATGGTGGGTGGTGTGTTAGTGGTGGCCGTGAATGTGGGGGAGGTGGGGTGGGAAAGGGGCTTTCTATTATAATTCTCAATTTGTTGAATCACATTTACATGGTTTGCCAAGAATGGAGGTAGGGTGGTTTGTGTTGGTTCTGAGGGGGTTAAAAGGGGCATAGTGGTTTGGGGTTGCGAAAGAGGAAATGTAGTAGTGAGGGAAATTGGGTGTGTTAGTGTTTGGGTAGGGACATGTGGTTGTCCAAGAGCTGGTTGATAAGAAGGGTGACCTATTATGGTTTGATGGGTGGCGGGATGACCTATCTGAGGTTCGAAAAATTTGTTGGAACTGGTGAGTGTAGGAAAAGGGAAGGATGGAGAGATGGTGTTTGATATAGGTTCACTGAGGATGAATACTGGTTGTTCAGAAATACTAGTGGTGAGGGTTTCGATGGGCTGGATCGGAGGTGATGGTGGAGATGGTACCTGTGTGCCCTCCTCGTGTGCATCCGTGTTAGTGGGGCTGACCATGTGAACGTCTTCTTGAGTTGTGGTAGGTAGTGAGGTAGAAACTTCCATTTGAATCATCTTTCCCCTTCGCGGTCGCGTATCGAGCCTTTGTTGGTCGTACTGAGGAGTAGTACGATGTAACATGGTCCGCATAGCTTCTATAACTCCACATGTATCTGCCAAAAGGTTCAATGATTCAACAAAATGAGGGTCCACATTCTCTGCTTGTAACATTTGGTTCACCATTGCTCTGTTTGACTCTTCTGACAACCTATGCCTTCTTTGTACTTGTTTGATTGTTTTGTACAACCGTTTGATTTGGGCTATGTATGTAGGGGCTTCCTCCGTGCTCTCCTCTGATTCATGTCCCTGCACCTCCTCTTGTTCCTGGGTGTCTTCAACTTGAGTGTGTTGTACTTCATCCTCCCAATGTACTATCCGTTCTTCACGATGTGGATGTCCTCTCTAGGATGATGATCCGGGACCTTCGGTGTCTGAAAAGAACTCACTATCTGATAATTGTGTGGTTTGCAAGAAGGTTTCAAAATCAAAGGATGTATCTTCCGCCAATGCAGTCATGGAGGCCAACTCAGCATCCGTGGGTAGTGGAGGGGCTGATGGAGTGGGTTGTACCATGCCTACTGACTGTGGTAGTTGGAGATGGATAGTAAATGGGGCCACCTGCTCTTCTTCTCTAAGGGAGACCTCGATGGTGGACTCGCGAGGAATTGGAACCTGGGAAAGAGATCCCCGCATTCTTTTAGCTGGTTGAACCCCTGGTTTTCATCCCTGGAAGAATTGCAGCTGTGAGTATTTAAGTGCCCGTGCAATCGGCACATTATATGCGAGGCATCTGTATATAATTCTTGTAATGGCACAACAACCATTCAAAGTAGGCTTCCTCACTCCTCGTTTGCCTGCTTCATATAATTGGTGGAGGATCCACACTGGAATCTTAATAGGCAGACTCCCTGTCTCCGCTAGGTATAGTCCGTACAAAATTTTCTTGTGAGGTTGGGTGAATCGGTCTTGAGCTAGAAATGCAAAGTGTTGAAGACACATACACAACGGTATGGCAATATTTGGGTTGAGGGCACACATCTCTTTCAGCTTCTTGAGCTTACTCCTCTTCATCGATTCTGGTATCAATGGGTCTCGATCGGAGGGTACATGGGTACCGTACATCTAAAGGGCCTCCTTGATTAGAGTTATGTTCAACTCAAACTTTTTCATTTCCTCCTTGTTTGATAGAGAGGGCACCAGGAATGTGCCTGACTGATTTCGATCTCCTGTCGCTTTAAGAGTTGCTATCAAGTAATAGCATCTAAGGAAATATGGTTTAGGTAGAGATGCGCTAAAGTAATCCTTCAATCCCGCTTTCTGCCAAATATCTTGAAGAGTTGCTACTTCAAACTCTCTTGAGAAGAACTGAAACGTCCACCAGACTCCTCCAAATTCCAACTTGGATTCCCAGATATGGTCTGCATCCCCCAAATCTCCTGGCATCTCATTGAACCAATGAGAATGTCCCTTCACTCTTTCTGTTAGGCCACTTGGTGGATCTGAGATGGGGATTCGTCTCATATTCAGAAACTCCTCAGGCCTAGCTGTTAGTGGAACCTCCACAGGCATGGTATCCCAATCCATTTGAGTACTAGTGCCTGCCTAGGAGCTCGTGCCTGCTGCTGCTGCCATGAGACTTCTGATGCTTATCGTCTAGAAGAAGAAAGGCACATTAGTGTTGCATAGGAAACAAGATGTAATGGTGTTCCTCCACAATACTAACATGACATTCCAGGTGGTTAGTGGTTAGAGGTGAAGTGTTTGTGATAGGTGTGAATGTTGGTTAGTGGTTAGTGTCATCCTAGATGCATACTTTGGATATGCAATGTACTCAGAATGCACTTACATCAGAGTGGATGGATCTACAAAATTGGTTCAAGGGGTTTGATACAGGGTTTAAGTCTCCAAACTTTGATTGAGGATTCGTAGCTCTTAGAGCTCATGACAGGTAAAGGTTTATGAACTAGATTTTGTTGGATTTGGGACCTTTTGGGTACCCATTTCCAGACATTTCTAGGTTTGACCAAAGGTGTAATAGTGTGGGGTGTAGGTATCCTCCCTGAGATGTTTGCCAAGAGTACTTGTGAGTGTTCATTTATGCTAGTGACTGGAGGTGAAGCTATTTGGGCTCGTAAGCAGACCTTGAGCACCCATATTTGTCTAGCATTGGGGATAGCCTTCATTGACCACTTAGGGACCCAAATAGAAATGGTATTTCTAGAGTGTTGCCTAGGGAACTCCTTCCTTTTAGTCCTTGACGGTGTGGCTCGCTTGATGCTTTTTTGAGAACCTGTCTCGAGAGCCATGGTTTTTTCCCCCTTGTGTGTCCATATCTGCTTCATGCCATGAGGTACTTCATATTGCCCAGGTTGGTGCTCATGCTTCTTGATCATCAGTCTCCTCAGTGTCGTGTGTTGTTGAGCTTGCCCCTTTAGAATCTTCTTTGGAACAGATGGGAACTCCTCATTGACTTCTGTACCTTCGTCAAGAGTGACAATCCTCTGCACCATAGAACTTTGGACAAGAACAGCATTGTTATCTTCATGTGGGTTCCTAGAGGGACCAAGAGTTGGTGCCTTTTCTAATGGTTTGAGTGCTTGATTTTCTAATTCAATCGTAAGGCGGCTTTGGCCTGCCCAAGCCTAAAGAAGTCCACTTCTTAGGTTGAGGTTGACTATGTGATCATAGATCCAGTCTTGGCCCAAGACAAGAGGTTCAATAAGATCCTCGTCTTCACATACTAGCACTTTTGCTGGCATTAGGACCTCTTGAATGTAGAGGGGAAGTTCCACCTCTCCCATGCAAGGGGTCTCAACTCCTCCCAGCCCTATGAGATATGCCTCAATAGGCTTGACCTTCAATTGCAATTTTTGGCAGTAAGAAAGCCGAACTGCACTAGTGGCTACTCCTGAATCAATTAAAGCTCTCACGGTCCTTGCACTCTCTCCTTGTCCTACTTCTAGGGTCACAAAAGGTCGTCGATCAACTATCTTATGGGACCGTTTACCTAAAGCCTCGCAATGGCAATGTGATAACCGAGAGCTTCATGAGTGTCAGTCATCGACTGATCTCTACCTTGTTTGCTGTCGTTTGAGCATCGTTCTTTGTTGTGGCTTTTACTTCTACCCACTTGGTTAAATAGTCTGTGGCCACAATGATGTACTCAGCATGTGAACCCTTGGTTGGGGGATTAATAGGACCAACAAAGTCTATTCCCCATTTGGAGAATGCACGTCCACTCATCATAGGTTTCAATGGCATCTCATCTTTTCGTATAGGGTACTGGGTTCGCTGACAAACGTCACACCTCTTCAGGTAGGTATGTGCATCCATGTGAAGAGTTGGCCACCAAAGACTTCAAATAAAATTGCCTTGATCACCCGATCTAGTCCAAAGTGTCCTCCTGCTACACCTTGGTGAGCAGTCTCCAAGATATTCAGATATTCACTCTCGTGGACGCAGAATCTAAGATACCCATCTTTTCCCCTTCTGTATAGATTATCTCCAATGAGAGTATAATCTAAAGCTTCTTGTTCTAAGCTCCTTTGTCTAGCCAACGTCATATCTTTGGGAAAGATTTTTGTCCTTAAAAAGGCTACTAAGGGTTCACTCCAATCTGGAACTAAAGACACTCGATAAAGAGTAGCATGTTCCATTGGTGGTTTAGTGCGGCAGATTGGGCATTCTTTGCACATTCTATGGACATCAGCTTCCATAGTTGGCCAGTGTAGTCCAAGTCTCCTCAATGTCTATAAGGTTCTTTGTCTCGAGTAGTGTTGCTCTAATGCACCCACATGTGCTAATTGCAACCACTTCGCATACTCGTCCTCTTCCACACAACAGGCTAATACTCCTTGATCCGTATGTTTGTACATACTTCCTACCATGATATGATACTTTTGGGCTTTTACTACCCCCCTATCTTGAGTGTTTACTACTGGATGCTTAGGCCCATATGTCAGTACTGGCACTAAGGGCTTGACCCACTGTGGTACAACTTCCAAATTAAACAAGTAAGCATTAGGTAGGTCATCTGACACTCCTTGTGGGGCCTCTCCTGATGTGAGCTTTGAGAGATGATCTACTCTCAAATGATTCTTGACCTTTCTCACCACTACCTCAAAGTTGTATTCCATTAGTAAGAGGAACCATCTTACTAATCTACCTGTATTGCATGGCTTGTTTACCAGGTACAGTAGAGCTTGTTGATCCGTAAAAAATTTAAACTTATTTGCAAGCAAATAGTGTCTAAACTTTTTCACTGCATATACCATGCCTAATCCTTCTCGTTCCGTGGTGAAATAGTTTCATTCAGCTGCATTCAACTGTCGACTAGCATAGGCAATTGGAAGAGTTACCTTTGCCCATAGGTTGTGCTAGCACACATCCAATAGCATAATTGGATGCATCCACATGGACATGGAATGGCTTGTTTCCAATCTAGTGTGATCAAGATTGGTTTTGAACATAATCTTTGTTTGAGCTCCTTGAAAGCATCCTCACATTCATCAATCCACTCAAAGTTAGTTAGAAGAGCATACAGATGCTTTGCAATGACGGCATACATGTGAATGAATCGGCGGTAGTAACCACAATGCCCCATGAAGGCATGTACCTCCTTGACATTCCTTGGCCTAGGTAGTTCTGCAATGGCTCTCACTTTCTCCTCATCCGTGGATATGCCATTCTTTGACACTATGTGTCCTAGAATCTTGCCTTGCCTGACCATGAAAACACACTTTTCTGGGTTCAGGCAGACTTGATATTCTCTACATTTGTCAAAGATTTGTCTGAGTTCAGGTATATGGGTCTGTCTAATGTTGGAATGAGTGCAAAGATCATCAACATAGACTTCCAAATTTTTCCTCAAGAATTCTTTGAATACATGGCACATCAATCTTTGGAAGGTTGCAGGAGCATTGGTAAGCCCAAATGGCATTACTGGAAAAGAAAATATGCCCCACTCTATGGCAAAAGCCAGCTTATGTTGATCTTTTGGTGCAATGGCTACTTGATTGTAGCCAGAGAACCCATCCAAGAAGTTGTATACTTCCTTGCCTGCTACCCTTTCTAATAGATGAGCAGTGATAGGAAGCGGATAACTATCTCTGATAGTGGCTTCATTAACCTTCTTCAAGTTAATGCGTACACGTAATTTTTCATTCTTTTTGGGCACCACTACAATGGGGGATATCCATTCAGTGTGCTCAATTTCATAGATAACCCCAACTTCAACCAAACGATCTATCTCTTCTTTAATCTTGGCAGTGTAGTTGTCATTGTATGTGTACGGCTTCTGCTTAGAGGGTCTGGCATCTGAGGTCATGGGGATCGTATGTGAGCATATGTCAGGGTCTATACCTTTCAGGTCCTTGTAGCTCCAAGTGAATACATCTCTGTACTCTCTTAGCAAAGCTATCAACTCTTGCTCTTCTTCTTCCGTCAGGTCATACCCTATGTAGGTGCATCTTTCTTCTCCCTCTTCTATGGCTACAACTATTTTCTTGGTAGTTTCCTTGCTATCATAGGCCTCTCCTGATTGTGCCTCACGTTTAGGCATTCTTACCATGACTCTCCTATCTTTTATTCCATACTTCTTGAAATTTTCACGGACCTCAAACAAGGATTCTTCTTCTTCTGGTCTGACTTCCCTCTTCTTCCTTTTCTTTCCTTCACTCTTGGTGGCCACTTGCGTGGTTAACCTTACATCATTTGTGAGCTCTTCATATCTTTGAGAGTGAACTTCTACTTCATAGAAGTATTCTTCATCTGATGCAAAAGGCGGGTCCATAATGATTGACTCTAGATCGGTGTCACTTGCATCCTCAAATGCATCAGAGTTAGGTTCACATTCTTCAATAACCGAATCACACATGATTGGCTCTATTGAGAAAACTGAAATGTCATAGCCATCCTCATCACAGTGGGGTGTCCACTGTTCTTCATTGATGGCTATGGCCATTGTTGCTAAAATTTCCGCCCAACCGTGGGGTGCAAATTCTTCGTCAGGAAACACTATAGGTGCATAGGCTGGGTCTTGAAGTGATCTATGGGTTTCTCTCGCACCTACCTCTCTGGCTTTCTCTCTCTTCTCTTCTTCTACTGCTACCTTGCACATCCATAAGTGAGTGTCTTCATGCATCCAGGAGGATCCTGATCCTATGGAATGCAGTGACTCAGTATCATCTTTGGCTCTATGAATGGGATTCCATTGGATGGGAGGGACATCTCTAGGAGAGTAATCCTTGAGATTGACTTTGGTTGTAACACCTAAGTGTTGCAAGTACAAAGAATTGGTTCCCCAGTCCTGTACCACTTGCAACTGCCACATAAATGGTCTCCCCAAAATCATCTCATAGGCCTGGTTTTTGCTAAAGTCACATATAGCAAATGTATGCTCAAACTCTACCACATGTAGTGAGAGTTATTCCTTCTAACAAGCCTAAGGGTCTCTCAATGTGACCATCGGCCATCTGCAATTTCATTCTCGTTGGCCTGAGTGATGGCTTGCCCCAACGCTTCCATAGGGAAGTGGTAGCAATTGCAACTCCTGCACCTGATTCCAAGATTGCCTTGGTTGTGTACCCCTGATGGATAACGGGAAGATAGGTGTTTCCTTCTTCTCCTTCGCTCATGTCTCCTATCTTATCCAATGGTATTTCTGGCAGTGTTCTATGAGATCCTACCTGTGAACGAGATTTCGCTACATCTGGCACTTGTTTGACTACATGTTTCCACAATTCAGGCTTAACCTTGAGTAGCTCTTCTAAAGTGAGATTGCACTGCACTTTAGTGTTCTTTACTACCTCCGTATTCCTAGGTATGATCGAGTCTTCATTTCTTATCATGACCGTGGGCGCTCTCGTGCAAGTAGACTTAGTTTCTCAAGGGCCTGTGAAATGGGGTAATTCTTGCAAAGAATTGGACTCAAAGTCTAACCTCTCATGAGATTGGGCACTCTCCTGTTCTCCATAAATGGAAGAAATTTCTTGTGGGAATTGATCGTGCATGTCATCCACAATTTCAATTGGAGGTGGGTCTTCACTTTCTTTAGCCCATTTCTCTTCTTGAATCTCTCTTAAGAATTCTAGTGAATACCGATTCATAGAAGAAGAGGTGTCTGGTTCAGTGGAGTTAGGCACATAAGCTTCCTGGGGAGGAATGCTTATTCTATCACTTGCACTCTTTTTAGACTGTGAGATAGCTCCTTTTCCAGACTTGACAAGTAACCTCTCCAATCTATCTAATAGACCATCAAAATGCAATGGTGTTCTAGTGGGGCTAGAGCCATTGAACAAGCGACTAGCTTCAAACATGGCTTGCGTCAATTCTACCATCTTAGCACAAAGCTTTGATCGCTCTATCTCTAGCTCGGCTCTAGGGGAACATTTGTCATGATCTGTCACGTTTCGCCCTTCCTGGATTCTGGCCTGATATGCTTTAAGCATCATGTCTAGATCCTCAGGAGTGGGATCAGCTAGGACTTATCCTACTTTGGGTGGTGGGTGGGTTACGTGTGGTGGATTAGAATGTTGGGGAATGGAAGGGAGATGGAAAGGGGGGTGGTGGGGTTGTGTGAGAGTGGTTTTGAGATGCGAGTTCACTTATCTTTGCTTTGGTTTCTTTCAAGCTTTCTTCAAGTTCGCTCATTTTCTATGAACATTGTCTTTTCATCCTCTCCCGGCTATCTCTCCAAGCTCTTGTCCTTTTCTTGGTTATGCTCTCTGTCTCACTAACCTCAGAACTCTTTTCCTGCCCTACTCCTTGAGTTTGCTGCAAAGCTTGAGCTCGGGTGACTACTTGCACTAGGGTAGTGGAAGTCACACTTCCTGTAGAATCTACTTCTAACCCAATGACATTGATAGGAGCAATTCTTGGCATGTTGATGGGGTTCTTGGGACATTCTCGTAACAAATGCTCCTTTCCACAATCTGGGAAAAAACCTTGAATTGTCACAGACTGGGTTTGTGTAGGTGCTGGTAGAGGGCAATCACGGATGAGGTGATCCCCCTAACATCAAAAGCATGGCCCTCTAGGGAATGGAGGTCTTATATGCCTAGGCCGAGGTCTAGAGTTGGGGTTTGCGTACATGACATTCGTATAATCTGGCTCCCAACTAGATTCACTGGGTTCTTCATAATAGTATGACTCATTATGCTTGGATGACTGCATGTAGTAAGCCTTTGGGCTATCAATATGTGTGGAGTCAAAACTATGGTCACTTGGATCACTTTCTGATAGAAAGGGTGTTACTAGGACTATGGCTCTGTTCAGATTTTCTTCAACAGATGCGTATTTCACTAGAATCACCTTGGTTGGAGCAGGGGGTTGCTGCATTAGGACTGGTTGAGGTCTAGGCTGCCCTTGATAGGGTGGTTGGTAGGATTGTTGGGGCCTACCATATTGCTGTGGTGGGTACTGAGTCTGAAATCTACCCTGTTGTGGATATGGTTGAGGATAGTTTTGCCTAACAGTTTGCTTGTTATAAGGAAAATCTAGTGCGGTGTGGTTGGTGTACCTTCACTCTATGGTGCAGTATTGGCTACTAGGATTCACTTGGGGTTGAGCCATAATGGGGCATACACTCTCCATATGGTCACCTCCATACGTATAGCATCGTTTTCCTGGCACAAATCTTGGTATTTTTTTACTAGAGACTCCTAGCTTCTGAGCTACTTTCTCAGCGAGTTCCTCAATAGATGTGGATTGCGAGGAGGAGAGGCTAGTAGAATTATTTGAATCTTTGTAGATTTTTGAAAGTTCTAGTTCCTCTCCTAGATTATCCTCAATGTCTATGCACATGCGTACACATTCTTCTATGGTTCTGGGGTCTTTCAGATACACATATGATCTGAGCTTGGTACTCAGCAATCCATCCAAAAACAAAGCCACTTGCTTGGCTGGTGTCGGTAACTCAGGCATCGGACACCTCTCTAGGTACTACCTAAACCATCTTCCTTCCAATCCAACAGTCTCTTGAGGTGTTTGCTTGAAGCTATGAATCAGGGAGGAAGTATTATGCCGTATGCCACTCTTAGAGAACTCAGTGATGAAAGCTTCCACAAGTTGGTTTATGCTCCTAAACTGCCTCTCATGTAGTGGTTGAAACCACGTAAGAGTTGTGTTTCTAAGAGTTACGCCAAAAGCATTGTATTGTGTGAATAGGTCCTCAACTTGTTCAGCTCTCAAGACTTGCCTAAATTCTGCCACATGGTCGTAAGGGTCTCCAATGCCATCGAAGTAATTCTTCATGGACTTCACCAGCTGAGTTGGCCTCAGGGTCCTAGTGTGTTCTCTCGGCCTTGGCAAAGGGAAATCATCATCATTTCTTTGGTTCCTTGGGACTCTAGGTCTCTTGGTTTCTTCTCTATCCATTTCTGTTCTCATCCTTTCTCTTCCCAGGGGGTTGGCAAAGCTTACCTCAAGTATGTCTCTACTTCTATCCCTTTGAGCTCCATGAGCTTGGGAGGTCCCAGCTCCTTGGTGGCTGAGGACACATTGGACCGAGGTTGGGGAAAAACCAATTCGCCCTTCCAAGTGTAGGCATGTCTCCCATGCTCTGAGACCACGAAGATCCGCTTTGATGTATTGTCTAGGTAGGTTACTTTGCCTGGGCTATCAGGATCTTTGAACTCATAGATTGTGATCGTTCCTACTTCATTCCGTTGATCAGGCTTATACCTCCAAAAGGCTTCATTCGTCTCTCGGTTTAAGAGCAGATCTATGCTCTTATTGTCTTGGGGCACCCACTCTGGCGTGAGGATTCTCGTAGAACTGATTTACCTCGAGGGGTCCTAGGCTCTCTTCCCATGTTCCCTTGCTCTATGTCTCCTGTGTCTGTTTCTGGGATCACATTACCAAATTCGTCTGTCCTGTCTGGGTGATCGGTGACTACATACATAGTTCCCTCTTTGTCCAGGTATGCGCCATTTTCAAACTTCACTGCTGGGTGTTCTAGTCCAATGGGTTGATCTAGGTTTTTAATTTGGAATACGGATCTTCTTAGACCATCCTTGTAGATGTAAGCACCTAATCGGTTGATCCTAAGATCTTCAAGTTGAGTAATGTAAGGACCTTGAACTTTTTGTAGGTAGGCCACACCTGAACTTCCTGTGGATCTCTCAATACCTTGAGACATCTCTGATTCGCTAGTCTCAGAGTTAGGATGGTTTGAATAATTGCTCAGCTGCTGCCCAAGACCTAGCAGTGTGATTGACGCTAGCTTCAGAGGATCTGAGGCTTTATCTGTCCCGAACTATGTGTCTTCGTGACCTAAGGTTCATATGCCTAGGTTTTCTACCCTCTAGTCCCAAGTACAATCTCATTGCAGGTTAGTTTGTATCACTCACTTTGTTCTTTTTAGTTGGTTATTATGTTAAGCTCTTGTTTGAAATCACATCGTCAAGAGTACTTAAGTGAATTTCGCACTTGATAATTGATCGAATCAATTTTACTTTTGTCCTTTAGGGTTTTCGCACTTAAGATCTACCTAATGCTTGTACTTAGTTGATTAATTCTCTTGGACTTGATTCGTGCCTGACATTGCCCTAATTAATCACCATGCCTAGGTCATACTTAGCCTAAGCTAGGAATTGACAGAGGGTATTGAGAATTTCCAACCTTAAGGCTCCTTCCTTAGTTGTCCTTGTGTGCCTAGGTAGCGTGTTCCCAAGCTTGCACTTACTCTTTCTTGGATTGCCCTTCGATGCTCTCAATGGACCTGTAAAAGTCCCAATGCTAGCTCACGATTTCAATTTAAAAAACACAACAGACTAATTTCATTCATGCAATTCAGAGATCAACTTGTTCTTTGGCTTTGTGGAAGACAATCCTAAAAATTCCCCAGCTTTCCTACCCTACGATATGGCCAAAAGTACTCCCCACGAGCTTTCCAACAAGCCTAAGATCACTCCGAACAGATTTTGTATGAGGAAGTTATGACTGTTCAGGCATTTAGGGTTCAAAATAGGCTCTCAGGATTCAAGAATTTTTTTATGATTTTCTCGGTATTTTGCCCACTTCTAAGGCTCTAAGGTAGTCCCAATGTGTTAGAAATCAAGCCCAAAAGTTATCCCAAGTCAATCAATTATTACACTCCAAAAAATTATTCGTGAGGCCGGTGTATCGCGATAGCTCGGGTCGGTGTGTTGCGATAGATGGGAGTGTCGCGATAGGTCAGAGTGTCACGATAGGTCAGGTGTGTCGCGATACCTCGGTGTGTCGTGATAGGTGGGAGTGTCGCGATATGCGGGAGTGTCGCAATAGACGGGTGTGTCGCGATAGATGGGTGTGTCGCGATAGACGGGTGTGTCGTGATACCTCAGTGTGTCACGATAGACGGGTGTGTCGCGATACATCGGTGTGTCGCGATACCTCAGTGTGTCGCGATACTTCGGTGTGTCGCGATAGATGGGAGTGTCACGATACCTTGGTGTGTCGCGATACCTCGGTGTGTCGCGATACTTTGGTGTGTCGCGATACCTTGGTGTGTCGCGATACCTCAGTGTGTCGCAATAGGTCGGGTGTGTCATGATACCTTGGGATATGGTGAATTTTACTGATGAGGCTAGTGATTCTAGGAGCTCTCTGTCTGTGTTGTGTCGTGGTGCACTCAGAATCGTGATTGGGTCAACTTTTCGGTATGTCGCGATAGCTCAAGCTCAATGCCTCGGGGCATGCACAAAGAATTTCCGTACCTGCTGAGCTTGTTGGAGATGGTGAGGATGCTCCAACCTGCAAGAATCATGCAAAAACACACAAAAACAACAATGCACACTCGCTCTCTCTCAAACTCGCACAAAGCAAATGAGGAGAATGAAATGGAAGAGGGAATATGAAGTGGAGAAGGATGGAGATGGAGATGGAGATGGAGATGGAGATGGAGATGAAGATGGAGATGGAGATGGAGATGGAGATGGAGATGGAGATGGAGATGGAGATGGAGATGGAGATGGAGATGGAGATGGAGATGGAGATGGAGATGGAGATGGAGATGGAGATGGAGATGGAGATGGAGATGGAGATGGAGATGGAGATGGAGATGGAGATGGAGATGGAGATGGAGATGGAGATGGAGATGGAGATGGAGATGGAGATGGAGATGGAGATGGAGATGGAGATGGAGATGGAGATGGAGATGGAGATGGAGATGGAGATGGAGATGGAGATGGAGATGGAGATGGAGATGGAGATGGAGATGGAGATGGAGATGGAGATGGAGATGGAGATGGAGATGGAGATGGAGATGGAGATGGAGATGGAGAGGGAGATGGAGATGGAGATGGAGATGGAGATGGAGATGGAGATGGAGATGGAGATGGAGATGGAGATGGAGATGGAGATGGAGATGGAGATGGAGATGGAGATGGAGAAAAAAAACAAGAAAATTACCTACTACTTACCATTCCAACGCGTCCTCTCTACGTCCTACCATCACACGCTCGTACTCAAAGCTTGATCCCCGACAACGGCGCCAAAATTTGATGTAGCTCAGTGATGAGTAGCACCTCCTTTAATGTCAATCCGGGAAGACATGAGGATGGTATGAAGACCTCGAGCAAGTGAAGGCACAAATGTGTGAGTGAGAAGCACACCAACATGCACACACATACACACACATGCGCACACACGGCAAGAACAAAGAGAACAAGGCAATGGAATCACTTCTATTACAACAAAGTTCTCATACAAGTTCAAAACTACAACAAGCTCGCCCAAAAATGAGCTCTCTAGCTCTATTTATAGTTTTTTACTAGCTTTGGTCCTGTTCAGACCTAGTGTCCAGTCTAGTTAAAAATTAGGTCCCTAAGCTAGTTGGGAGGCTCAAACGAGCTCTGAAAAATATGAAATTTGGTAGGCAATTACTTCTAAAGCTCCTCAAGCTCGAGGACTCCTCGGCTTGCACAAAATGGAGCTACAAAAAGGTGAAACAGTATTTACAAGGGTTTTCAGTGATGAGAATCACTTTTAAAATAATGTAAGGATCAGAAAAATTTGGATGGGTTGCCTCAGTGTTAGATCTGCAT
Organism: Ceratopteris richardii; assembly: GCA_020310875.1. Taxonomy (NCBI): domain Eukaryota; kingdom Viridiplantae; phylum Streptophyta; class Polypodiopsida; order Polypodiales; family Pteridaceae; genus Ceratopteris; species Ceratopteris richardii. Next base: position 46,218,568 of record CM035406.1, on the reverse strand, counting down.
GTATGCCCATACTTGCTTCTTCCCGTATGAAGCCAACATTGTGCTTCATAAAATATAGGATATTCCACCTACTGAAATCATCAATGAAAGATACATAATACCTTGATCCAGAAATTTAGGGATCCTTACTTGGTCCCCATACATCTGTATGGACAAGCTCTAGGTAGTCCTCATGCATCTAGCCTTTCCTTGAGCAGGGTAACCTGTGAGATTTTCCAAACTAGCAAGCACCACATTTATAGATCATGTGTTTCTTGGATACATTAGGTATCCCAAGCACACATTGATCTCTACATATTTGTTTTAACATTCTTTCACCAACATGCCTTAATCTCTTATGCCAAATTTCAAGTTCTGATAGTGTTTGATCTTTGTAGCTATAAAGTGAAATATTCCTTGTATGCTCAAGTTCAAAAGTGAATAATCTACCTATTTTATTTCCTTTGGAAATTCTCTTGAATCCATGTTTGGGATCCTCCACAAATGCTCCATATTGGTTGAACCTAATCAAATTCTTGATAATTGTAGGCACATATAGAACCATGCTCAATAGATTCTTATTTCCATCAGAAGTCTTAACATTTCCTACTTTAATCACTGAGTGCTTGATGTCATCACCTGTTTGCACCTAATGCTTATGCTTTGGTTCCTCAAGGTTAGAGAGAAGAGCTACATTGCCTGCCACATGATTTGAGCATCCTGAGTCAATGTAGAATAGATGGTCATCATTTATACGTGGTTTTGAAGTCATATTCATAAACAAAAGAGAATACTCTTGCTCCTCTGTATAGTTGTTGTAATATTTTCTTGATTTGTAGCCTCCTTGGTAGTTGCTATTGTAGTTGTTGTTGTTGTTGTAGTTGTTATTGTATCCTTGATGGTGATTGAATCTTCCTCTTGATTGTGCGTATCCACCTCTTTGATATCCTCTTCCTCTCTGATTCCTGAAGTTCCTGTAAGACTCATCTGTAGTATGATTTGAAAATCCACAAATATTACATGGTGAGGAGCTATAAGGTCTCCCCCTACCTTGCTTACCTCCTCTGCCCCTTCCTCTTGAGGTTCTACCTCTCCCTGCATAGTTGGCTTGGGAGGTAGCTCCTTCATCCTCAATCTTCTTATTCTTCCCTTTCTTTTTGGACTTACTTTTATCAGTGTATAGGGCAGAAGAGTTATTACCTCTTGATGAATCTCCATTCTTGTTGAGCTTGGCTTCATGGGTAAAGAGTTGCCCCATTAGAGTGGTAACGTCTGGAATCTGCATGTCCATGTACAAGTCCATGGTAGTTGTGAAGCTCTCCCATTTGTCATTAGCTTTAATACCATTGATTACGTGTCTTACAATCTGCTCCTCTTCAATTTCTTCTCCTATGATTGCCAATTTATCTGCTACATCTTTGACTTTGGTCACATACTCTGAGATGCCTTGCTTGGGTTGCTTTCTTTGAGTGGTAAACTCAATCCACAATTGGTTCTTCCTAGCCCTTGTGTTGGAAGAGAAATAGGAAGACAATGTTTCCCAAGTCTCCTGGGATGTCTTACAGTTTCTAATATGTGGAAGAAGAAAATCAGAGATTGAGTTAAGTAAGTAAGACCTTGCTAATGCATCCTTGGCACACCATGTGTTGAGTCCGTCATGCTCCTCTCTTGTAGGTTATCCTTTGCTTCTGAATATGGGTATCTCCTCATCTCTTGAGATGTATCCATAGAGGCTCCTTCCTTGCAAGTATGTCTTCATCCTCAAGGACCATGCTTGATAGTTGTTCCTATCTAATTTATCAATGAAAGAAGGAAAACCATCTCCCATTTCACCTTAGCTTTGCTCTGATGCCACTGTTGTGGAAGATGGATGGACACTCCAAGAAATGAGTAGGTACTGCCAAATTTTGCTTTGTACCAGCCCTTTCATGCTTTAGAGTTGAGTTGTAGGTCCTCTTAGATTTCCAATGACACTAAATAAGTGCCTATGTACTTTGGAAATGATGTGAGAAATGATTGAACCAAAATAGACTACTTCCAAGTTGAAGGATCAATGAAAACTTTCTATTTTTGTTCACACACCTGCTGCTTGTTATGCTCAGTGCTTCCAATATAGTAGAAATTAGAAATATTCCTCTTAGATCTATCAAATTAGCTTAATGAGTTAATGATTCCAAGCTGAATAACTTAAAATGATGCACTATACATGGAGCAATCAATTTAGCAATCAAATCATTACCCTCGATTTTTTAGGACCTCTGTAGAGTTTGACTAGTGAGCGCTTCGACGCACATTTCACCCAATTGACTGAATGGATTATCTTCAAAAATTTTGAGCATGTAAAGGATTTGGAGTGGATTCCAACAAGCTTTAGAACATTGAAAATGGTATAGAAATGATTGAGATATGAGTAGTACAAGTGGACTATTATGAGTGACTATGATAGAGAGACCATAGATGAGAAGTATAGATGTATTGTATTAGAACACAATGTTGTACAAGATCATAGGCATGATAATCAAAGCCTAATGATGTTGAGTAGTATAGGCTATGATGTAAGCCTTACTCGCTTACAATGTGGTCAAGGAGAGCTCGGGAATGGAGTCACATATCCCTCGAGTTTTTTACATCTTTTGTAGATAGGATATTTGAATTTGAATTTGAATCCTCCATTTGGCTCTCACTAAAAAGTGATCCTCTATTCAAGGAGATATTCCCTCAAGTAGAGTTGTGACTTTTCCAACTAACAAGTTACACTAATTTAGTGGTAGTTACAAATATTCGTTCAAGTCAAAAAAATGACTTTTACAAATGGTAAAGATAAAAAATTTCCTAGCAATGGTTTCCATGGAGTTTCAATTCTACATAAGCTCTAGCCAAATGTGTAGGCTTGGCATTTGCACCAACAATAACATAGAGTGTGCCTCAAAGCATCCAAATGTGGCTTCCCGAGAACTTGCATAAATTGGCTTTCAAGTCTAATAGTGTTGCTTAGATCAGGCCTTGTAATTGTGAGGTATATCAAGCTTCCCACAATTTTCCTGTACATAGTAGCATTTTCCAATGCTTCAGTGAATCGTCTGTGAATCCTTATTGCGATTGTTGTGTTAAGTTCGCGTATTACGGTAGTACTCGTTCTTGGAATGTTCTGCCAGTTGTTTGGTGAAGTCTGTGTAACTGTGGTAGTGTTTCTAACACTGTATGGGATCGTGTTGTCTTCAGCGTTGAGATCTGTCATCCGATTGTGGTACCTATTCGGTAAAGGTTGAACGATTACTCTTGTCTCTGGTATTTTCAGTAAGTTTATGTGCAGATGTAATATAACATCTGAGTGTATTCGGTACACGTTGGCTGAGCTAAAACCGTGAATTGTAAATGTCTAAGTACAACAGAATCTTGATAGAGCTCTCAGCATCAGTATATTGCTGTGTGTAAGTGGTTAGTTTGGGAACTAAGTATAGGGCCTTTGTCTAACAGACCCCTTCCACTCCCAAGAACCCAATAATCATTTAAACGCACTTCTAGCAGTTAGAATAATAGTGTTTAACACTGGCGCCGTCTGGGGGAAGGTGGCAACAGATCAGATTGTTGCAAACCAGTTGTGGAAACGTGACTGTAAATTGTAAATCGACAATAATAGTACGCGATTAGTACAAAAGATGATACATGCTGGTTACTCGATCCAGTGAAACGTATCCAAAGAACTGCCAGCCTGGGGTACTTAATTTGCTAAGGAAGACTCCGGGAGGTAGAAGTACAGCTAGGTCTAACCCAGTTGTCAAGAAAGTAAAGAACATTAGTAGTGTTTCTGGTCATATTCCGGTGGAACGTGCTACGCCTCTGGTAAGTTCTGGTACAATTTCAGCACAGTCTGTCGAAGATATAGTAACTCCATAATCTACCAGGACATAGCCTGAAGTTAGTTTAACAACATTGGGTAAAGATCCAAATTTGTTTACGACTAGAAACACCTTAGCCAAATAAATTAGTGAAGGAGAAAAAAAACCTTTTTGGTGAAGATTCGACACCTTCCGGTGTTGCTCCGGTACCAATTGCTGAAAGATCACAGTTTTTCGGCGACGGTTTACCAGTTCTTGGTGAATCTTCAGCCCAGTCACCGCTATTGGGAGTAAGCTTTCCTACATTTGACATCAAGAAGGAAGGTAGCTTATTCGAAATCGAGATTCGAAACATACTGAACAAGATTATCGAGCCGAAAAGTGCACAGGCCGATGATACAGATTCCGATAGTTCAGATATTCAGCCCCGAGATACAGAAGATAGTCACAATACAACCATCAGAGCCATGAACGGGCAACAACAACAACAGCAGCAACAACAACAACTATGCCCACCAAGGCCGACTCCAACCGGAGTAACGTATACTAAATTTGGTGGATTCCCAGGAGATGACCCAGATGCTCATGTACGCACATTTGAGATAAGTTATGCAGTGCTCAACCATCCACCTGATCCGGTGTATAAGGCTATTGTTTTCCAATCGACATTAGTTAACAAAGCAGCTAGATGGCTTACAGAATATGATATTAACCATTTCGGCACCTATGAAGCGGTAAGGGATGCATTTGTGCAAAGATTCAGGCTAAAGAAGAATCCAGCCGAAATTTTCGACTACTTGCAAAATAATAGACAGAAGATAAATCAAACAGTGCAGGAGTATGCCACTCTATTCAGAACTCATTTGAGGCAATTACCACCAGCACATGCTAACCTGCTGGATGACATTATCACGCAATGGTTTATCAATGGTTTGACTCCACAACTTAAACAGATTATGATCATACGCTGTGTAGGAGCTATGACACTAGATGCAGTTATCGCAATGGCTTTGCAGCTGGAAAACAAGGTTGGAGGATTTACAGAAGATCTGGAGTGGTTAAAAGCAAATAGAAATATCACCGAAGACCCGACCAGACAGATGTACTGCACTACATGCAAGAATTCAGGCCATACTAGTGCCACTTGTGCACTTAATCAGTTGTTTTGTGCAATCTGCAACTCTACCAGACACACCATCGAAAACTGCGCATATAACGCCAAAGTATAGGGACCAGCAACTGTCAATGCTATTATACAAGAACCAGGGCAGCCAGCCAATCACTATGTACCTCCGCAAATGAGAAACAACCAGCAACAAGGTTATCGAAATTACAGAGGACAGAGAAATAATAACTACAATGCAAACCGCTGGCAGGTCGGACCAACACCGGAAAATCCCAATTTGCCACCACCGCACTGTCATTTTTGTGGTGAATTTGGTCACATTAGAAGATTCTGTAAGGATGCAGCTGAGTATGATGAGAGGAAGAAAGAACGTCAAAACCCAATGACTAATATGGTACAAATCACACCAGTAGAAACACACGCTGCAGTGATTCAGACCCGATCCGGTAAACAATTGCAACCAGCAGCAGAAATATTTGAACCAGGCATACATGAACAACAAAGGATGTATGATAAGGCTAGTCAATGGACCACCGCCGAACCTCTAGTGTTCCCAGATCCTATTCCAGTGACCCAGGCTCCGTTAATCGAGGAAGGAACACAACAACATGATTCTAATTCAACAGCAGGCCCATCATCTTCAGCAGGCGCATCATCTTCAGAATCTGTGGAAAATACAATCCAATCACAAAAGGCTTGGGAAATTTTATCTAAAGCATCCATCACTCTTCCTCTAGGCCAATTACTTGCACTAGTACTGGGAGTTCGACAACAATTCCAACAACAGTTCAGTCCTGTGCCTTCTTGCATTCCAGCAACAGCAACAGTGCAACCGGAACCTGATTCTACGGTCGATCATTCGGTTCCTTTAATTACGGTATGGTATAAAAATCATAAAATCACATAGGTACTAATTGATGGAGGATCTGGTGTCAACATTGCTACTGCTGCACTGTGTAAAAAGTTAGGGTGGACCGAAATCGAACCAGTTCAGTTTTTTGTCAGAATGGCCGATCAATCAAGAGTTCATCCCGTAGGACTTGTGCGAAATGTACCAATAACTTTACAAGGTACAACCTTTAAAATGACCTTTTTCATACTAGAATTACCGGAATCCACCCTTGATTATAATCTCCTTTTCGTTCGTCCTTGGTTGAAGCACGCTAAGGTGATACAAGATTGGTCTGCACAGGAACGCACTTTCAATGATAATAATCGTAAATACGTTGTAAAATTAGATGCTATACAACCTTGCGAGTTGCATGCTAGACCGTATTTTGCAGAACCAGTCCATATGCTAGATGGGTTCTCAGATGATGAAGAAGAAGAGTTTCAGAAAAATAACATTGACTTGATCTCCCTAAGAACTGTTGATCTACAATCTGTTGTAGATAATTGGAATCCTGCAGTTTGTACGGTGATGTTTGTAACAGAAAAAGATACGAAAGAAGATAAGGCTACCATAGATGACGCTGATCTACAGCAACTTTTCAAGCCAGCTAAGGATACAGAGAAGCCTCGACAATTCTATGTTCCAGAAGATCAGCTGATCACCTACAATTTAGGGGATGAAGAAAATACACGTCCTGTTAATATAAAGGAAAGCTTACTTGAGTTATTCCAAGCAGATTTAATCCAACTACTTTGAGAATTTTCTGATGTATTTGCATGGGATTACAAGGATATGAAAGGTCTGGACCCACGGATCTATCAACACAGGGTCATGCTGAAGCCAGAAGCAAAACCACTTAAGCAACCCAGCTACCGGATGAATCCGAACTATGCATCACAGGTAAAGGCAGAACTTGATAGGCTACTCAAATTCGGATTCATTGTACCAGTAGAGCATGCTGAATGGATCTCACCAATTGTTATTGTCCCTAAAAAGAATAAGCAGTTACGAATATGTGTAGAGTATCGAAAATTGAATGCAGCTACGGTGCCTGATCCATTTCCGCTACCTTTTCTTGATACCATGCTTGATAGAGTAGCAGGACATGAAATGTATTCATTCTTAGATGGGTACAGTGGGTATAATCAAGTTAGAATGCTTGAACAGGATATACCGAAGACCGCCTTCATTACCAACTGGGATGTTTTCGCATGTACTATTATGTGGTTTGGATTAAGAAATGCCCCAAGTACGTTCCAAAGGTGTATGCAGGAAATATTTTCTCCTTACCTTACCACTTTTATGCAAGTATACCTTGATGATTTTTCGATTTTCGGTAAGATGATAGCACACCTGTTCCATTTACGGTGCTGCTTTGAAAAGTGCAGAGAATACAGACTCTGTTTGAACCCAAACAAATCTGTGTTTGCGGTTTCATGTGGAAAGCTACTTGGTCACATTGTATCTGCATAGGGAATACAGGTGGATCCAGATAAAATCACAGCTGTGTTAGAAGCACCTGTACCCACTACACCTAAGGAAGTAATGCGCTTCATGGGCCAAGTAAGATGGCATGGCCGACACTTACGATGGCTTGCTCATTTGGCAATACCACTGAACCGATTGATAACCAAGACTCCTCGACAATTTGAGTGGACCCCGGACTGCCAAATTGCTTTTGATTGTCTAAAGGGATTACTAACACAGGTTCCAATCTTACAGCCTCCTGACTGGGATCACCCATTTCATGTATTTGTTGATGCTTCAGATATAGCAATAGGGAGCGTTCTAATGCAACAAACCGATAAGTGGTTCAGACCAGTGTACTATAAAAGTCAAAGATTAGCCCCTGCTGAAAAGAATTACTCTGTAACAGAGAGAGAATGTCTAGGTCTAGTATATTCTGTCAAGAAATTCAGACATTATTTGTTGGGCCGTAAATTTACTTTTCATGTAGATCATGCTGCACTTGTCTATCTAGTTCGGCAACAGCATCTAGGTGGTCGATTAGCACAATGGGTTTTGCTTTTACAAGAATTTGACTATGAAGTTATTCATCGGCCAGGCAGTTCACATGCCTTAGCAGATTTTCTCTCTCGCTTAGATTCCGGTGAAGCTCCGGTCGGTATAGATGACACAACACCGGCAATTTATGTCTCTGAACCGACTAATGATGAAATTACAAACCCACGTATGCCATCTACATACTATGATCAGATATTGACCTTTCTTACTATTGGATGCCTCCCTTCTCAGACTTCTCTTGCAATACGAAGAAAAATTTCAGTTTTCAGTCGCCGATTTCGGTTGATTGCTGGGGAATTATACTATATGGATCACACTGGAGTTTTACTTCGTTGTATTCCACCACATGAAGTTAACTCAGTCATTAATTTGGCTCACTCAATTCCTTCCGGTGGCCATTTTGTTGCAGGCTTAACACACCGGAAAATTTTGCAAAGTGGACTTTGGTGGCCTACTATGTACAGGGATGTATTACAGTTTGTCAAGCAATGTGATAGTTGTCAGAGATCTGGATAGCCCCTGCAATGTCATCTTTTCCCTCTACAACCTGTCTTGCCATTAGAACCTTTTCAGAAGTGGGGTCTCGATTTCATTGGCCCTATTACACCACCAACAATCCTCAGTAATAATCGTTATATTTTGACATGTACTGATTATGCTACCAGATGGGCAGAAGCCTAGGCTTTACGGTCTGCCACAGCTGTTGCGGTAGCCAAGTGTCTACTGAAAGATGTCTTTCCACTGTTAGCCATAAAAGGCTACAGTCTCTGATTTCGGACTCCAATACTTTAGGAGGTTGGGAGTCCTTGACTATCTACCCTTCCGTATACAGGTGACTACTATCGTGATGATTAAAAGTAAATTAACTCTTAACCACATGGGTCCTTGGGAGTGGTAGGGGTCTGTTAGACAGAGGCCCTGTACTATTTTCCCAATTCATTACACAATCATAAATGCTCTCTCGTGTCTTAGCTCAGTACCCAACTCTGAACAACTGAAAACTGTTCGGTGTACTGGACTTAGAACTTCAGAATTGATCCTGCTGTAGCTATCTGAGCAGTAGTCCAGTTATTAGTATCCAATAAGATAATATACTTTAGTAACAAAGGTCACCTATTACGCACTTCTTCAACACAGACAGGTATACCAAACAGACATCTATACCCTGAAGTTATGTAAACTCACCGTATGCCAAACTCGGGAAGCAAATCTCCTAACACCAACTAACTAGTCACAGACACAATATTGCCTATTCGCAACCTGACCATCACAGATACTAGTCTGCCTGTGATCGGAATCAACAGTGAACGCAGACTACTGTATCACACTTGGTCACTTACAGAAAATGTTAATGCACAACAGTTCGGGGTCGTTTTTTCACATTCACTTGTTCAGCAGAAAAAAAAAAACTGGCAATCAATATACTGCAATTTAATAACACTCAGAGACACGCTCAACCATTACCGAACAGATTCGTATACAGAATTATCAATTCGTAACTCTGCACTACAGTGCGTATAACGACTAGACGGAGCACAGAACAGAACAAAACAGGGTAGGGTTAATCTTCCCCAAAACATACACACTTCAACAGTACGCTTACAATTCCAAAAAACGGGCTCTCGACCACTCTTTTCTCATTGCCTTATATAGAAGATTTTCTTTTACAAGGGTGCGTGAATCTTTAGTTACCTGCGCGTTTCCCGAAAGGTTCCTTTACATTTAAGCCGCCTATCCTAGTACATTTGTCCTTTTTCGGCGGCCGTCTAACACTGGCACGCACGGTGGACTCGAACCCGCAGGTTCTTATGGTTCTGCTACGAGACCTTCTAAATACATATTTCGGGCGAGCCTAAATGTTCGGGTGATTTTCTTTTTAATGGTTTCTATCATCTGAACTAAAGTAGTTGGTTCTAATAACTGAGCGTCCGTTCTAACGGAGCTAATAGCTATGGCTTGGGTTAATAAAATTTCGGCCTGGGTCTGTAAGAAGGCCTCTTGTAAATAAAACTCATTAGATAATGCAGCGTCCCGGGATGTCTTCATTTCGGTGACTTTCTGCTGCATATCCGAGACTCGATCCTTCTGATTTCGCAATTGATTGTCTAGTCGCTCGAGTTGCTGATTCTGAAATTCGATTGTTTTGGAGTATGCATCTCGTTCTCTTCGAGCATTTGCTAGATCTTTTTGGTATTTTGCTTCCCTGGTTAATTGGTGTCTCAGCATTCTGTTCACCTCGTCCAAACATTCCTGGGCTCTTCGTAGCTCGTCTTTGACTTGGTCTGCTTCTCTCTGTTGGTCTTGATTTTTCTGGATGGTTTCCTGCAATTGGGCCTTCGTTTCTTCGACCAATTCTTCGAGGGATGAGCTGATGTCTTCTTTTTCTTGGAGTGTGGTCTTCAATCCCCGGATTTCTTCGTGTGCTGCGTGTAATAGCAGTTCTTTGGTGGCAAGCTGCTCCAATGCTGCATCCCTTTGCTGTATCACGGCCTGGTGTGCCGAAAATTGTGCTTGGAGATCTGCTAGTTGTGTCTGTAATTGATGATTCTCTGCTTTTACGGTGTCGACTTCTTCTTGGAGAGGGCTGATGTTGGCTTCTAGGAGGTCGACTTTATGCTGTAGGTCTTGCCGAATGGTATTTGCGACCTCACTAAGCTGTACTGGAAGTTGTTGGGAAAGGGTGATGAGCATTTGACCCATGGCTGCCAGTTCGGAAAAGACCGGAATGGCGGGAAGGAGAAGGGGGTGTTGCGGTTGTGCGGAGGTTTGGTTTGGATTTGGGGGGATGTCAGGGGCGAATAGTTGAGGGAAGAAGAAGAGGATTCAGAAATGGGTGGGGGGGGAGGGTTGACTGGTGGGGATTGACGACCAAGGGATGCAATGTGAGTTCCCTGATTGATGGGTTGGTGTTCACCTGTAGTATGGGCGGTGGTGGATTCGACGGCCTTCAGTAAGGTGTCGAGTGCGCTGTCTGCCACTTGTTGTTCGTCTTCTCGTCGTTCTGATGCTTCTTCGGTGGAGACTAGTTCTGTTTCTGTGTGATTCTGCTGGTCATGGTGATCGGCCGATGATTCGTTGTGGATGGAAGTGGCTGTGTCGTGGAAGGTCTCTTCTTGTTCTTCGTTTCGGGTGTCCTGATCCTTTCCGGCGGATCCTTGTGTTTCGCTTTCTGAGGAGCTGATTCGAATTCTCTTATTGTGGAAGAGCTGGTTGATCTCCTCATCTTCTTCTTCCTCGTCGTCGAGTGGTTGGACTGATTCTTCGTGCCTAAGTACGGGACCTTGGGGTGGTGGTTGTGCGGCAAGGATGGCTGGGAAGATGAATGATATGATATGGGGAAGGCGAGAGCGCGGGGTGGTTCCCTTTTGGAGTTGCTTCACTATAGCTACACACTCTTTATGGATTCTAAGGAAAAAGTACGAGGCGAAGTTCACGGGTTCTCGGGCAGCTAAATCTAAAGCGGAATAGAATGGGCGTGAGATGCCGTAGGTGCGCTTCTGAAGGTTGAGTATGGCGACTAAGAATTGCAGAGCGGTTCGTTCGGGTTTGGGGCGGCAGAGAATGGCGTATTCATTGGATGAAGAGCAGGGGAATAGTTCGGTCATGCGGGCGGGGGGAATACTAGGGCCATTTTCACGGCCTTGCGGGTTGAGGCGGTAGGCTTCAGCGAAGGCTTGGAAGGTGATGACTGTTCGCGAAGGGAGTGAGAGGAAGGCCCATTGGCGTTCGGTGGCGGGGGACTGAGCAATGGCAATGATGATCTGCGCGAAGAAGGGATGGGCTTCCATTGAGTGCCAAGGCAACTCAGCGAAGTTGGCCAACCCTCTGCAACGCAGATATTCACCTACCTCGGTAGGGATACCATCACGGAAGGCAGCATAGTTGGCTATCGCTTCCATTTTGTTTGTTGAGACAGACTATGAACACAGATGCAGAATGCACGAGTGCTCAGAATACTAACATACAACAGAATAGCATTTTTGGCATTGTCGACAGAGTTAAGTATGAACACACGATGGGGAGGAAAAAGGGGTTGGGTATCATTGTGCAGTGCGGGAATGATGCTTGTTTTTATGCAGGTGTGCGTACTCGAGTGACTGGTAAGGGGGCGGCTTATGACAAAACACGGCTATATATAAAAAAAAGAGAAAAACAGAATGAAAAACAAAAGCTAAAAAATGCGGTTCACCGCCTAATGATTTAATGCGGACTAGTAGTGCTTCGATACGGCCGCAGCTTCGAGCCGTTGATTGCTTTTGGAAGTGGATTTCCGGTCAACGTAGTCAACCAAAAAGTTGTTGGACCAATTTGCTCTGATATTTTGTAAGGGCTGAACCACCGTAATTTGAATTTGCCGGCGGATCTATTTGACTTTGCATTATAAAAAAGTACAAGCTGTCCTACCGAAAACACTAGAGTTTTCAGGTTTCTATCGTGCGTCCTTGCCTGTCTTAGTTGAACTTCGTGCATAGTTAAGAAACTGAGCCATCGGTGCTCATCTAACTCTCTGAGTGTGTCCAACCGAATTGACAGTGAGTCTTCCGGTAGAAGTTTCTGAGTGATTGCTATGCGTAAACTTGGTATGACTATCTCCATTGGTGCTATAGCTTCTAAGCCATAAGCTAATTTGAAAGGTGTCAATCCTGTTGTTACCTTGTAGGTAGTCCGGTATGCCCATAACACTGCAGGTAGCAGTTGATCCCATCTTTCCGGTGATTCCATGATCAATTTTCGAAGGATATTCAGCAAAGATTTGTTTATACTTTCGGCCAATCCATTGGCTCGAGGATAATAAGGAGAACTAAATTTATGTGTAACCTGGAACGACTGTGTAAGTGCCTTCATTAAATTGTTTACAAAATGAGTGCCTTGATCTAAGACAATTTCTAGTGGTAAGCCAAAACGTGGAAAGAAATCGGTTAGCAAACACTTTGCTACCTTAACAGCTGTAGCAGACCGTAAAGCCCAGGCTTCAGCCCATCTGCTTGCATAGTCTGTACAGGTCAGTATGTAACGGTTGTTACTGAAGACTGCTGGTGGTGTAATTGGACCGATAAAATCTAGACCCCACTTTTGGAAAGGTGCCATTGGTAAGATGGGTTGCAGAGGAAAAAAATGGCGTTGTAAAGGCTGACTCGATCTTTGACAAGTATCACATTCTTTGACAAACTGTAATATATCTTTGTACATTGTTGGCCACCAGAGACCACTCTGCAGAATTTTCCGGTGAGTGAGATCTGCAGCAAAGTGGCCATCGGAAGGAATCGAGTGAGCCAAAGTGATAACTGAGTTAACTTCATGCGGTGGAATACATCAAAGTAGGATTCCGGTGTGATCTACATAATATAATTCTCCATCAATTAACCAAAAACGGCGGCTAAAAACTGCAATTTTTCTGCATACTGCTCTAGAAGTCTGAGATGGAAGGTAACCATCAGTGAGAAAGGTCAAGATCTGATCATAATATGAAAAGGGGATGGGTGGGTGTGCAGATTCTTCATTAATTGGTTTTGATACATAAATCGCGGGTGTCGTGTCATCTATGCCCACCGGAGCTTCACCGGAATCTAAGCGGGATAAAAAATCTGCTAAGGCGTGTGAACTGCCTGGTCGGTGAATGACTTCGTAATCAAATTCCTGCAAGAGTAAGACCCATCGCGCTAATCAACCACCTAGATGCTGCTGTCGAACTAGATAGACAAGTGCAGCGTGATCTACATGAAATGTGAATTTATGACCTAGTAAGTAATGTCTAAATTTCTTGACCGAATATACTAGTCCTAGACATTCTCTTTCGGTGGTAGAATAGTTCTTTTCTGCAGGTGCAAGCCTTCTGCTGGCATAGTAAACGGGGCGAAACCACTTATGTGTTTGCTGCATCAGAATACTGCCAATCGCAATATCTGAAGCGTCGACAAAGACATGGAATGGATTGTCCCAGTCCGGTGGTTGTAAGATTGGGGCCTGCGTCAATAAATACTTGAGTCGATCAAATGTAGTCTGGCATTCTTGAGTCCATTCGAACTGTCGGGGAGTTTTTGTGATTAGCTTGTTCAGTGGTACAGCCAGATGAGCAAGCCACCGTAATTGTCTGCCATGCCACCATACTTGACCCATGAAACGCATTACTTCTTTTGGAGTAGCGGGTACTGGGGCTTCTAAAATTGCTGAAATCTTATCTGGGTCTACTTGGATACCTTGGGCAGATACAATATGACCAAGTAGTTTACCACACGAAACCGCAAACACAGATTTGGTTGGGTTAAGACAAAGTCTATATTCTCTACATTTCTGAAAGCAGCACCGTAAATGGAACAGGTGTGCTATCATCTTACCGAAAATTGAAAAATCATCGAGATATACTTGCATAAATGAAGTAAGATAAGGAGAAAAAATCGCTTGCATGCATCTTTGAAATGTGCTTGGTGCGTTTCTCAATCCAAACCACATTACCGTACAAGCAAAGACACCCCAATTGGTAATGAATGCAGTTTTTGGTATATCCGCTTCGGCCATTCTAACCTGATTGTAACCACTGTATCCGTCTAAGAATGAATACATCTCATGACCTGCTACCCTATCGAGCATTGTATCCAGAAAGGGGATCGGGAAAGGATCCGGTACTGTTGCTGCGTTTAATTTCCGGTAGTCTACACAGATTCGTAGTTGCTTATTTTTCTTTGGCACGATCACAATTGGTGAAATCCATTCAGCATGTTCTATTGGTACGATGAATCCGACTTTTAATAATCTATCAAGTTCGGCTTTTACCTGTGATGCATAATTGGGATTCATCCGGTAGCCGGGCTGTTTGTTCGGTTTAGCTTCAGGCTTCAACATAACTTTATGCTGATAGATGCGCGGATCTAATCCCTTCATATCTTTGTAATCCCATGCAAAGATGTCTGAGAATTCGCGAAGAAGTCGAATCAAGTCAGCTTTAAATGATTCCGGTAAGTTTTGCCTTATCTTTACAGGTCGCGGATGATCTTCGTCTAGATTGTACGTGGTCAACTGGTCTTCGGGAACATAAACTGTTGCGGTTTCTCTGTATCGTCTGTTGACTTGAACAGCGATTGTATTTCATCGTCATGTGTTGGGGCAATATCCTCATGCTTAGCTTTTTCGGTGATAGGTACGATTGTACAAACTGAAGTGTTCCAGTTATCTATAACGGACTGTAGATCAATAGTTCCTACAGACATTAGATCAGCGTTACTCTTCAGAAATTCCTCTTCCTCATCATCTGATAGTCCATCTAACATGTGGACTGGTTCAGCAAAATATGGTCTGGCATGAAGTTCGCAAGGTTGTATAGCATCTAATTTTACCACATATCTACGGTTGGCATCTTTGAACGTAAGCTCTTGTGCAGACCAGTCCTGTATTACCTTCGCATGCTTCAGCCAAGGTCGGTCGAACAGAAGGTTGTAATCCAAAGTGGATTCCGGCAAATCTAGTATAACAAAGTTCATTTTGAAGGTCGTACCTTGTAAAGTAATGGGTACATTCCGCACAAGTCCTACTGCCATTCTGACAAAAAATTACACTGGTTCGATTTCGGTCCAACCTAACCTTTTACATACGGCTGCAGTTGCAATGTTAACACCAGAGCCTCCATCAATCAATACCTTCGTAATTTTATGATTCTTATACCATACTGTAATCAAGGGAACTGAATGATCGACAGTAGTATCAGGTTCCGGTTGAACTGCTGCCGTTGCCGGAATACAAGAAGGCACCGGACTGAACTGTTGCTGGAACTGCTGTCGAATCCCAGGTACTAATGCCAGAAGTTGGCCTAGAGGCAGGGTGATAGATGCCTTGGATAAAATTTCCCAGGCCTGTTGAGATTGGTTGTCCTGCTCCTTTGAACTTGAGGTCTCCGCTGATGCAGACGTATCTGTTGTTATGCCTTCTGCTGATGATGGCTCCGTTGTTACTTCCTTTTGTTGCGTTCCTTCCTTTGTTGATGAAGCCTGAGTCACCGGAATAGGTTCTGGGAACACTGGTGGTTCTGTTGCGGTCCAGTGACTAGCCTTGTCATACATCCTATGTTGTTCTCGTATCCCAGGTTCGAATATTTCTGCTGCCGACTGCAGTTGTTTACCGGATCGGGTCTGGACTGTAGCAGTCTGTGTTTCTACTGGTGTGATTTGTACCATGTTGGCCATTGGGTTTTGTCGCTCCTTCTTCCTTTGATCATACTCAGCTGCATCTTTGCAAAATCTTCTGATGTGTCCGAATTCGCCGCAAAAATGACAGCGTGGTGGTGGTAGATTGGGATTTTTCGGTGGTGCTCCGTTCTGCCAGCGGTTTGCATTAAAATTGTTGTTCCTCTGTCCTCGGTAGTTCCGATATCCTTGCGGTTGATTGTTTCTTAATTGCGGAGGCACGTAGTGATTCACTGGCTGGCCATGTTCTTGAATAATTGCATTGACCGTTGTTGTTCCCTGTATTCTGGCGTTGTAAACACAGTTCCCGGTGGTGTGTCCGGCAGTGTTGCAGATAGCGCAAAACGCTTGATTTAGTGCACAATTGGCACTAGTATGACCTGAATTTTTACATGTGATGCAGTATACTTGTCTGGTTATGTCTTCAGCCATAGTTTTGTTTGTTTTTAACCACTCCAGATCTTCTGTAAATCCACCGACTTTGGATTCCAGTTGCAGAGCCATGGCAATGACTGCATCCAGTGTCATAGCTCTGACACATCTTATGATCATGATCTGTTTCAGTTGTGGGGTTAAGCCATTGATGAACCACTGAGTGATGACATCATCCGGTAAGTTAGCATGGGCCTGTGGTATCTGCCGTAAGTGTGTTCTAAAGAGTGTAGCATACTCCTGGACAGTCTGATTTTCCTTCTGTCGGTTGTTCTGTAAATAATCAAAGATTTCGGCGGGATTCTTCTTTAGCCTGAATCGTTGCAGAAAGGCGTCTCGTACTGCGTCATAGGTTCCGAAATGATTAATATCGTATTCCGTAAGCCATCTAGCTGCTTCATTAACCAGTGTGGATTGAAAAACGATGGCCTTATACGCCTGATCCGGTGGATGGTTAAGAACTGCATAACTTATCTCGAAAGTGCATACGTGAGCATCCGGATCATCTCCTGGGAATCCACCAAATTTCGTGTATGTTACTCCTGTTGGAGGCGGCCTTGGTTGACATAACTGTTGTTGCTGTTGTTGTCCGTTCATTGTGAGTGTATTAGGCCTTCCTTCTGTATCTTGAGGTTGATTGATTGAACTATCGGAACTTGTATCGCCGGATGGCGTGCCTTCCGGTGTGCTGTTTTTACTTAGAATGCGTCGGACTTCTGCTTCGAAGAGTTTTCCTTCCTTCTGGATATCCAATATCCGAAATCTTTCTTCCAAGCACACTGGTTGGGCTAAGGATTCCGCAAAAAATGCGAAGCCTTGGCCTACAGTTGGTGATTCTATTACCGGAATAAACCAAAATTGTGCCAGAATGCAGTGTTTTTCCGCTTTTACCGATCTCTTTTCCTAGAGTGTTTCTGATCGTATATAACTCTGAGTCTTTATTCAAAATTGCTAGACTGGTTTCTAACGGCGTCTTGGTAGATTCTGAAATTACTATATCTTCGATAGGCTGGGTCGAAGTAGCACCAGAATGTACCAAAGGCGTTGATCGTTCCACCGGAATATGACCGGAATCAATCGTAACGTTCTCAATTTGCTTGACCACTGGGTCAGATTGGGTTATGCCTTCTTCTCTCAAGGCTGTCTTTAGCACTTTACGTGCTTCAGCCGTACGGTTCTTAGGATATGTTTCGCCAGACCGAGTAACCGGCATGTATCATTGCGCAGTAACACTATCTGAGCAGTTTGCAACAATCTGGGTCTGTTGCTACTGCTAGTTAATCGAATGTTAACAGAATGTTTGCTTCTGACAAACAGCTGGCACTCTAATGCCACCTTCCCACAAATGACTGGCAATCAGATGCCACATTCCCACAAATGACTGGCAATCAGATGCCACATTCCCACAAATGACTGGCAATCAGATGCCACATTTCGACAGACGGCGCCAAATGTTAGTCATAAAAGGCTACAGTCTCTGATTTCGGACTCCAATACTTTAGGAGATTGGGAGTCCCTGACTATCTACCCTTCCGTATACAGGTGACTACTATCGTGATGATTAAAAGTAAACTAACTCTTAACCACGTGGGTCCTTGGGAGTGGTAGGGGTCTGTTATACAGAGGCCGTGTACTATTTTCCCAATTCATTACACAATCATAAATGCTCTCTCGTGTCTTAGCTCAGTACCCAACTCTGAACAACTGAAAACTGTTCGGTGTACTGGACTTAGAACTTCAGAACTGATCCTGCTGTAGCTATCTGAGCAGTAGTCCGGTTATTAGTATCCAATAAGATAATATACTTCAGTAACAAAGGTCACCTATTACACACTTCTTCAACACAGACAAGTATACCAAACAGACATCTATACCCTGAAGTTATGTAAACTCATCGTATGCCAAACTCGGGCAGCAAATCTCCTAACACCAACTAACTAGTCACAGACACAATATTGCCTATTCGCAACCTGACAATCACAGATACTAGTCTGCCTGTGATCGGAATCAATAGTGAACGCAGACTACTGTATCACACTTGGTCACTTACAGAAAATGTTAACGCACAATAGTTTGGGGTCGTTTTTTCACATTCACTTGTTCAGCAGAAAAAAAAACTGACAATCAATATACTGCAATTTAATAACACTCAGAGACACGCTCAACCATTACCGAACAGATTCGTATACAGAATTATCAATTCATAACTTTGCACTACAGTGCGTATAACGACTAGACGGAGCACAAAATAGAACAGAACAGGGTAGGGTTAATCTTCCCCAAAACATACACACTTCAATAGTACGCTTACAATTCCAAAAAACGGGCTCTCGACCACTCTTTTCTCATTGCCTTATATAGAAGATTTTCTTTTACAAGGGTGCGCGAATCTTTAGTTACCTGCGCGTTTCCCGAAAGGTTCCTTTACATTTAAGCCACCTGTCCTAGTACATTTGTCCTTTTTCGGCGGCCGTCTAACACCACGTTTTGGCTTACCGCTGGAACTTGTTACAGATCAAGGCACTAATTTTGTCAACAATTTAATGAAAGTACTCACACATTCGTTTCAGGTCACGCATAAATTCAGTTCACCATATTATCCTCGTGCAAATGGTTTGGTTGAGAGTACAAACAAGACTTTGTTGAATATGCTTCGAAAACTCATTTTGGAAGCATCGGAAAGATGGGATCAATTGTTACCTGCAGTATTATGGGCATACCGGGCTACATACAAGGTAGCAACAGGATTAACCCCTTTCAAACTAGCTTATGGATTGGAAGCCATAGCACCGATGGAGATAGTTGTGCTAAGTTTACGAGTAGCAATCACTCAGAAACTGCTACCTGAAGAATCTCTCTCATTTCGGTCGGATACACTCAGAGAATTAGACGAGCATCGATGGCACAGTTTTTTGACTATTCAAGAAGTACAGCTAAGACAAGCTCGAACACATGATCGATATCTAAAGACTCCAATTTTTTCGGTGGGACAACTTGTACTCTTTTACAATGCAAAGTCGAATCGCTCTGCTGGCAAATTCAAGTTACGATGGTCTGGTCCCTACCGGATTGCTAAACAAGTGGGCCCAACAACTTTTCGGGTGACCACTTTGTTCGGAATTCCTCTTCCAAGGGTGATAAATGGATCAAAGTTGCGGCCGTATCAACAAGCATCTAATCCACACTGAAACGTTTCGTAGTTGGCTGCGTCTTTTGGCGTTCTCTTTTCTTTTATTTTCTTTTCTTTTCTTTTTTGCGTGCTTAATACAATCAGTCTGTAAATATCCGCGTTTTGATACCTAATTATGTCAAAAGCCACCCTGCCCTTTCCAGCTACTCATGCATGCACACCGAAGTTAAGAATTATCTCAATACCACGCGATGATTAGTCATTCTTGATTGCTCTCCACTGCAGCGCATCTACTTAACCTTTTCTGTTTCGCCGAAAATCGCTATTGTGTTTGTGTGATTTGTGTCATTGTGTGTACCCTGTGTTCTGTGTACTTGTGATTGCTTTCTCTGTTTGCGCCATGGAAGCTTTGGCTAACTATGCCGCCTTCCATGATGGACTCCCTGCCGACGTAGGAGAGTTCCTGCGCATTCGTGGGCTATCCAATTTCGCTGAATTGCCTTGGCATTCAGTGGAATCCCACCCCTTCTTTGCCCAGATCATCTCTGCCATCGCCAACACAGCTGCCACCGAGCAGAGTTGGCCGATCACCTCCCTACCATCCCGTACACTGATCACCTTCCAAACTTTCGCTGAGTCATTTCGACTCCCTTCGCAAGGTCGGTAAAATGGCCCAAACCTCCCCGCTCAAGTTTCCCACCTTATGGTAGGGAAAGCGCTCAAGTTTCCCACCTTATGGTAGGGAAAGCGCTCGCACTTTCCCAATTTTCTTTAGCGCCTAACAGTAAACGTAAACGCTTCTAGGGGCGTTAGTTTATCGTTTACTTATGGCCCCTAAAGAAAACCGCTTCTACGTTGACTCAAAGACATACCCCATAGCATAAGGAATATGTATATTGTCTACTAGAATAGTCTCTATGTCTTGCGCTAAAGCTTGACCAACATGGTCTTGTCTTGCGCTAAAGAATGCTCCGTTTGGGAAGGATGAGTCGCCTCTAAAAAAAAATTCTATTAATGCTCCACTTCAATGAGATACTCAATACAATAGTGGTGTAGGTGCGATTATTCACTTCACGGGCAAGTTCTGTAGCAACAATGACACAATTATTTCCTAGGTATTCGTCAAACGAATACGCGATCCTTTGTCGACCGGAACCTGAAAGATCCGCCCTTCAATTCTTAGTAGCTATCCTGAACCTACAGAAACGTACTTATGGAATATCTCGTCCCTTCTACTCCGCCATAGACTTAGTCGCCCGAGAACCAGTGAATTTTGTGTCCTATTTCTTCCACCGCATTCACAAAGAATGTGTAGCAATCATCAAACAGGTAAACAAGGGAGGAATGCCAAGATCGAGACTCCCTCATATCCTATCCTTCCTGTTTCCGTCCATCCTTGCAGCACAACCACCACCCAGAGGCCCGGTCCTACGACATGAAGAGTCTGTGCAATTATGGGAGGATGATGAAGAAGATGAAGAGGAGCTAAATCAACTCTTCTGTTGGAAGAGAATTAGGATCAGTTCATCTGAAAGTGAAGCCCAGGGATCAGCCGAAGGAAACAAAGATGATGACAAGGAACAAGAAAAGCATGACGAAGAAACCTTCCACGACACAGCCACATCGATGCAGCACGAATCATCCGCACAATCATCTTCACAAGGGCAACAAGAACAGGAGGATCACACTAAAACCGACACAAGCTCGTCAGAAGAGGCATCACAGCAACAATTGAAGCCGGAAAAACAAAGAGATGAAGAACAGGTCGTTAAGGATATTTTCGACGAACTGCTTAGAGCAGTAGAATCCACAATTGCTGATACCACCGACACTGCACAACAAACCGTAGATAAGGTAATGCAGCCTCACTCTGTCCTTCTCACTCCCCCACCGGAGCCGCCACTCGACCCCATTATCCCTATCCAACCCATCCACCCCAACGAACCCACTGACTCTTCTTCCTCATCCCCCAACTACTCTCCACCGAACTCCCAGCAGCTACTCACCGTGTCCTCATCCCAACCTCGACCTCAGCTGCCACTTCCTTCAATCCCTATGATCTCTGAACTTGCAAACATGGGCCAACTGTTAATTCAGTTATCACAGCAATTGCCAATCCAGATGAGAGAAGTCACCGATAATATTCGAAATGAGTTACAACACAAGGTGGATGTACTAGAAGCAGATATCACGCCTCTACAGGAAGAGATAGATGCGGTCAAAGCAAAAAACCATCAGCTGCACTCCCAAATTACCCATCTCCAAGCCTAGCTTGCAGAACAACAGACAATTCAGAGAGATACCGCACTGGCAGATCTCAACCAAAAGGATAAGTTACTAAGCAAAGCATAGGCCGAAATCAGTCAGTTAAAGCTAGATCTACAGGATAAAGAAGATGCCAGAGTAGCCTTAGGTAATTTATTAGAAGAGACCAGAGTGCAACTCGATGAAGTGGTACAAAAAGGCCAAGAACAACACGATCTGGCAATGAAGACAGCGGAAGAACTACAAAGATACAAGGATCAATTAGCTGATGTAAATAATATGCTCAAACGTTATTTGTCAAAAGAAGCTCAAACACAGAAGCTAATAACAGATCTACGCAAAGAAAGGGACGCATACTCCAGAACCATCCAGTTCCAGAATCAAGAGATCAAGAGACGGGAAAATCAACTAGACAATCAAAAAGAAAGAGTAGTCAGTATGGAAAAGCAGGTTGCAGAAATGAAGATATCCAGAGATGCGGCTTTGTCCAATAAATTCTACCTACAAGAAGCTTTTCTGCAAACGCAAGCAGAGATTTTGCTCACCGAAGCCATAGCTTTAAGTTCTGTAAGAATAGATGCACAGCTAATAGAACCGGACACCCTCAAACAAATGTTAGAAACTCTAAAGAAAAAGATCGCCCGCACCTTTAGATTAGCCAGAAATATGTACTTAGAAGGAATTATAGATGAACAGTAGTTTTGTAAAACCTGCGGGTTCGAGTCCACCGTGCGTGCTAGAGTGTTATCGGCCGCCAGATTGGAAGTGTATAACTGAAGTCCTGTTTCACACGTTCGAAAGGTTGTTACGCAGACACTTTATAATCTTTTATATAAAGCAATGAAAAGAGATGTTGAGTGACGTTCGAGAGATCACCAGACTGTCTGTCTGGGTGATTTGTCTGTAACATTACTGTGTGTCGAGTTGGTTAATTTAGAGTGTCTTGTCTGATTTCTGAGTATTCTGTGTGTATCTGTGTCTCGTCTTGTCTGTTGTCTATTGGTATCTATTGCGGTTATGAGTATCATCTACATCCAGTAGATAATTCGGTCTGTTGTCTGAAGTGAATTGTCAACGAATCCTTATTGCGATTGTTGTGTTAAGTTCGCGTATTGCGGTAGTACTTGTTCTTGATATGTTCTGCCAGTTGTTTGGTGAAGTCTGTGTAACTGTGGTAGTGTTTCTAACACTGTACGGGATCGTGTTGTCTTCAGCATTGAGATCTATCATCCTACTGTAAGGGTTAAGCTATAGTAGGATTCTTGGGTTGCGTACTGAACCTTCCGTACGGTGTATCTAAGCACTTGAATTCTCTGTGTCTTTGGATGTTGATCGGATTGTGGTACCTATTCGGTAAAGGTTGAACGATTACTCTTGTCTCTGGTATTTTCAGTAAGTTTATGTGCAGATGTAATATAACATCTGAGTGTATACAGTACACGTTGGCTGAGCTAAAACCATGAACTGTAAATGTCTAAGTACAACAGAATCTTGATAGAGCTCTCAGCATCAGTATATTATTGTGTGTAAGTGGTTAGTTTGGGAACTAAGTATAGGGCCTCTGTCTAACAGACCCCTTCCACTCCCAAGAACCCAATAATCATTTAAATGCACTTCTAACAGTTAGAATAACAGCGTTTAACACAACCATACCATACTTTTGCAGCATACTCAAGGCATATTGCCTTTGTGACATCCATATACCTGTTTTTGTATGTATAAACTCACTGCCCAAGAAGTAGCACAACACACCAAGATCTTTCATTTCAAATTCCTACATAAGAAGTTTGTTTACATCTTTAATGTTTTCTTCATTATCACCACCTACAATCAAATCATCAACATAAATAGCCACAATCGTGATGCCATCATCACCCTTCCTTGCATATAGTGAATGATTTGCATCGCACATAAAAAACCCAATGGTGGTTAAGTAGTCAACAATCCTTGCATGCCAAGCACAAGAAGATTGCTTAAGCCCATACAAAGCCTTTTGCAACCTGCAAACATATTTTGGGTGATTTGAATCTTCATATCCTTGTGTTTGGTCCATATA
Source organism: Ceratopteris richardii (assembly GCA_020310875.1). Classification (NCBI taxonomy): domain Eukaryota; kingdom Viridiplantae; phylum Streptophyta; class Polypodiopsida; order Polypodiales; family Pteridaceae; genus Ceratopteris; species Ceratopteris richardii. The sequence continues at coordinate 46,194,650 of CM035406.1, read as the reverse complement.
TACTTCTTCTTGTAACTCACCATGTGGGAAAGCATTCTTCACAACAATCTGATGTAAGGTCCATCCTTTTGCTGTAGCTAATGCAACAAGTGTTTTGACAGTAGACATTTTAGCTACATGGCCAAATGTTTCCTCATAATCAATGTCATATGTTTGTGCATATCCATTTGCTACAAATCATGCATTGTACTTGCTTATGCTACCATCAACATTGTGTTTTACCTTGTAAACCCACTTGCAGCCTATGGGTTTCTTTCCTTGTGGCAATGGGATTGATATATTTAGGTAGTGGTGTGTGTGAACACACTAGGACTGTCGGGGCACTTTTTTCCCTCTTTAGGAGGTTTTTTTCCCTCGACTTGTATATACGCCTATTGCCCTAATGGACTACTTATCTTTGTACATTCTCTAGTAATACATTCAGTATTGTGTGTTGTGCTCCAAGCTTCTTCTTCTTCCTTGTGTTGTTTGCGTGCCTCCGCAGACGTCTAACTCAAACAGTTGGTATCAGAGCAAGTCCCCGCTTCAACTAGGGCGTCATCAACACTCCTCCGGTTGCAGTCTCAGAATCGCACGAATTTTGGTGAGCATACTCAATGTGTTTTTGAGATCAAAACAGCTTCGCTATGTGGTGCCGAAATCGCGATCTGAGCTCGTTTCGACCTTTGAAAGCACTATCGCAGTGCTTGTGCAAGCTATTTCATCTTCTTGTGCCAAAGGTATATACCAGTTTTTGTTTTCCAGTATAAATGTCTCAAAGTCTGCTACAGGTCTAATGGAATTCGTCTGGGCAATTCTGTTCAACTTTTTGAGATACATTTAATTTTCTGCATCAAGGTATTTTAGTCACTGGCCATGGTTGAAAGCAGTGATGTATTCCGTATGTTGGCTATTGAGGATAAGTTGGATGGTACCAACTACCCGTTATGGGCTTATATGGTGCGACATGTATTGGTTGAAAAAGGACTGTGGAACATTGTGCAAGGTGTTGAAAAACGTCCTATCACACCTGCAATTGTTACAACTGCAAGTACAGAAGCTGAGGCAGAAGGTGTCGAAGATGATGATATTCTGCATATTCCTATTTGTGTTGTAGTTTGTGTTGCACCTACTGCAGAGCAAATTGGTTGGGATGGTAGAGATGCCCAAGAACATGCATTGATAGCTTTGTCTATCAAACGTGCCATTATTCCTCACATTCGCTCTTGCAGAACAGCTAAGGATGCTTGGGATACACTTACCACATTGTACCAAGCTAGGAATGAGGCTCGTTGCTTACCTCTGAAAACAATTGGAGAGTGAGCACATGAATGAAGGTGATTCTATGGAAAATTTTCTAACAAAGATCAAAGACTTGAAGGAACAATTGATTTTTGTTGATGAGCTTATACCAGATAGCTCACTTGTGCAGACCGTTCTAAATGGTCTTCCTGATTCATATCAAAGTTTTGCTTCTACTCTTCGGTTGATGATGAAAGGCAATCCCAATGCCTTGTCATTTGAGGAGTTAGTCTCTGTTCTGTTGCAGGAGGATCAGTCCAGGCAGAATAGGCCCATTATGTGTGTTGCAGATCAAGCTTTCTTGGCTAGTCAGAAGGGCAAAGGAAAATGGAGCTCTTCAATTAGTAAGCAAAAATCTGCTAATTATGCACAATCGAAGAGGGAAGACAAAGATGAAAAGAAATCAGAAAAGCAGAAATTATTTTGCAAGTACTGTAAAGGAAATGATCATATCATAAGGAATTGTCCAAAACTGGCTGCTAAAGAGGCAAAGAAGAAAGAGGCTGGAATGGTTGTTGCAGAGGCCTCTACACCAAAAACTGATTCTGCTAATCTTGTGCAGGAAGAAGAATGGGCATTTACTATTGTTTGCAATTTTGACCCATCTTCTCATGAGCAATGCATGTCTCCAGTAGACTCAGATGTTTGGTACTTTGACAGTGGGGCGACCAAACATATTACCTCACAGCTCAATTTCTTCTCTTCACTCGAGCCTGCCCCTACAGGAAATACTGTTACATGCGCCAACAACTCCTCTTATCCTGTTATGGGAGTTGGTAAGATCATTTTGACTATTGCTGATGGTAGTTCTTTCACTTTGTCAGATGCTTTATTTGTGCCAAGGATCAAGAAGAACCTGTTATTAGTTTTTGCATTAGCCAAGATTGGCTTGGTTCTGAAATTTGTTGATGATAGGTGTACAGTTCATGATCTGTCAAATGGCGATGTGATTATTGCTTCTAGCATTTTATGTCGTGGGTTGTATAAGCTCATAGACTATGAAAGGTCTGTGAATGATTCACCATGTGCAGTACATGATTCTCAAGCTATATCAGATGCAAAGCTTTGGCATGCACGCTTTGGTCATCTGAATTTTGCTAGTTTGCTATGCATGCACAAATCTAAAATGGTGTCCTCTTTGCCCAAACTTGAGGCACCTGGAAAACATGTTTGTGAAGGCTATATTTTGGGCAAAATGCAGCATTCCTCATCTCCAAAAGATGGCTCAGTTCGGGGTACTCAGAAATTGAAGCTTGTACATAGTGATGTCTATGGTTCTATGCTCACATCCTCTTTTGGAAATTATCTTTACTTTGTGACTCTCATTGATGATTTTTCTAGGCATGCATGGGTATATCCATTGAAGGCAAAGTCCGAAGTGTTCATGTGCTTCAAACAGTTTTTGGTTTTGGCTGAAAATCTGTCAGCATGTAAAATGGGCACCCTTCGTTCAGATCAAGGGGGGGAATATATGTCTTCTGATTTTAATGCATTTCTGGTTGAACGTGGGATAAAACACTAGTGTACAGTGTCGTATACATCTCAACAAAATGGAGTTGCTGAACAAAAGAACAGGTCACTCATGGAGATGGCGAGGTGGATGGTGAAAAGCCAAGCTCTACCACATAGTTTCTGGCTTGAGGCTGTCATCTGTGCAGCATATGTACTTAACAGGTGTCCCACCAAAGCGCTGTAGTCTATCACTCCATATGAGGCTTGGCATGACCGCAAGCCATCTGTTGCTCATCTGTGTGTTTTTGGTTGTTTGGCATATGCATTAGTGCCCAAAAAACATCGTAGAAAATTGGATGATAAAGCAGTAAATTGTATTTTTGTTGGGTACAGTTTTGAAAGTAAAGGCTATCGTCTGTATCATCCACAGACTAAATGCATTCTAGTTAGCAGTGATGTTGTTTTTGTGGAAGATGCTATTCAGCCATTGCTTTCATGTACTAAGAAGACATATGTTAGCTCTAAAGACATGTATGATACTTTGTTGCCTCTTTTTACAAGTGGACAGTTTAGTGCTAGTTCAAATGAGGTAACTTCTCAGCCTTTGTAGGTTTCATGTGATGATGCAGATCATTCCATTTTTTATGCAGATTTATAGGATGCACTTATTGATGAGAGAGCTGATATTGAGCACGCAATAACTATGCCAAAATGGCTGGTGCAGACCTTGCGTGATAGCAAATTAGATGCACCTCTATCATATCATACTTGTTCAGGCTCTCATAGTGCCTCTTTTGCATCAGATTGCTATGCTATGGCTGCATCTAGTCTCTGTGATGAGAATGAGCCATTTTGTTTGAAGAAGCAAAAAATTCAGAAAATTGGATGGCTGCTATGCAATCTGAATATGACACTATAATCAAGAATGGTACTTGGTCTTTATGTGACTTGCTCCTGGCAAGAAGGCCATTGGCACTAAGTGGGTTTACAAGCTGAAGCATAAGCCTGATGGAATAGTTGACAAGTATAAGGCTAGGCTTAATGCAAAGGGTTATGCGCAAGAAAGAGGCATTGTTTTTTATGAGACCTTGCAACTACATGTCGTTTGACTACTATTTGGAGCATCTGTGCACTTGCAGCCCATCATGGTTGGAATGTACATCAGCTGGATATTAAAAAAACATTTGTGAATGGTGATTTGCATGAAGAAGTGCATGTTTTTTAGCCCCGTGGCTTTGTGCAAAAAGGGCATTTTCTCTGCTGGGGAGATCAGCTTGGCATATGTGCCCATGCAGGAGAACATTGCAAACCTTTTCACGAAGGCTCTGCGTAGGGAGAAGTTTGAAGCTTTCCGCAAAGCTTTCGGCTTACTTACTTTTGTGGAGTGATTACCACATAGCTTGGCACTTCCTTATACATGAGTGCTAGCTCCTTGTTCACCGCATCACTCCTAGGGGGATTTGTTGATATATTTAGGTAGTGATGTGTGTGAACACACTAGGACCATCAGGGCACTTTTTTCCCTCCTTAGGAGGTTTCTTTCCCCCAGCTTGTATATACTCCTATTGCCATAATGGGCTACTTATCTTTGTACATTCTCTAGTAATACATTCAATATTGTGTGTTGTGCTCCAAGCTTCTTTTTCTTCCTTGTGTTGTTCACGTGCCTCCGTAGACGTCTAACTCCAACAAATGGAACCAGCTTCCATGTTTTGTTGCCATAAAGTGCAGGCATCTCCTCATCCATAGCTTTTTCCCAATCTGCATTTCCAATTGGATCTTCAAAACAAGAAGGTTCATCATATTGTATTACCTTGGTCATGTAGGCACAATGACAAGCTAGATAACTGTCATATGTCAATGGTTGCATTGAATTTTGCATCCTCCCATATCTTCTTGGTTTTGGATCATTTCTCCTTGTATCATTTGCATGTGTCTTTCTAACTTCTAGAGCCTTCACAAAAGGTAATCCAAGTTTCTCATCAACACTCGTTTCTGAACCGCTTGAATCTCCATCAATGTCTTCAAAACCTACACATGTTTTACTACCAGCACAAGGCTTTTCTTTACCTTTCTTGGATGTATTTGATGAATTTGTAGGACCGAAATTTCCACGCAATCTTCCACTCCATGGATTTGATTTGGAACTATTGCTTGGTGATGCATCTGGTCCACTCAAAACTTGAGATTCTGCACTTGATTTTTGAGCATTTTCCTTGTCATTTGGTTCAAGATTCAGTCATTCTTTGGCATCTGCATAGAAGCTTGACATTTCATGAAATACCACATCTATGCTAACCTTCACTTTTCATGTGAGTGGGTTATAACATTTATACCCCTCTTGCTCAAGGGAGTACCCAATGAAGATACATTTTTCTGCTTTTGGATCAAGCTTTGTCCTCAACTCATCTGGTACATGTACATATGCAATACAACCAAATACTTTCATATGTGATAAGTTTGGCTTTTTACCTATAAATTTCGCTTCAGGTGTAACTTGATGTATATAGAAGTATGGACATCTTCTGGTGTGTACTTGCATAAAAACTAACATCGAATTCCATGATTTTTAAGAAAGTTGCTAAAATCATTTGACATGTATTCACCTCCTCCATTAGACCTTAATGTTTGAATATACTTTCTTGTCTGCTTTTCCACCATGGCCTTAAAATTCTAGAAGTGAGTGAGCACCTCACCTTCTCTTTCATGAAATATACCCGTACTTCTTGTGGATGGTGATCAATGAAAGTAACATAAAACCTGCAACCGTCCATAGATGTGGTCTTTGCAAGATCCCAAACATCTATATGTACTATTTCTAGTACATTCTCATTAACATGCTTGTCATGCAAAAATGATTGTCACTCTAGCATAATGGCAAGTAGCAACGTGAGGAGATCCACCTCATGATTGTCAATCCGTGGAGACGTGAGGACTAGTATGACGACTCTGAGAAAGTGATGGCACAAATGTGTGAGTGAGAAGCGCACAAACATGCACACACATACACACACATGCACACAAGGCAAGAACAAAGAGAGGAGCAATGGAGTTCTTTGCAGTACTCAAAACGTCTCTTACAATAGCTCAAAACTTCTAACAAGCTAACCCCCAAAAATGAGCTCTCTATCTCTTTTTATAGTTTTTGTCTAGCTTTGGCTCTGTCCATACCTCATGTCCGGCCTAGTTAAAAAATAGGTTCCAAAGCTTATTTGAGGGCTCAAACGGAGTCTCAAAATTAAGAAAATTGGTACATGACTACTTCTAATACTCCTCAACCTTGAGGACTCCTCGACTTCCACAAAATGGAGTAGAAATAATTGAAAATGGTATTTACAATGGTGTGAAGTGACTAGAATCACTATTTGGGAAATATTTCTTCATGAAAAACTATATGGCCTACTTGTCGGATCTATGTTGACTGCTTTCCCTGCTTAATCCTTCTCTCTGCTGTAATTCCCTTCGTTGACTTTCGTGTCTCGTAAGGCCTTTAATACTTGGAGTGCTACCAACAATCCCCCCTCTCTCGTGTACATCGTCCTTGATAGACCCTTGTTGGTGGGAGTGCTTGATGTAATATTCAACTATGTATGTGGCTAGGTGATGTTCTTGAATGCGCAAGCCGCGAGCCAAATCTATCATGAGCTTATCCCAATCTATTGGACCTGGAATGTCCAGATGTGCTAGACATAATTGATTAGCATGTATGGCTTGTTCCACCACAAAGAGATGCAACAAATGTGTTGGTTTGGGATTAAAAATTTTGGAATGATATTCCCAGAACCTAATGGAGAACATGTCTTCAAAAGTTTTCTTGTAGTAAGCATGTAAATACTTGATGTGTGCATGCCATGCAAAAGTTTTGTTTACAAAGGGGGGTCTGGCTCATGTCTTATACTAAATCTCTCTTACCTTCAAGATATCTAGGGGCAGAAATATATGGTGCCTGTACCTTGCGAAAGATCTTGGATATGACCGTCATCAACTCGAAGATTTTCATACACATCATGGCAGCAATGTCTCGTATATTCTTTAATTGTGTGTCGGAGCAATCTTTATTATTGCGGACTTTGATGGCAAAAGCTTCCCATCATCTATGATGGAATATTGGACAATAACATGGGTTATATTTAATATATAATGGCATTGTGGCCCATGTGCTCATCATTTCTGGATAGGCTATGAGTAGTCACTCATGCCAGTTGGGTTGGAAAATTGAGCCAGCATGTGCATCGACTGGTAGATCATCAGGCTCAAACTAGGTGGCGAATGTAGATTCTTTTCTTGTATGCCTTTTAATTTCCACGTTATATTCAGCTAATAAGAAAAAGTAGGGCTTATATTGCATTTCTGAGGTGGTAATCAGGCACTGATGGGAGAGGTTTCGGAAGTAAGCAGACCTAAGAATGGTTTCTTCTAGATTGGACAAGGACTTGATCTACACGACCACTCTATCATCATGTGTTTGATTGATTTGTTCGACTCTCTTGAGCCAATCTGGGACTTCTATCTCAAATGTGTCTCGTCCCTCTTTTATGACACGTCCACCAGGTACCAGCATTGGGTCATAAGGCTCTTCAAAACTCTCTGTGACTGGGATCTCCACCACAGTGTCAGGTTCCAGTTCTTCAATAGGAGAGGGTGGCCTCTCATATGGTAGGAGCCTAGCTTTTAATTCTTCGACCTGCTTTCTTACGGCCTCTAGTTCTTCAATGGACTATTGGGGGATGGCAAGTTCAGGTTGAGATGTGCTGGCATTGGTCAAGTGCTTCTTTAGGTCAGCACATTTGGACTCTAGTTTTTCATATGATTCCAAAAATTGGCATGCTCTTCAAGAAGTATCCGTATGATTGCCAAAAATTGACATGCTCTTCTGAGGGGGCCACTCTATACTTTGAAGGGCTAATTTATGATCCTAAGGTGCCTTCCATTGCAACTTCTAGATTATCTTGATTTTGCTATTGTAACCTCTTGTTCTCCTCCAATGCCACAACCATATGCCTTCCTAATAGACCTAGATTTTGTCTTAGTGTAGCATTGGTGAACATTTGTGCTTGGAGCACATTTTAGCTCTCTAGCTCTTTTTATAATTTTTTACTAGCTTTGGCCCTGTCCATACCTAGTGTCCAGCCTAGTTGAAAAATAGGTTCTATGGCTTATTTGAGGGCTCAAATGGAGTCTAAAAATTATGAAAATTGGTATGTGGCTGCTTCTAATACTCCTCAAGCTCGAGGACTCCTCGGCTTGCACAAAATGGAGTATGAATAATTGAAGATGGTATTTACAATGGTGTGAAGTGACTAGAATCACTATTTTGGGAAATATTTCTCCATGAAAAATTATATGGCCTACTTGTCGGATCTACATTGAGTGCTTTTCCTGCTTAATCCTTCTCTCTGCTCTGATTCCCTTTGTTGACTTCTATGTCTGGTAAGGCCTTGACTGCCCTCACTGCTACCAACAATGATGCTCTTGACTATTTACCAAATTGACATGCTACCCATACCTTTCGCAATTCTATAACTTTGAAATTTGGTAGTCCATTGACAATCTCCTTTGAGTGCATCAATTTCAGCCTCTACAAGATTGCATGTCCAATTCGTTTGTGCCAGATTTCTATATGAGCAATAACTCCTATACCTTTTGCAAACATGGTTGTATTCATTTAAGGAATTTTCACATTTAAGGTGAACAGCCTACCTACTTTGTTTCCTTTGGAAATCAATCTTCCATCCTGTTTGTACTCTTCTACATATAGCGCATCAGCATTGAACCTGACTCGTAATCCTTGGTCAACCATTTGTTCAACAGAAACTAGATTCTTGTTATATTTGGAACATGCAGCATATTAGCAAGATGTTTTACCTTTCCATCCTCCATAGACAATGCTATGTTTCATGTATGCTCGATAGGGTGTGATGTGTCATCACCTGTTTCAATATATCTAGGAATTGGCAATTTTTGCAAAGTACTAAACCATTCCGCATGATTGGTAATGTGATTTGAAGCACCTGAATCAACATACCATACATTATCATTCGATTTTGGAACATCATTAGACATCGTATTCATCATGTGATGTTGAACCATGAATAGCTTCTAAGAATCCACTGCACTTGTGGATGCATAGTTGTCTTGGTGCCTTTTGTTATTTTGATTCTTCAACTTGCAATCATGTTCAAAGTGTCCAGGTTTACCACAATTCCAACATCCTTTAATATCAATACCTGAATCATTTCATTGGAAATTTCTATGGCCTCTTTGGCTCCCTTGCCTCGAAACTATCCTCTTCCTCCTGCGTGATTTTGTTGTTGACCTTGGTCTTGGTTGTTGTTGAGATACCAAGCTCAACATGTGATGATCCAAGATGACACCTATCACTTTTTCATTTTTCTGACATGTATAGTGGTCACGTCAGTATATGCCAGGAACACTTCATTGAGCTTTATTAGATTTATCTACCGAGAGTGATAGCACATTTGTTTCTTGCTAGCTCACTCATTTGCGGGCATTAGGTTTTTCCTTATGTACTAGTCTTTATATATTGCACTTGTTGTATTCTTGTTTTAGGTCATTCTTGTACATTCCTTTTTATGTAATAGAAGAAGAAGAAGATCACTCTCTTCCTTGCCTCAATCTGAGTGTGTGCTTCTCTTTGATTGTGAGAGTGTGTGTGTGAGCTCTTTTCCTTATCTCCTTCCTTGTGACATGGTATCAGAGCCAGCATAGCTGTAGAGAGCTCGTGGAGAAGGTGATGGTGAAGAGTACACAACAAGGCGTGGAGGAAACGTGATTCACAAACAACCTCCATTTGCTACGAAAATCGGTGTGAAGGTTAGATCAAAGTTTCGAAGCCATCTTGACCTTTGTTTTGAGCCTGCAAGGTGGGGCCCATAGAAAACCAGGTCAATCTCAAAAATTGTAACTTGCTTTCTGTTCGGCAACATTCATATATTCTAGATCCAGAATTTCAAGGGATTCTGTGTACTGTTGATACACGAAAACTGAGTTCTTCTGAGATCGAACTCTCACATCATAGTGTGATAGTGCTCAAGCAAAAGTGTTGCTTGTAGTGTTTTGCAGTATTGTGAATTGCTGCAGAAATGGCAAACACAGATGGAATGAGTCAGCTTATGAACGATAAGCTGGACAAAAACAACTTCCATGCTTGGAGATTCAGAATGACAAATTTCCTAATGGGACAAGGCTACTAGAAGTACATCGAAGGAGATAATGAAAATGCTCCACAGTTACCAGAGAGGAATCAGATTGGAAAACAGTTAAGAGCATATGAGGAATGGAATCAAGGAGCATGAAAGGTAATGTATTGGCTATCTGTTAGCATACAAGATAGCATGATTAGGCACATACAGAATGCCAAGACTCCGAAAGAGGCTTGGAACAGTTTGGTCACATTGTATGAGACGAATACAAAGGCATGAAAATTGCAACTCAAGAATGAGCTGCATACCTTGGAGAAAAAGAGCATGTCGGTAAGTGACTATACCCTGAAAATCAAAAGCATATGTGAGTCACTTGCATCTATTGGAGTGAATGTAGATGATGATGATAAGGTGGAAGTATGCCTTCGTGGTTTAGGATGTGCATATAAGCAATTCAGAACTTCTATACAGACTAGGGAAAATATTCCAAATTTTGCTGATCTGGTATCTATGTTGATTATTGAATAAAACAATCTTGGTGAGGATTCAAACTCCCAAGGAAAGCCCAGTTCTGAGAAGGTATTCTACTCTGCCAGAGGAAGAGGCAGAGGTAGAGGTTTCGGAAGTGGAAGAGGAAACAATAACCAAGACCAAGGTCAACAACAGAATCATGCAAGAGGAAGAGGACAGTTTTGAGGCAGGGGGAGCCAAAGAGGTCACCTAAATTTCCAAAGAAATGATTCAGGTAATGATAGTAAAGGATGCTTGAATTGTGGTAAACTTGGACACTTTGAACATGATTGCAGGTTGAAGAATCAAAATAACAGAAGGCAACAAAACAACTATGCATCCACAAGTGTAGATGATTTTGGGAAGTTGTTCATGGTTCAATATCACATGATGAATACGATGTCTACTAGTGTTTCAAAATCGAATGATAATGCCTGGTATGTTGATTCAGGTGCTTCAAATCACATGACCAGTCATGCGGAATGGTAAATTGTCAATCCTTGGATATGTTGAAATAGGTGATAACACATTACACCCTATCAAGCATATAGGAAACATAGCATTGTCTATGGAGGATGGAAGGTAAAACATCTTGCTGATGTGCTACATGTTCCAAACATAACAAAGAATCTCGTCTTTGTTGAACAAACAATTGATGAGGGATTACAAGTCAAGCTCAATGCTGATGGGTTATATGTAGAAGAATACAAATGGGATGGAAGATTGATTGCCAAAGGAAACAAAGTGGGTAGGATGTTCACTTTAAATGTGAAAATTCATGAAATGAATGCAGCCATCTTTGCAAAAGGTGCAAGAGTTATTGTTGATATAGAGATGTGGCACAAACGGATTGGACATGCAAACTTGCAAAGGCTGAAATTGATGCAGTCAAAGGAGATTGACCATGGACTACCAAATTTCAAGGTTGCAGAGATGCAAAAGGTATGTGCAACATGTCAATTTGGTAGACTCAGGATCTTTGGCCACATATATGGATGACCAAACGGTGTCTGATTTCAGATCTTTCTGAACCATTCGGACCCTTAGATCATAGACTTACTGTCTTACAAACAGCTCCCCCTCAAGCCAAACATTTTGGCTTGGTCTTCATCTTCAATCTTCATGTATATCCTGCAATCCAATCATTGATTTCAACTTGTAAAGTTTTGTACCATCTAATGCTTTAGTAAACAAATCTGCACATTGCATATTAGTTGAAACATATGCCAACTGAATATCCTTGCTCAATAGCTTCTCTCTCACATAATGATAGTGGACCTCTATATGTTTGGTCCTAGCATGATAAATAGGATTTGCCGCAAGATATAATGAGCTTGTATTGTCTCCAAAAATCATTGGAGATGTAGTGTGTAAACCTAACTCTGTATACAACAATCTGATCCATATGGCCTCTTGAGTAGCATTGGCCAATCCTCTATACTCTGCCTCTATAGAGGTTGCTTCTTTGAAGACCATGATATTGGCTTATCACCTACAAAGGATAAGTATCCTGAGGTACTCCTCCTATCATCTTTGCATCGTGCCCAATCTGCATCTGAATATATCTTGATGTCCAAGTCCGATGTATCAGGGAAACACAATCCATGATGTTGAGTACCCTTAAGGTACTTCAAGATCCTTTTGGCAGCCTCCAAGTGATTTGCCCTAGGCTTATGCATAAACTGACTTAGAACACTTACTCCATAAGCAATATCAATCCTTGTTAAAGTAGCATAGTTCAAGCTTCCTACTATGCTTTGGTAACCTGCAATGTTCTCAAGCACATCACCTTCATGAGCACTTAATTTTAGGTTTACCTCCATTGGAGTACTTGCAACTTTGGCATCCTGCAAATGAAACTTCTTCAACATATTCTGTATATACTTTCTCTTAGTAATGTAAATTCCAGAGTTAGTATAGACTATCGAAGATGTCCCTCACATCTTCCTTACCTGCCCCAACTCCTACAGAATCTGGCAGGCGGTTGGAAAGAAAATCAGACTTCAAAAACAGCTTAGTTGGAAACAAGTCCTTTTGGGAGAAGCGATCGGCTGCTCTGCGACACTCTGGAACGCCATCAGAGGGGAAGTCTTGTGGAAAATTTGGCGGGAGAGGTGTGCTCTCAACTTCGGCGATACCCCCAGGGAGTGGTCGATTGAGAAATCACTATTTCTCCTTGGCAAAAGGATTGTTAACAGTAAGAAATCCCCCCCCTTCAGACACCATCAAGTCCTCATTTTGATCAACAACAAGCTCAAACCCAAGTGGGCCCCGCATGAGGGCGATGAGAGGGTGATTAACCTTCTATGTAATGCAACCTAGAACTCATTCAAGCTTCCCCTGCTTTGTGGGATTCGGGGGGTCCCGTGGGCACTAGTCCCCTTCTATTGTACCTTTTTTTCTTAATTTAATTCAAGTCCGGGAGAGTAGGCTATTGCCGAACTTCCTTTATATAGAAGAATGGTATCATCAACATGTACACACAAGTATATTACCTCTGAATTACTTCTCTTGATGAACAGAGAAGTATCTGCTTTACTCATGACAAAACCTTGATCCTGAAAGTATGTAATCAACCTATGATTCCATGCCATAGGTGCCTGCTTCAATCCATAAAGAGCTTTGTTCAATTTACATACATATGTTACCTTGTTTGGGTCCTCATAGCTAGGAGGTTGAGACATGTATACCTCCTCTAAAATCCATCCATTTAGAAATGCATTTTTTAAATCCAATTGATACATGTTCCAATTCTTTGATGCAGCCACACTTACCAATACCATGATGGTTGGCATTTTGGCCACAAGTGAGAAGGTTTCTTCATAATCAATTCCTTGGGTTTGTGCAAAACCTTTAGCCATAAGTCTAGCTTTGTACCTGCTTATTGATCCATCAGAATTCCTTTTGATCTTATCGATCCACCTAGAATCAATTACCTTCATAGACTCCTTCTTTGGTACGAGTTCCCAAGTATCACTCTCCTTGAGTGCTTCAATTTCCTCATCCATAGCTTCCTTTCATTCTGCTTTGGTCTTTGCCTCTTCATATGATGATGGTTCTTCCATTGAAAAATCTTTTGCAAGATAAACAGAGTGCTTAGCAACTAGAGAAATGTCATACACATATTTGTTTCGTTTCTTGCTCTCCCTTTGTGATCTTCTGATTTCTTGGTTGGATGGTTCAGGTATATCCTCCAATTTCTTCATCTTGACTTTGCCTTTGGACTTCCATGCCTTGAACTCTTCTAGGTTGATGATGTCCTCATCATTTGAATTGATGTCTCCATTCTGAGTAGGCTCCTCCTTAGTGAGGCTTGGAAACTCCTCTTCAAAGTCATAAGGTAGTTTTACTTTCCTGCATTCACTATCAAACCAAGAATCATTCTCATCAAAGACAACATCTCTACTGACCATGAATCCCTTGTTTGAAGGATTGTAGAACTTGTATCCTTTCTTATTTAAATCATACCCTATGAAGATGCACTTCTCTGCCTTAGGGTCTAGCTTATCTCTTATCTGAGAAGGGATTTGCACATAAGCTACACATCCAAAGATCTTTCAATGATCAAGTAAAGGTCTTCTACCATGCCACGCTTCATATGGGGTCATCCCATCAAGAGATTTGGATGGCAACCTGTTTACAACATAATTGGCAGTAGATACACTCTCTGCCCACAAGTAGTTAGGTAATTTTTTCTCATTTAACATTGACCTATCTGTTTCAACAATTAATCTATTTCTCCTCTCTACCACCCCATTTTGCTCAGGGGTATACCTTGTTGTGATTTATCTTTTGATTCCTCTGTCCTACAAGAATATATCAAATTCATTTGAGAAGTACTCACCTCCTCCATCTGACCTTAGTCTTTTTAGATTTATCCATGTTTGGTTCTCAACAAGTGCAAGATACTTTTTAAAGCAATTGAATACTTCATCTTACATATTTACTTCAAGGTTATTTCACCAACATGCCCTAATCTTTTATGCCAAATTTCAAGCTCTGATAATGTTTGATCTTTATAGCTATAGAGTGCAATGTTCCTTGTATCCTCAAGTTCAAAAGTGAATAGGGAAATCAATTGTTCAGGTAAACAAAGATGAAAATCATATGCAGGCAAGTACATCTAGGAACGGATCAGGTATGAGAAACGAAGATGATTCAAGATTTGATGAAGAAGTGCATTCAGATACATATGAAGAGTTTGAACCAAGAAGGTCGAACAGGAATAGAAGACAACCAGAAAGGTACTCGTATGATACTTCATACATAACTCAGAAAGACTATGCATATATGGTCAAAGATGATGAAGAACCACAGAGCTATGATGAAGCAAAAGGCAAGAAGCAATGGGAAGAAGCAATGGAAGAAGAAATCAACGCACTGGAGGAGAACAAGACATGGGAACTTGTTCCGAAACCAAATGGTAAGAAAGTAATCGGAAATAAATGGGTTTTCAAAATAAAGAAATTTGCAGATGGAAGGATAGCCAGATACAAAGCGAGGTTGGTGGTCAAAGGCTATGCTCAGACGCATGGCATAGATTATAACGAGACGTTTAGTCCAGTAGCTAGGATGTCAACCATAAGGACAGTGATTGCTATAGCAGCATCGAAAGGATGGAAGCTAAGTCAGCTAGATATAAAGAACGCATTTTTGAATGGATACATTTCTGATGAAGTGTATATGGAACAACCTGAAGGGTTTGTAAATTCTAGAAACCCAAACTTTGTTTGCAGGTTAAGAAAAGCACTTTATGGACTGAAGCAAGCTCCATGAGCTTGGAATTATAGACTTGTGAAATATCTAAATGAACTTGGATACCAAAGTTCGAAGGCAGACGCAAGTCTACTCATAAAGAGAATAGAAGAAGGTATGATCTACATTTGTATTTATGTAGACGACTTAATAATCACAGGAACATCAGATGAAGGAATTACAGAAGTAAAGAAACTACTCAAAAGAGAGTTCAAGATCAGTGACCTAGGAAAGTTGTCATACTTTCTAGGAATGGAAATCACATACACAGATCATGGTGTATATATGTCACAAGAAAGGTATCTCCTAAACTTACTGAAGAAGTTTAATATGGAGAATTGTAGAGAAGCTTCAACACCGCTTGAAGTAAATCATAAACTCAGCAGATACAGTGGAGCAGAGTTTAAAGATATGAAGAAATATCAGTCACTTGTAGGAAGTTTAATTTATGCTACAATAACAAGACCGGATCTTAGTTATGCAGTGGGAGTTCTCTCACAGTTTATGCATTGTCCGACAGATCAACATTGGGTTGCAGGACAGAGAGTTCTTAGATATATTAAAAGAGCTATAAAAGAAGGATTATATTATCCTTTTACGTCAGATATAAAGCTCAGAGCATACAGTGACTCAGACTGGGCTGGAAGTCAAGATGACAGAAGGTCAACACACGGGTATATGATATACCTAGGAGATAAGCTGGTAAGCTGGTGTTCAAAGAAGCAACACACAGTAGCGTTATCGTCAACAGAAGCAGAGTATAAAGGACTTGTAGAAGCAGCTAAAGAAATAATATGGATGCAGACCTTGTTCAAAAGCATGGGTATCGATCAAGGTATACCTATCATACATGGAGATAATATGAGTTCGTTATATCTTGCAGCAAACCCAGTATTTCATACAAGAACAAAGCACATAGAGATTCAGTATCATTTCCTGAGGGAAAAGATAATGGAGAAAGAGATAGAAATAGTATACACTCTGACAAAAGATCAGATTGCAGATATTTTGACAAAGAGTTTGGATGGAACAAAGACAAACAGATTCAAAGAGATGGCAGGTAAAAGAAAGAAAGATATATGAAAGACCGGAAGATGTCAAATTAGTGATTGAGGGGGAGCTGTTGAAGAAACACTCACGAATTTGACAAGCAAACAGGCGTAGAAAGAAAAAAAAAAGAAGCAGAATCAGAGAAAATCAAAAGCCTTAGTGGAAGGACATATCCACGACCGTTATGTACAGTACAGAATCTTTCAGGATCAGAGTTCGTTACACCGAATCAAACTGTACATAGAGAGAACGTGCATACGAATAATAGAAGGGAAGTGCGAACAAGAACGTGCGTGAGAAGAGCGCGCAGTATAAATAAGAGCACATGTAGAAGAAGATATAGAGATATATAGAGAATGAGAGACTGAGAGCTTTAGTTATGAAGAAGACGCCAGAGATCGCATATGTAGAAGAAGACGCCAAAGATCGCGTATGTAAAGATGAATAACAGAAACCTGAAACATCAGGTATTCATCTGAGAGAGATGGTAATAAGAAACTACTCAGTATAGGAGAGTTTCTGTAGCTTGAGCAAGAAGAGGCCAAGCTCACTTGTACACATCTTCTCTAATAGAAAACACATGTTCATGTGGATGTTTGTGCGTACTGTTTGTATGCGGAAGAAATAGAGTATGTTTTTAAAGTTAGTTAACAGTTAACGTTTTCTCAGTAAACGCATTTTCAGTCAGTTACAATTCTTACTGTAGACGTGTTTTTCCGGTAGAAGAACGAAGTAGATCTCGCAGAGTAATGCGAAGTTTTTGTGTGAGAGATAGCTCATTCTGTAGCTAGACATCTCTACTTTTAGTTGATTAAGGTTTCCGGGTGAAAAAGATATCTATACACAGTACAAAGTGTGACCGGAAAGAGGCCATCTGAACTAGTGGAGTTTTTCTTTAAACTTCAGAAAGTGTTCAGTAAGTTAAGGAGGCTTTTGCATCACTTCCTTACTTCATGTATGTTTACTTGAAGTAATTATAATCAGAATTGAAGTTCATTCCGGTACAATTCCGTTATGATTACGGTGTCAGTCCAGTGACAGTCCGGTGAAGTTTGAAATTTTTCCAATGAATTTAGAGCGCAGTCTTATATGTTGAGCGCTAGACTTCGCTAAGCTATTAATTGATTACAGAGGTGTTCTGAATCACTCTAGCTTAGCTCTTCTTGGGCGTGGCGGTTTCCGTAAGGCTCAGCCTTCGTCGCGTCGTCAAGGAGTAGTATCAGAGTAAAGGAAGCATACCACATTTCCGCAACAGTATCAAATATTCACGATTCAACCATTGAAGTGGCATGCTCTCTATTTGTACACCATTTTTGGGCACATATGTGTATCTAATGCTACTTTTCCATGATTAAGCTATTGTTTCTTTTCATTTTAATGCTATTGAATGCGGTACTCAAGCTCTCAATGATCGATAGATACACTAGGAGAACCACGTTCATCTGTGCCACTTCATGCTCGCATACATTATGATCATTTTGGTAAATTATCAACACTTATTCGACACCAAATTATTTGGAATCTTTTTTCCATTCACTATGACAATGCAAGATCAACTCCCATGCCTTCCTCTTGAAGGAGGAAATTTTAAAAACTATTCTACTCATGGGTCACATAAAGTTGTAATGAATCTTTTGTTTTTGGAACAACACCTTGCAGTAGGGAACATAATCATGTAGGAGCATTAATAGCGTGCAGAACCTATGAACATCAAATGAATTCTTTAACTGTAATACCACTAAGGATGTTGAATTATTGAAAGTAAGAGGCACATAAAGCATCATATGGGTATGTCCTATCTCATGTTTACACGTGAAGAACACTTATAAATAGTGAATCTTCTTCAAAGAGGATTGAAAAGTCATTGTAATTGAATGCTTTGATAGAAGCATGTTTGTATGAATACCCCAGCTAGGGGGATTGGTTCCCCTTACCTAGCTATCACCCTACAAATAAGAGCGGAACTTCTGATGGTGCCTACTCTAAGATTAGGTGGAAAAAATCGGATGCATGGATGTGTACTTGTGTGCTCTTCGTAATGTTCTCAGCAGCTATGATTATTTGCTTATGTTTCATGAATAATACACTTGATGTGTCATTTGATTATGTGAATGCCCTATGCTATTTCTGAAACATTGCCTATGATATTTTGTCATCCATTTAAAGGTATGTCTCTGTTTGTATGCAAGTGGTTAAACTCGTTGTCACAGTTATTATCCATAGCTCGGTTGCCATATGGACGAAGCTGATAGATTGGTACTCCTATTAATGTTCTTGTTTCCAGGAATGGGCTTTAAGATAGTTGATATCGTTGCGACATAGATATTCATGTGTTTTGCTTCTCGAAAGCCATTCATCTATTTGTTTCTTGTCCATGACTGGCAGAGACCCGAGAGAGAGGATAGTGCATGCTTGTGAAACTGCATGGCTTATAGAGAGTTCACTTGTGCTCTAACACGGGATAAGTCTAAGCTGGCATATGGTGATTCAAGTACCAACAACGACATTACAAGGACGACTTCTTCCCTATGCATTATGTTTCTATATGTTTTTTTTTTGCTAAAGATAGTATTCTTCTCAAGAATTTGTTGGAACTATCGCTTGTGATGAAGCTTCTCAAATATCTTGCTCATCTAGCTCATTGATTGTGGCCAACCAGGGATCTATGAAGGTGTTCCTAATCTTCAAAAATGATAGCATCATGATGTTAAAAGTTTCTCTAAGAAGGAGAACTCACACATAATATAGTTGGGAAGTACACATTTCCTATTCATTCACTTCTAGTTGTCCTAGTATGTTGTCCACAACTCTGACAAATGTGCTAACTTGACTATCTCATTGTGGTCTTGGTTTTGTGATAAGACACCTTGCGACTGGTTATGTGGAGTTGGCAACTGCAGATGGTTTTTAATGGAGGAATGTTGCCTATAGATAGTTACAAGATAAATGATGTTATAGTCTTTGAGGATAATTGTAATCCGGCTGGTTTCTTCACGTTCTCAATTACTATATATGCCCTTGTGTTTTTTGCGATTTCAGGATTATGTACCCATGGTTAGGGTTGAGGTTATGTGACTTTCCTAATCTAGGGATTGTGCTCACATATCCTACCAACACTTGGAGGCTATGACATGACTTTTTGTTTTCAAATGGTATTATGTTATGTATGACCATAATTTTATAAGGGTGTAATTCTTGCAGGATTCCACTAGCCATTCTTAGGAGTGGCCATTTGCCACTTCACATTCATTGGAAGTGCAACACATGAGATGTATAGTTGTTGCATACTCCCTCGACAATTGAAGATGGGGACTTGAATGGGTTTCGATTCTAAGTTGCCCTTAGGCTGAATTCCCTGGCCACAGGTTACTCAAGACGTTTTTCTTTTGAGCCTAATGAGAATTTACAGTGTCCTTCATCAAGGCTCCTGCTAGGTTTCACTCGATGTGGCCTTCTACGTTGAAATGGTTGAAGTTTCTGTGCTTAATGAGTATTGCAGGATGGCAAGAATTGAAGCCAGTTCTTCTTATTGGGATATTGTTGACTACTTGTACCTATTGAATGATAGAAGTACTCACTTGTCATAAGTATTTTGCTCCCTTGTATTTGAAGATTAACAAATATACAGTGAAGTGCTCTGAACTTTGGAAATTGATTCAATCTTGGTGCTATAAGTCTTCACATGATACTACAATAACATTATTTCAGCTTCCTTGGGTGATTCTATCACTCTGATGCAGCAAGGTATGACCTTCATGTGTCATATCAAACATGCTTTATGCCCTTGATAGATGTATCTGATGTAAGGGTTCCTTTTGATGGATGTGTTCTGGAATCACTCACAGGTATGATAGGTGGAGGTGCATTGATACTAGTTTTTTAATTTTGGTTATTGACCCATGTAGGATTGGTTCGTAAATACCCTCTTCACAAGTTTTGGAGAAACTTGGTATGAATAGAGGCAAAGGACTGGCATTTATTTTTTTTATGTCGATGAAATGACACCATGTTTTATTAGTCATAGGCATGCTTCATTTTGTGATGCACTCACCTGATCATATAGACTAAACTTGATTACTCATTGCATCTCTTTTCACATGAAATGACTTGCATAGTGCACAAGGATGCACACTTCTAGGTACTAAAAGCATCTTGTTTGATCACTCCATAGGAATGACTGATGCAAAGTCTATCTAACTACTTGGACCTTGATGACCAGAAGAATGGATCTCTTAATATTGCATAAGGGACTGTGTGCAAGATTTGTTACCCTGGATACATGTCCATTTAAGGAAAAATTAAACTGGAAGAGGGTTTTATATGGAAGGCTAGTCTCTTGACACTTAGTTCCTAGAGATGATAAATAGTGGACATTGTTTTGAATGCATGAATATCATGGTTCCCTTTCTTTCATATGTGCCCGCTGTGAACTCATATTGTTGGTGCATGTCCAATGTTGTCATAACTACAAATTATGCACATTTTTAATTGGTGGTTCTACAAGTCTCCAGTAAGAGTTTTTTTCTTTAATCTTTACCTAGCATTCATGGAAGGGAACGTTAGAGATATTTTCCATGTGAACCAGAGCTGAATCTATTTGTTTTTCTGAACATTGCTAGAACTATTGATATTCTCATTGATTATAACTACTCTACTTTCCTATTCTGATGAGGAACCTGGTTGCATGAATTACAAGATTCAAGCTGCCACTATCTCTTAAGACAATCATTGTGGCTTCTTCTAGGGCATCGTGGACACTCCTCCGTTTGCAGTCTCAGATTCGCTCGTTTCGGCCTCCGAACGCACTATCGCAGCGCTTGTGCAGGCTATTTCGTCCTTTTGTGCCAAAGGTATATACCAGTTTCTGTTCGCCAGTTTAAGCGTCTCAAAGTCTGCTACAGGTCTAGCAAAACTTGTATGGGCAGTTTCGTTCAACTTTTTGAGATACAGTCAATTTTTTGCATCAAGGTATTTTAGTCACCGGCCATGGCTGAAAGCAGTGATGTATTCCGTATGTTGGCTGTTGAGGATAAGTTGGATGGTACCAACTACCCATTATAGGCTTATATGATGCGAGATGTACTGGTTGCAAAAGGATTGTGGAACATTATGCAGGGTGTTGAAAGACGTCCTGTTACACCTGTAACGATAGGTACTGCAAATACAGGTGTTGGAGCTGATGAAGATGGTGTCGAAGATGATATTCCGCAGATTCTTGTTCGTGCTATTGTTTCTGTTGCACCTACTGCCGAGCAAATTCGTTGGGATGGCAGAGATGCCCAGGCACATGCATTGATAGCTTTGTCTGTCAAACGTGCCATTATTCCTCACATTCGCTCTTGCAGAACAGCAAAGGATGCTTGGGATACACTTACCACTTTGTACCAGGCTAGGAATGAGGCTCGTGTTGCTTACCTCCAAAAACAGTTGGAGAGTGAGCACATGAATGAAGGTGATTCTATGGACAGTTTTCTTACAAAGATCAAATACCTGAAGGAACAATTGATTTCTGCTGATGAGGTTATACCAGATAGCTCACTTGTGCAGACCGTTCTGAATGGTCTTCCTGATTCATATCAGAGTTTTGCCTCTACTCTTCGGTTGATGATGAAAGGCAATCTAAATGCCTTGTCATTTGAGGAATTAGTCTCTGTTCTGTTGCAGGAAGATCAGTCCAGGCAGAACAGGTCCATTATGCGTGTTGCAGATCAAGCTTTCCTGGCTAGTCAGAAGGGCAAAGGAAAATGGAGCTCTTCTAATAGTAAGCAAAAATCTGCAAATGTTGCACAATCGAAGAACCAGGATAAAGATGAGAAGAAATCAGAAAAGCAGAAATTGTTCTGCAAGTACTGTAAAGGAAATGATCATATTATAAAGAACTGTCCAAAACTGGCTGCTAAAGAGGCAAAGAAGAAAGAGGCTGGAATGGTTGTTGCAGAGGCCTCTACACCAAAAACAGAGTCTACAAATCTTGTGCAGGAAGAAGAATGGGCGTTTACTACTGTCTGCAGTTTTGACCCATCTTCTTATGATCAGTGCATGTCTGCAGTAGACTCAGATGTTTGGTACTTTGACAGTGGGGCGACCAAACATATTACCTCGTAGTGCAGTTTCTTCTCTTCACTCGAGCCTGCCCCTACAGGGAATACTGTCACATGCGCCAATAACTCCTCTTATCCTGTTATGGGAGTTGGTAAGATCATTCTGACTATTGTTGATGGTAGTTCTTTCACTTTGTCAGATGCTTTATTTGTGCCAGGGATCAAAAAGAACCTGTTATCAGTTTCTGCATTAGCCAAGATTGGCTTGGTTGTGAAATTCGTTGATGACAGGTGTACAGTCCATTATCTCTCAAATGGCGATGTGATTATTGCTTCTGGCATTTTATGTTGTGGGTTGTATAAGCTCATAGACTATGAAAGATCTGTGAATGATTCGGCATGTGCAGTTCATGATTCTCAGGCTATGTCAGATGCAAAGCTTTGGCATGCATGCTTTGGTCATCTGAATTTTGCTAGTTTGTTACGCCTACAAAAATCTGAAATGGTGTCCTCTTTGCCCAAACTTGAGGCACCTGGAAAACATGTTTGTGAAGGCTGTATTTTGGGCAAAATGCAGCATTCTTCCTTTCCAAAAGATGGTTCAGTTCGGGCTACGCAGAAATTGCAGCTTGTACATAGTGATGTCTGTGGTCCTATGCAGACACCCTCTTTTGGAAATTACCTTTACTTTGTGACTTTCATTGATGATTTTTCCAGGCATGCATGGGTATATCCACTCAAAACAAAGTCCGAAGTGTTCATGTGCTTCAAACAGTTTTTGGTTTTGGCAGAAAATCTGTCAGCATGTAAAATGGGCACCCTCCGTTCTGATCGAGGGGGGGAATATATGTCTTCAGATTTTAATGCATTTATGGCTGAACGTGGGATAAAACACCAGTGTACAGTGTCGTATACACCTCAACAGAATGGAGTTGTTGAACGAAAGAACAGGTCACTCATGGAGATGGCGAGGTGCATGGTCAAAAGTCAGGCTTCACCACATAGTTTCTGGCTTGAGGCTATCATGTGTGCAGCATATGTACTGAACAGGTGTCCCACTAAAGCGTTGCAATCTATCACTCCATATGAGGCTTGGCATGACCGCAAGCCATCTGTTGCTCATCTGCGTGTTTTTGGTTGTTTGGCATATGCATTAGTGCCTGAAAAACATCGCAGAAAATTGGATGATAAGGCAGTAAAATGTATTTTTGTTGGGTACAGTTCTGAAAGTAAAGGCTATCGTCTGTATCATCCACAGACTAAACGCATTCAGGTTAGCCGTGATGTTGTCTTTGTGGAAGATGCTATTCAGCCATTGCTTTCATGTACTAAGGAGACATCTGTTAGCTCCAAAGACATGTATGATACTTTGATGCCTCTTTTTACAGGTGGACAGGCTAGTGCTGGTCCTAATGAGGCAACTTCTCAACCTTTGCAGGTTTCATATGATGATGCAGATCATTCCATTTCTGATGCAGATTTACATGATGCACTTGTTGATGAGAGAGCTGATATTGAGCAAGCAAAAACTATGCCAAAATGGCTGGTGCAGACTTTGTGTGACAGCAAATTAGATGCACCTTTGTCATATCGTACTCGTTCAGGCTCTCATCGTGCCTCCTTTGCATCAGATTGCTATGCTATGGCTGCATCTAGTCTCTGTGATGAGAATGAGCCTGTTTCTTTTGATGAAGCACAAAATTCAGAAAATTGGATGGCTGCTATGCAATCTGAATATGATGCTATAATGAAGAATGGTACATGGTCTTTATGTGACTTGCCTCCTGGCAAGAAGGCCATTGGCACTAAGTGGGTATACAAGCTGAAGCGTAAACCTGATGGTACAGTTGACAGGTATAAGACTAGGCTTGTTGCAAAGGGTTATGCACAGGAAAGAGGCATTGATTTTTATGAGACCTTTGCACCTACATGCTGTATGACTACTGTTCGGAGCATTTGTGCACTTGCAGCCCATCATGGTTGGAATGTACATCAATTGGACATTAAAACAACATTTCTGAATGGTGACTTGCATGAAGAAGTGTATGTTTTTCAGCCTCGTGGCTTTGTGTAGAAAGGGCATGAAAACCAGGTTTGCAGGTTAAAGAAGGCATTATATGGTTTAAAGCAAGCACCACGTGCTTGGTATGAGAAGATACATGCCTATCTAATTGCACATGGTTCTGAGAACAGTCCAACTGAAAGCACCTTATATGTTAAACGTGTTAATGATGTGCTTCTGATCATTGTTGTCTATGTTGATGACATGCTGCTCACTGGTCCTATTGAGACACATATTGCTGATTTTAAGGCTGATTTGCATGCCTCATTTGAGATGTCTGATTTGGGGCATTTGCATCACTATTTGGGCATTCAATTTATGCACGTTGATGGTGGAATGGCTTTGTGTCAAACGAAATATATTGACACATTATTGCAGCGTTTTGGCCTTGAAGACTGTAAGCCTATTGCCACTCCTATGGAGACAGGTTTACGATTGAGTCTTCATGATGCTCGAGATGCATTTGATGCTGTTCTCTATCAGCAGGCTGTTGGATGATTGATTTACTTATGCATTACTCGGCCAGATATTCAGTTTGCTGTCTCACAGATGAGCAAGTTTATGCATTGCCTAGGAGTTACGCATTGGAAAGTGGTTAAGCGCATCTTTCGCTACTTGAGTGGTACTCGGCTACTTGGGTTGTTTTATCCCAAGGGGGGATCACTACCGCCAGATTTGCATGCTTTTTTTGACTCAGATTGGGCTGGTTGCTATGACACTCGTGTGTCCACCAGTGGTTTTTGCTTCATGCTTGGTAGCTCATGTATATCTTGGTTGAGCAAGAAGCAGCCTACTGTGGCCACTTCCAGTTGTGAGGCTGAGTATAGGGCAGCTTTCACAGCGACTGTTGAGTGTGTGTGGCTCAGACGCCTTATGGCTGATTTGGGTGTTGGCCAGTCTTCTGCCACCACCATCTTCACTGACAGTCAGAGTGCATTGGCAGTTGCGAGGAACCCTGTGTTCCATGCTTGCACTAAGCACATTGAGGTGCATTATCACTATGTCAGGGAGAGGTTCTCTGCTAGGGAGATCAGCTTGGCATATGTGCCCACGCAGGAGAACATTGCATACCTTTTCACGAAGGCTCTGCCTAGGGAGAAGTTTGAAGCTTTCTGCAAAGCTTTGGGCTTACTTCCTTTTGTGGAGTGATTTCCACATAGCTTGGCACTTCCTTATACATGAGTGCCAGCTCCTTGTTCACCGCATCACTCCCAGGGGGGATTTGTTGATATATTTAGGTAGTGATGTGTGTGAACACTCTAGGACCGCCGGGGCACTTTTTTCTTTAGGAGGTTTTTTTCCCCCGGCTTGTATATACGCCTATTGCCCTAATGGGCTACTTATCTTTGTACATTCTCTAGTAATACATTCAGTCTTGTGTGTTGTGCTCCAAGCTTCTTCTTCTTCCTTGTGATGTTCACGTGCTTCCGCAGACGTCTAACTCCAACAAGCATCAACTCTGCACATGTTTTTTGTGAAACTCATGCATATCGTTCACACCTACCAAGAGGATGGTTCTGTGAATCCCTATCAAATCATAAGCACATTATATGATGCAACTTACTTGTATGTGCTAAATGAGAAACACAAGCCACTGCATACTCATCAAATGCACTACACTACAATGTGCACTTATGTGATATCACATTCTAAAATGATTGTGTGACCATGGTATGGTTAATATGTGGGAGCTATGGCACCCCTAGGTTCTTGCTTCTCATGGGATACTTGCCTTTAGAGTTTTAATTTGTAGATTGCAGGAACAGGCAGCTCTTGCCAAGGTTTTCTCTCTAGACGAACAAGTCCTATAGGACTTGATGCTCCCTGAGGTGGAAATTAAAGTTAGGCTAAAAGTTATTGTCTACTTCTCAGAAACAGCCTACTTGTTGTAAATGTTTACTTTCAGGTTCAGGAGCTCCTTGGAAAGGCTCTCCTAGTCCTACATAGGACTACACAATGGGATGTATGTTGGGTTGACTGCCCCCCCAAGGGGATTGTGTCGCCCAGCTCTGATTACTAAAGATTTGCAGATTGAAGGAAGGACTAAAGGCTTGAAGATAGAAGTGATACAGATTCAAAGATCATTGAGGACCTGAAGACCTGCAGACATGCAGCCTGAAGCTTTGCACACTGAAGAATTGCAGATTTGAAGACCTGAAGCTTTTCAGAATTGAAGACTCCAACTTGGACTAGTTCAGTTATGTATGCTCTTCTTCTTTAGCTTTGTCGAGGATGACAAAGACTAGAGGGGGGAGAGTTTTGGGTTGTAGGGTATGCACACATCCTCAATTGTGCATGGGAACCCTCCCTAGACCATGAGAATAACCCTCGTTGTATATACTTGAGTGTCACATGTGAACACTCTTTTAAAGCACTTTTTAATATTTCCTCATACCATAGTATAGGAGACTTGAGAATGTCTTACTTTTTTGGATCTTCTGGGACACTCCCACGTAAAAATCCCATGCATGCATATTCTTGGGATTTGGTTATTAGAAGAATTGATTTTAGAATATCCTAGAAGATATGTTAGTTAGAGAGATATCCACTTTTTGACTTTTCAAAGAAGCATATGGGGAAATGTGCTTAGCCTATATATGGAGGCTCATTTTTGTAAAGAAGGGGAGCTTTTCGTCGACGTGCTCTCATGTAATATCTCTTATCAATGGAATAAGGCTCTCTTTTATTCCAAGGCTATTTACATTTTATGTATTGTGTCTTAGTGAGTGTGTGAGAGTGGTGCATGTGCCTATGCATGTCTCTCCTTCGCGTGAGTAGAGTAGTTGCATTGCTTGTATTTTCTTCATGGACTAGGATCCTTGACTCCCTATTCTCCAAGTTTTCAAGCATGTGGCATAGCATGTGTATGATGCCAATGGCTTGAACATGTTGGAGGTAGGGGTGGATGAGAGAAGAGTCACTCTTGAGCTTTCCTTCTTGCTTCCATGCAAGGTGGTGAGGGTTTTGGTCTTCTACCACTACAACCTCAACATACGTCAATTTCTATGCCATTAGATCAGAATTTGAAGTTAGACACTACGTCAGGTGAAGCATTGGAAGATGCTACTATGTATAGGAAAATTGTGGGAAGCCTGATATATCTCAAAATTACGAGGCCTGATCTTAGCTACACTGTTGGACTTGAAAGTCAGTTTATGCATGTTCCAAGGAAGCCACATTTGGATGCTTTGAGGTGCACTCTACATTATGTGAGTGCTACTTTGGATTATGCATTGTTTTATGAAGCTGGTGTAGATTTGCAGGTTCATGGATACACCGATCCAGATTGGGCTAGTAGTACTCCAGATAGAAGATCGACTAATGGCTTTCTATTCTCACTTGGAGGTTCTACTATTACATAGAGCAGCAAGAAGAAACCACCATTGCTTTGTCGAGTACAGAGGCTGAGTATAGAGGTGCTGCAATGGCCGCATGTGAGCCATCATGGCTGGAGATGTTACTTGTAGATTTAGGTGTGGAAGTGAAAAAGGAGGAGCGTATGTGAACCGATACTCAAATCAATGCAAGGCATTATCCTTGGTTAGACTAAGAAAGGTGAGCATAGTCTAGACTAAGAGGGTGTAAGAGAAATATAGTGAGTGTGCGACGCAGAGAAGTGAAGTGCAAGGTGTGCAAGAAGAGTGACTTAGAAGTGTGCAGAGAAGGACAAAGCTATGCAAACAAAGGTTACAAGGTCCCATTGAAGTTGTGCACACGTCGACAGAAGGTGTCCATCCCTCCCCCTGTTGGAAGCTTGAGTGCAAGGTGTGCACAAGTGCAAGCTTGGAGAAGGTGGAGGTCTAGTGCAGAGAAGGTCGGTAGCAGCAAGAACCTTGGGTATTTTGTAACTTGGTTGATTGTGCACACTTTGGTATTTTGCATAGAGAGCATTTGGATTATATTGTACATCACCATTGTACTTTTCTCCTTATAATCAATCTACAGAAATGTATAGTGTTTGTATCTTTCTTCCTATCTTTCCCCCGTCTCCTACAAACACTCATATCCCTTTTTGCACAAGAATCCCCCAACAGTTCCTCTATATGCTTTGTTCTAGCATGAAAAACATGGTTTTGTGCTAATTGTATGTTGCTAAGATTATCACAATAGATGGTCCTTTCCATAGCTAAATATGCAAGTAGCATTTCTAACCAGGATGCTTCACATGCTACCATTGTAGGACCTCTATACTCAGCCTTTGTACTCGACAAAGCAACAATGAGTTGCTTCTTGCTGCTCCACGTAATAGTTGCACTTCCAAGTGAGAATACAAAGCCACCAGTAGATCTTATATCTGGAATACTAGCAGCCTCATCTGCATCAGTGTATCTATGAACTTGCAATTCTACAATAGCTTCATAAAACAATGCATAATTCAAAGTAGCACTCACATAAGGTAGAGTGCACCTCAAAGCATCTAAATATGGCTTCCTGGGAACTTGCATAAATTGACTTTCATGTCCAACAATGTAGCTTAGATCAGACATTGTAATTGTGAGATATATCAAACTTTCCACAATTTCCCTGTACATAGTAGCATTTTCCAATGCTTCAAATTATGATCTAATGGCATGAAAATTGTCTTACAATCAACCATACCATACTTTTTCCGCATACTCAAGTCATATTGCCTTTGTGACATTGATATACTTGTTTTTGTATGTATAAACTCAATGCCCAAGAAATAGTGCAACACACCAAGGTCTTTCATATCAAATTCCTACATAAGAAGTTGCTTTACCTCTTAAATGCTTTCTTCATTATCACCACCTATAAAAAAGTCATCAACATAAATAGCCACAATCGTGATGCCATCATCACCCTTCCTTGCATATAATCAATGAACTGCATCACACATAGAAAATCCAATGGTGGTTAAGTAGTCAGCAATCCTTACATGCCAAGCAGGAGGGGCTTGTGTAAGTCCATAGAAAGCCTTTTGCAACCTGCAAACATATTTTGGGTGCTTTGATTCTTCATATCCTTGTGGCTGGTCCATGTATACTTCTTCTTGTAATTCACCATGTAGGAAAGCATTCTTCACATCCATCTAATGCAAAGTCCATCCTTTTGTTGTAGCTACTACAAGTGTTCGGAGAGTAGACATTTTAGCTATAGGGCTAAATGTTTCCTCATAATCAATGCCATATGTCGGCATATCTTTTGCTACCAGTCGTGCTTTGTACCTATTTATGCTGCCATCAACATTGCGCTTTACCTTGTAAACCCACTTGCAGCCTATGGGTTTCTTTCCTTGTAGTAATGGAACCAGCTTCCATGTATTGTTTCCATCAAGTGCATCCATCTCCTCATCCATAGCTTTTTTCCAATCTGCATTTCCAATTGCATCTACAAAACAAGAGGGTTCAACATCTTGTATTACATTTGTCATGTAGGGACAATGACAAGCCATGTAACTGTCATATGTCAATCATTGCACTGAATTCCGCATCCTCCCAGATCTTCTTGGTCCTGGGTCACTTCTCCTTGTATCATCTACATGTGCCTTTCTTACTTCTGGAGTCTTCATAGAAGGCAATCCAAGTTCCTCATCAAGGCTCTTTTTTTAATTGCTTGAATCTCCATCAATGTCTCCAAAACTTGTAGATGTTTTACTACCGGCAGAAAGCTTTTCTTTACCTTTCTCAGATGTATTTGATGAATTTGCTGGATTCAAAGTTCTTTGCAATCTTCCGCTCCATGGATTTGAGTTGGAACTATTGCTTGTTGTTGCATCCAGTCCACTCAAAACTTGAGATTCTACACTTGATTTTTCAGCATTTTCTTTCTCATTTTGTCCAAGATTAAGTCCATCTTTGGCATCTGCATAGAAGCTTGACATTTTGTCAAACACCACATCTTTGCTTACCTTCACCTATCGTTTGAGTGGGTTATAACATTTATATCCCTTTTGCTCAAGAGAATATCCAGTAAAGATACATTCTTCTACTTTTGGATCAAGCTTCATCCTCAACTCATCTAGAACATGTACATACACAATATAGCTAAAAAATTTCATATGTGATAAGTTTGGCTTTTTACCTGCGAACTTCTCTTCAGGTGTAACTTGATGTACATCAACAGTCAGAGCTCTGTTCATGATGTATGCAGTAGTGTGCACAACTTTTGCCCAATAACAATGAGGCATATTCTTCTCAACCATCAGGGCTCTTGCTATTTCTACAATATGTCTATTTTTGCATTCAACAACACCATTCTATTACGTTGTGTACATGCATGAAAACTGACATCGAATTCCATGAATTTTTAGAAAGTTGGTGAACTCATTTGACATATATTCACCTTATCCATCAGATCTTAATGTATGAATATCATATTTCAACATATATCCAAGAAATGGTGATTTCTGTAAACTACTAAACCATTCCACATGACTAGTCATGTGATTTGAAGAACCTGAATCAACATACCAGACATTACCATTTGATTTCAAAATATCAGTAGACATCGTATTCATCATATGATGTTGAAACATGAACTTCTCAAAATCATCTGCACTTGTGGATGCATAGTTGTTTTGCTGCCTTCTGTTATTTTGATTCTTCAACTTGTAATCACATTCAAAGTGTCCAGGTTTACCACAATTCTAACATCCTTTACTATCATTACCTGAATCATTTCTTTGGAAATTTTTGCAGCCTCTTTGGCTCCCCTTGCCTCGAAATTATCCTCTACCTCCTGCATGATTTTGATGTTGACCTTGGTCTTGGTTATTGTTTCCTCTTCCACTTTCGAAACCTCTATCTCTACCTCTTCCTCTTCCAGAGTAGAATACCTACTCAAAACCAAGTTTTCCTTGGGATTTTGAGTCCTCACCAAGGTTCTTTCTTCAATAATCAACATGTACACCAAATCAGCAAAATTCAGAATATTTTTCTTGATCTGTATAGAAGTTCTGAACTACTTATATGTAGCTCCTAAACCACGAAGGCACACTTCCACCTTATCATCGTCATCTACATTCACACCAATAGATGAAAGTGACTCACATATGCTTTTGATTTTCAGGGTGTAGTCACTTATGGACATGATCTTTTTCTCCAATGTATGTAGCTCATTCTTGAGTTGCAATTTATGTGCCATTGTATTGGTCTCATAGAATGTGACCAAATTGTTCCAAGCCTCTTTTGGAGTCTTGGCATCTTGTATGTGCCCAATCATGCTATCTTGTATGCTAACAGATAGCTAATACATTACCTTTTGTGCTTCTTGATTCCATTCCTCATATGGTCTTAACTGGTCTAAAGTCTGATTCCTCTATGGTAACTACATAGCATTTTTGTTCTCTACTTCGATGTACTTCAAATAGCCTTTTCCCATCAAGAAATTTATCATTCTAAATCTCCAAACATGGAAGTTGTTCTTATCTAGCTTATCGCTCATAAGCTGACTCATTCCATCTGCGTTTGTCATATCTATAGCAATTCATAACACTGCAAAGACACTACAAGCAGTACTTCTAATTCAACACTATCACACTATGACCTGACAATTCGATCTAAAATAAACACAATTTTTGTGTATGAATAGTACACGAAATCACTCAAACTTCTGGATTTGGAATAGATGAGGGTTGACGAATAGGACACAAGTCACAATTTTTCAAAATGAGTTGGTTCTTTTTTGGGCCCCACCTTCCAGGTTTGAAACAGAGGTCAAGATGGCTCCGAAATAGAAATCTGACAAAAATGAGTGATCCTAACGGGATAACTCATGAAAATATTTTGATGCCTTCTAGCTTCATGCCAATTTTAGTAGCAATCTGAGGTCATTTGTGAATCACGCTTTCTCCATGCCTTTTCAGGTATTCTTCATCTCAGTCTTCTTCACGAGCTCTCTACAACCACACTAGCTCTGATACCATGTCATGAGGAAGGAGATAAGGAAGAGTGCTCACACACACACACACACACTCACAATTAAAGAGGAGCACACACACATAGATTGAGGCAAGGAAAAATAATAATCTTCTTCTTCTTCTTCTTCTTCTTCTATTACATAAAAGGAACGTACAAGAATGACCTAAAACAACAATACAACAAGTGCAATATATAAAGATCAATACATAAGGAAAATCCTAATGTCCACTGTGGTCAAGATTTTCTCTCCTCTCTCACTCATGAAGGCCTACAAGAAACACATTCAATGAAGGTAGCCATAATTCCTTGAGAATTCCAAGATGCATCAAGGATGTCGAAGGAAGTTCACATGCAAACTTTGGAAGAAATCAAGCAAATCTAGGGTAGCGATCAAAGCTGGTCAGATTTTGGAAATTAGGGCAAAAATTTCAATGTCACCAAATCACACGAAAATTCATATACTTATAAAGCCTATCAAAGGTAGTCTATAGCCTGAATTTCACATGTAAATGGATTTTCTAGCACATTGATATGTCATGTGCATTTTATAAAAGTATAATTTTTCCACTTAGATCCTACAAAATCTTGTATAAGAATTTCTGTTAGGCATATGGTCTAGCCTGCATAAAGACCATATGTGCTACACATTCATACAAATTTTCAAGGATATCAGAGCTTCCTAGACACCTTAACGATGCCTTGCAAACTTCCAAATATAGTCAAACTTGTATACATGAGATTTAGATGGGAGTTTTTTCTTCATATTCCTAAAGGAGACCTTTCAAAATATAGCTCTACAAATTTTCATCTTCATCAAAGGATATTAAGAAGGTCAAGAGTTTTCAAGGTCACCGTAGTTTCTAAGAATAAGCAAATTGAAGGCTCGAAGGGCTACCACATGGTAAACAATGATTGAACCATGTTGTACGGTCAAGATGATCTCGCATTCAAGGGTGGAGATGCACTAAAGCTTAAAGCAAGGAGGATCCACGAGTTTTTTTTCATCGGATAAGCTTTTTTTTATGGTCAAAGATCAATAATGCAAAGTTCTTCCAAAAATTGTTGGTGCAAATTCCAAGCCTTCACACTTGGCTAGGCATTGAAGGAGATATGTGCAAACATTTGAACGACCACATGAACCCTTGCTTATAATTTTTGACCATTAACTATTGTAAAAGTCATTTGACTTGGAAGAATATTATAAGTCCACATATCTCGTGGAGTTTGGAGATCTAAAAGCTACAAATCTCATTTGGTAAAGTCACTCCTAACTTAGAAGAGTACTTTTAGGTGGAGCATCCATTTGAATTTCAAAATTCAAACTTGGAAAAGTCATTATAAAAGGAGGTTGTAATCTCACGGCCATATGAGCCCCCATTACTGAGCTTATTGCTAATCATTTGTATATTCTGAGTGGCTTACATCATAGCCTACTCTTAGCACTATCATTAGGCATCATTTCTATGCCAATGATCATGTATAACATTTTTCTATAATACATTACAATATTGATTATCTATGCTCATCTCTCTACCATGACCACTCAGAATAGTGTACTTGTGATGTTCATATCTCTGTGATCCCTCCATCATTTTCCATAGTCTATAGCTTATTGGAATAGACTTAAACTCTACTACAAGCTGAAAAATTTTGAAGAAGTTTGATTTAGCAAATTGGGAGAAAATTGCCTTGAAGTGCTCATTGGTCATTCTTTGTGTAGCTCCTAAAAAGTCGGGGGTAAGGGGTCAGTTGCTAAATTGATTGCTCAGTGTGTAGTTTATCATTTTAAGTGATTTCACTTGGAATCATTAGCTCTCTAAGCTGATTTGATTCACCCAAAATTAATTTTCCTAATTGCTATTGTACTATGAGTAGTGAGCAAAATATCTAGCAGGTGTCAAGACCAAAATAGAAAGCTTTTGGTCACAAGCTAGTTGCAAAGTTGTCTATTTTGATTCAATTGTTTGAAGCATCATCTCTAAAGTACATAGGTACTTTATTTGTGTCCTTTGCAATCTAAGAGGGCCTATAACACAACTCTGAAGTAAAATAGGGTAGGGTTTGGCAGTATCAACTCATTTCTTGTGGTATTCATCCATCTCTTCCAACAGTGGTATCAGAGCAAGTTGAGGTAAAATGGGAGATGGTTTCCCTTCTTTTATTGATAAATTGGACACAAATAACTACCAAGCATGTCCTTGAGGATGAAAACATATTTACGAGGAAGGAGTCTCTATGGATACGTATCAGGATATGAGGAGATGCCCATATTCAGAAGCAAAGGACAACCTACAAGAGAGGAGCTTGAAAGAATCAACTCATGGTGTGCCAAAGATGCATTAGCAAGGTCATACTTACTTAACTCTATCTCTGAATTTTGTCTTCCACACATTAGGAATTGTAAAACATCCCAAGAGACTTGGGATACATTGTCTTCATACTTTTCTTCCAATACAAGAGCTAGGAAGAATCAATTGTGGATTGAGTTTACCACTCAAAGGAAGCAACCCAAGAAAAGTGTTTCAGAATATGTGACCAAAGTCAAAGATGTGGCTGACCAATTGACAACCATAGGAGAAGAGATTGAAGAGGAGCAAATAGGGAGACAAGTAATCAATGGCTCCAAGGCAGATGACAAATGGGAAGCCTTCACAACTGCCATGGACTTATACATGGACCTGTAGATTCCAGATCTTACCACACTCATGGGACAACTCTTTACCCATGAAGCCAAGCTCAACAAGAATGGACAACCATCAAGAGGTAACAAATCTTTTGTCCTATACACAAATAAAGGAAAGTCTAAAGAGAAAGGGAAAAGCAAAAAGGTTGAAGATGAAGGTACTACTTCTCAAGATAACTATGCAGGGAGAGGTAGGAACTCAAGAGGAAGGGGCAGAAGAGGTAAGCAAGGTTGGGTGAGACCTTTCAACTCTTCCCCATGCAACATATGTGGATTTTCTAATCACACTACAAAGATGCTATAGGAACTACAAGAATCAGAGAGGAAGAGGATATCAAAGAGGTGGCTACTCACAATCAAGAGGAAGATTCAATCATACTCAAGGCTACAACAACAACAACAACTACCAAGGAGGTTACAAATCAAGGAAAGGCTTCAACAATTACATAGAGGATCAAGAGGATTCTCTTCTCATCATGAATATGACATCAAAACAAGGTATGAATGATGAGTACCTCTTCTATATTGACTCAGGTTGTTCAAACCATGTAGCAGGCAGTGTAGCTCTTCTCTCTGACCTTGAGGAACCCAATGGAAAGCACCAAGTACAAACAGGTGATGACACCAAGCATTCAGTGGTCAAGGTAGGAAATGTCAAAACTTCTGATGGGAATAGAAATCTGTTGAGCAGGGTTCTTTATGTACCTACAA
The DNA here is from genome assembly GCA_020310875.1 of Ceratopteris richardii. Lineage (NCBI taxonomy): Eukaryota > Viridiplantae > Streptophyta > Polypodiopsida > Polypodiales > Pteridaceae > Ceratopteris > Ceratopteris richardii. The sequence goes on along the minus strand of CM035406.1, from coordinate 46,159,062 downwards.
TCACCAAGAATTTGATGAGTGTTGGACAGATTGTGGAAAAGGGTTTGCAGGTTAGGTTCAACAAATATGGAGCTTTTGTGGAGGACCCCCAACATGGATACAAGAGAATTTCCAAGGGAGAGAAAATAGGTAGATTATTTACATTTGAACTTGAAGAAACAAGGAATATTGCACTTTATAGTTACAAAGATCAAACATTGTCAGAGCTTGAGATTTGGCATAAGAGATTAGGGCATATTGGTGAGAGAACCTTGAAGCAAATATGTAGAGATCAATGTGTGCTTGGGATACCTAATGTATCGCAACACTGTGTTTGGGATACCTAATGTGTGCTTGGGATACCTAATGTATTGCAACACATGATCTATAAATGTGGTGCATGTCAGTTTGGTAAATCACACATGTTACCCTTCTCAAAGAAAGGCTATATGCATGAGGATTACTTGGAACTTGTCCACACAGATTTGTGCGGACCAAGCAAGGATCCTTCAATTTCAGTCTCAAGATATTATGTGTCATTCATTGATGATTTCAGTAGGTGGACTATCTTGTATTTTATGAAGCACAAAGATGAAGTGTTCAATTGTTTCAAAAAATATCTTGCACTTGTGGAAAATCAAATAGGAAGAAGTCTAAAGAGGATAAGGTCCGATGGAGGAGATGAGTACTTCTCCAATGAATTTGATGCATTATTGCAGGACAGAGGTATCAAAAGGGAGATTACTACAAGGTATACCCCTGAGCAAAATGGGGTAGCAAAGAGGAGAAATAGGTTAATTGTGGAAGCAGCTAGATCAATGCTTAATGAAAAGAAATTGCCTAATTATTTGTGGGAAGAGAGTGTTTCTACTGCCACTTATCTTATTAACAGGTTGCCATCCAAATCACTTCATGGGACGACCCCATATGAAGCATGTCATTGTAGGAGGCCATCACTTGATCATTGCAGAATCTTTGGATGTGTTGTTTATGTGCATGTTCCATCTCAAATTAGAGGTAAGCTAGACCCTAAGATAGAGAAGTGCATCCTCATAGGGTATGATTTAAATCAGAAAGGATATAGGTATTATAATCCATCCAACAAAGGATTTATGGTCAGTAGAGATGTTGTGTTTGATGAGAATGATTCTTGGTTTGAAAGTGAATGCAAGAAGGTCAAGTTTCCATAGGACTTAGAAGAGGAGTTTCCAAGTCTCACCAACGAGGAGTGTGGAGGGAGAGTCAAGCAAGAAGAAAAGAAGAAGAAGAATATCAAAAAACCAAATAGCTCACTAAGAAAGAACTACCCTCTGCCCAAAGCCCTGCAGGGGCATGCATCCGACTACAACGCCAAAGGACCAGGTCCTGAAGAGTGGAAACAAAGAAATATAACAACAAGGACTTTCATAGGAGGTTGCACACAAGTTCCTCATCCACAAGATGCATGCATTTGAACCTTTGAGGCCTCCACTAAGTGCATGCAATGTAAAGAAGTAAATAGGCTAGAGCAATACAACAGGGTCAGAGTTGTGAAGACAAAGTAATATCCAAAGACCAAAAGTTAGAAAGAGGTAGAGGTTGACTAAGAATATCACATTCTTAGCCACTGGATGTGTGTGTGGCGGTCCGAATTAACATGGAAACTCAGATATGAAGCAAAGCTTGTCAAGGGACGACAAAGACAAGGAGGGGGAGAGTGTTGTAGAGAAAAGAGGCATAAAAGAGGAACCCCAAAATTTTCAAATTACAAGCATAATTTTTCTTCTTCAAAATCCCATGAAACTCCCTTAAAGCCATGTAAATGCACTATAGGAGTCCTCTAGATGCATAAGTCCCAATCATTCTATTATAATCCTTGTAAAATATCAATGAAATTAGAGTTAGTCAATAAAGTGTCGGTGTCTTGTGTGAAAGGACCATTTTTAGGGCACATGTATATAAGTCACTTTGTGACTCTTGTAAAGAACTTTTTGCCATTGTGAAAAATTGAAGAAGAATTTCGAATTCGCTTCTTTCCCGCTGATTTCCTCCTTCTCCATGATCTTTTGTGTGTGTCTAATGCTTGAAATGTGTGTGTAGGCCTATTGTCTATCCGTTCTCATCACTTTTGAACTACTATAGTGTGTGTGTGATCCATTACGAGTTGTGGAGTGAGTGTTGGTGCTTCCTGCCATTCAGTATTTTTCTCATAAATTGAAGTGCGTTTGTCAGATTCAAGTGAAGATACCACCAATAGATGCGTCTCATCGAGGGCTTTGAAATGAATCCTACTAACCACATTCGGAGTTCAAAGCTGAGAGAAAAGCTTGAATTTGTGCTTACTATTGTAAATGGTATCGCGGCATGCATTTTTGAAGGTTTAGTGAGTTGGAGAGGTAGCTGAGTTTTTTCACTTGCATTGTAGCTTAACCATTTCACTTACCATCGTGTGTGCACATGTCTTCATACACTTGGTTCATATGGTTCCTTGGATTGATAATTAAATGTGTATCAATCCACCACTATATGCACTTGTGGGGCGATTGAGGTATAGTCTCATCGATACAAGTCCCTAAGGCTTCATGACTTAGGTACACACATTTTTGGCACTGTTGCCGCATAAAAAACCTAACCAAGGTTCCTTCGTGATGGTTAGATATGAGGAGTGAAGGAGTCATACTTGTAGAGGTGAATTCGTTTGGTGGCAAGTAGTCAAGTACTTCAACACTTGTTACTTCACACTCTTGGGGTGTGTGTAATGAGTTTTTAGGTTTAGGGTTAGGAGTGAGGAAGTAAGGGAAGAGTTAGGGTTAGGCAAGAGAGAGAAGTAGAGTAGGAGGAAGTAGAATACATCAAGAAAAATCCCCAAAAAGTATCTAAATTCATTCAGTAGAGGTAGTAGGTAACCCAGGACTATAAAAATCCAAAAAATTAGTTCAGTTGGTCATTTGTGAGATCTAGTATCATGAGGAGAGCAGCGACCGGTATCGCAGCAGTGGTATTGTGCCTAGCAAGCTGAAAAGTGACATTGAGAGCACAAAGTTTGGTTGAGGCATCACTGAAGGTGAGACATAACAATTTTTTGATATCAAAAACACCTCAAGACACACATGCACATGATTAAAGTTGTTTTTGGTATTGTGGGTAGAAGAGAGAGTTTTTTGTGCAGCTTTTGAGTGATACAAGGGGTCAAGAATGAAGAGGGGAGAGAAATAAATGTTTTTGCACAAAAAATTTGAAGTTTTGAGCATTTTTGGCTGAGGTATCACGATGGTTGAGTTTTGGTATCACGATACCAAAATTTCCTAGTATCGCGATAGTCGTCTGGTATCGTATCATGTCTACCGACTTGAGGTATCGTTATCGTCCCGATATAGTATCATCAAGTGTTGGTATCACGATCACGATTGCCCGTTGGTATTGTATCACGATCCACCTGGTATCATATCGTGTCGATCACAGTATCATATCATCGACCAAGCGGTATCATATCGCATGCAAGTTGGCATCATATTGCCAACTCAGTATCGTATCATCCTCTGTTTTGTTGCGACAGACAGGCCCACGACAGACGACAAACCCCATCTATAGCGACAGACACCCGTCTATCGCGACAGACAGAGACCCACGATAGAGACCGTCTATCACGACAGACACCTTCTATTGTGACATACCAAAAGGCACGACAGACGACAGCCTTAGTCTATCGCGACAGACAGCATCCCACGACAGCCTCAGTCTATCGCGACAGACAGAGACCCACGATAGAGACCGTCTATCGTGACAGACACCGTCTATCACGACAAACCAAAAGGCACGACAGACGACAGCCTCAGTCTATCGCGATAGACAGGCCCATGCGACAGTCACTATTTATCACAACAGACAGGCATTTTCGGCAAAAAAATAAAGGGGTAAATTTTTGGAAATTTACGCCAAATTTTGGGCATGTTTGTATACTCAATTATTCCTACACTTACAAAGGCCTTAGAAAAATACACTAAACTCTTGAAAGGATCTATTTGTCTGTTTAACCCCCTAAGCCCTGAACTGTCATAACTTTTTCATATGAAATCTGTTTTTTGAGCTCTAGGGCTTGTCGGAAAGCTCGTGGCATATACTACACACACTCAATTGTTTTTTATAACAATAATGCATTCATTTTCAGATAGGGTATTTTGAAGTTGACCCTCTGTGGGGTAGATACACCAAGGGAGCTCTAGAGGAAATTTTTTGGCAATTGAAAAGGGGGAGAAAAGGGTCATTAAAAGTCTCTGAGATAAATTGTCTGTCAATTGCAGGATCAAATTGGAGCTAAACTTGGGATTTTTACAGGATTATCTAGAGCTCTTGGAGAAATCAAAGCAAGTGCGAGTGTGTGCAGGCTTGGGAACACATTTCTTGGGTAGACAAGCATAGCAAGGAGGAGCGACTTGAGGTTGGAACATCTCTTAACCCCCTCAATCCATTCTTAGCATAGGCTAAGTGCGAGTAGTTGTCCAAATTGACTAGGGATACGATAGGAATACTCAAGTTCGAAGAGCCTTTAATTTCTCAAGTCCAAGAATAGGCTAAATTGCAGTCAAGGGACAACTTAAAGGAAAAGAAATTAAACTAAGTGGACGAAGAACATCAAGTACGACACACTTAAGTGCTCCTGACGACGCTTAATTAAAGACAAGAAAACCCATACAAAGGAACTCAAAAGGAACAACTGATTGGTATCAAAGAATCAGCAACGTGGTCGTACAAGGATCATTGGGATTAATTGGAAAGGCATATGAACCTTAGATCGGGAAGACACCTAGGGAGAGACCGTCAAAGTATTAGATCATCTGAGGCTAGCGTCAACCATACACCCAGATCTTGGGCCCAGCAGTTGAGTGACTATCCTACGCTCTAGACTCAGAAACTAGTGACTCGGAGATGTCTTACAACATGGAGAGACTGGTAGGAAGCTCAGGAGTGGCATACCTAGAAAGACCTGAAGGTCCCTACAAGACTCAGTTGGAGTATATCAGGACCAACCGCTTAGGTGCAGGCATCTATGAGGATGGTCTGCAAAGATCTGTTGTCTTAATCAGCCCATGGGACTAGAACACCCTGTCGTCAAGTTCGTTAAGCAATTGATAAGTCCCTCTCTCCTGCGGTGTCAAATTCCCATACGAATTTGTGGCTTCATCACAAAGGGTAGCAGGGAACATTCTCAACCTTTGGCCTTGGTGAACTACTTCATTAGCTTCACAGGTCACTTCAAAAAGCTAAATGAAATTATTAGGGTCCTCATCGTAGAGGCCCGATAATATTGGGAAATCCCCTAAATGCACTAGAATTTGGTAAGCCATTTCAAACAATTGGGAAATGTCGATATCAGTCCGTTCCTAGAAGTTCGAAGCCCTTGGTTTCGAGACTCCCTCGAGTCTCCTCACTTGAGTGGCAACCCTTCTTCGGTAGTACTTCCTTTCCTCTAACTTTCTACCACTACTCGAAGATTCCTTGTATGATTCCTTTCTATGCTTCTCTCAAGCTTCAACCCTTCGAATGGTTTGCTCCTCTCTTTGTGTTCGAGTTCTTCCTGAGGAAGATCTCCCTTCGCTCATGTACCAGGTGTTGCGTCTGGGAGCTCGGCCAACATTTGGTGTTAGTCAAATCTATGGCACTCTCTTATAGAGACATACCAAGAAATTCCTAGTAGGATCGCCAAAATGTTTGGGTCCTATGCCCAAGAAAACAATGCCCACATGCAACTAGATTTGCTCAGTTTTCTATATCTCGTCAAATTTGTTTCACCTCAAAGCCACTAATTGCACCCAACTACACTCACTTTCGATCCCCAATAGGATCACCAAAATGATAAGGTCCATCACCCAAGGAAAAGTTGCTTATATATACCTCTATTTTGTCGGAACTCGTAGGACTCAGTCGACTTGTGTTACTAGGAGTCCACAATTATCTCTCAAAGTGATAACTTCTCTTACTCATACACTAACTCATACCCCTCTCGCTCACACTTCCTTCCTTTCTCTGTTTCACACAATCTCTCTCTTTCTCATGCGCACCCCTACACTCTCTTTTATACTCTTGCACACTCTCTTCCCTGCTTCCCTACACTTGCTTTCCTTTTTGCTCTCTCTCTCACTCTCACACGCACACGTGCTTCCACTCCTTCATGAGCTCTCTTTCATTTACACACACACACACTCCCTCTTCCTTACTCTCACATGCCCACACTTGCCCCCCTCACACACCAATTTACTCATCCTCTCTCTTGTTGCACTCACACACATCCACTTTTACTAACCTTCCCCACTCCCTTCTCTCTCCCTTTCTTGCTCACTCTCTATCACCCTCACTCCCACACACTCTTTCTTACTTATTCTCACACACACTCTCTCTCTTATATATACCCACATGCACTCTCTTTTTCTCTGTTTTTTTTTTTCTTTTTCTCCCAACTTTCTCTCACTCTCACCCTCATCCTCCCTCTCTAATGCACTTACTTGCATTGAAGTTGTTGAGGCTTTGGAAATCAATTCACTGGAAAGTGGTTTTGATTCATCAGATCATTTGGTGAATTCGGGAAGTGGTCCTCATGGGGAGACATTCCAGAAGTGGAAGTGTTTTGATGACACAATGTTTCCAATTTTACATAAATGCTCTAGCAAGTCAAGCGAGCTAATCTAGCATGATGAGGCATTGGATTCAACTTGAGCCCTCAGAAGAGGTGAACTCCAAAATTTGAATGGGGCAGTGGAGTCTCATAGTTTGCCTAGGTGAGTGCAAACCCCAGGCATTGATGTGTTGTGGAATTGAGCTACCAACAATCATGGGCACACATACAATTCCCTATTCAATGTTTACAATTGCTGAAGTGATGCAGCCACACAGAAGTGACATGGTAAAAACTCCACACCCATCTGTGTTACTAATGGTGCTTAACGGTCAAACAATGACAAGTAACCAATGACCTATATAGAGATCATGGACCTATTTCCAAGGATTGTGTTGTGCCTAGTTCTCTATCTTTGCTAGTTGTCACTCCAAGATCAAAGTTGAAGGAGGCTGACAAATAGGGGTTGGAAAATTATACTAGGACTATTGAAAACGAGTTGGCTCAAACTATAGGTGTTGTGCTATTGTCTAGATGGGGGATGCACAGATACATGAGCCCCATGAGAACTTCTCATGTGAAAACCAAATTTTTGTAGAAAGTTGAGCTAAAGCAACCGAAGGGCCTGCAACATCTCAGAACACTATAGAAATTACAAAAGGACTCTTAGTGCAGTGCTTCGATCTAGCATCATTAAGCATGAGGAAGCTGCAGAAGATGATCAAGGAAAGGGGTCCCAATTATCAACGCCATTTGCACAAGTGCCTTCTAAAAATAGCAAAGCATGATCACTTCCATTTCCACAACAAATACAGCTGCATGGGGAAGGGATCCCCAGTTGACGAAGATGCCCCTTCCCCCCCAAAATGAGTTAATTCTAGATATTCAGAGGAATAATGATGCAATGCCAATGTTCTTTTGAAGCAAAACACATGTGGGAAGTCCATGGTCACATATGCACAAAGATAAACCCAATGTTCCTTAGATAACGTAAATCAACATAATTATATCAATCATAAAGAAGAAAAATGAAGTTAAGAGATTTCTGCATACAGTTGGAAGCTCATGAATCTCTCTCTCTCCCTGCCCTTGAGAACCCCTAGGAGAAATCGATCAAACTTCACTTATTCTAGAGGTGTTGCATCAGAATCAATAGTTGTGTTGTTGATCAGAACGCATGAACCATCATTGACAATCGTGCATCTGACTAATGCTTCCACATGTAATACGTCCTTGGGAAGTCGTCGGCCTTCAACCTGGATGAACATCACTGAGTATCCTCAGAGGGATGGAGATAAGTTGTTTTTCTCCTATTAATGAAGATGATCCACAGAAAAGACCCCCCCCTCCCCCCTTTTTGTTGCAGTCCTCCCCTCTCCTAGTAGGAGCTCCTTTCATAATTGTTGCTCTCCCTTAGCTCTGTCTATGATCAGGGTAAACTTCATATACATGTCCGTGACATCTTGTGCCAAAATGCCATTTCTAGCCACTTCACAAAGTATTTCATAGGTTTTATCACACTCTCTAATGCTGCTACATGCCTTCAAGCTACAAGTAAACGTAACAATGATTGGGGAAATACCTTGCATCTACATTTTCTCAAATAAATATAATGATCCCTCACTATGTTTGTGCTTTGCCTATCCACCAATTAGAGTAGTCCATGTTACACATCCGACTTGGGGCCAGATTAAAGACTTCCTATGCTCTCCCAATGACCCCACAGTTCCCTAGCATGTCTACTAATGCATTACTAAGTGCAAGATCCTTTTCCAGCATGCTTTGACCCACTATAGCAGCATAAATGTAAGTTCCCTTCTGTTTATCACGAGTACATCCACAGGCATTCATCATTTCAATCAATGCATTGCCAACAAATGGACATTTCCCTTTTGTATGGATCCAATCAAACTTGCAACACACCTAAATCATCAATCTTGCAACACACCTAAATCAACCACATATTGTAAAATGACCACCCGTTAGTACATCAAAAATCAACAACTCAAGGAGCTAACATGGGCATATAAAGAAGAATCTAACACCTTAAACTTTAGTGTGGATCCTTTCACGAATGTAGAAAGGATCCACAGATATGATCATGATGTCGTGAAGGTTAAGAGGACATAGAAGGTGCAATGTAAGCTAAATCATGATGTGCCTCTGTGGATTAGAGAAATTATCCACTAGTATGGGCAAGTGGATTACTAAATCCTTTCCACAAATCTTCTTCAATCGCCAAGAAGAAAAAGACTCATCAAGCATAGGAAGCATCCCTTGGTTATCCCCTAAGGTAAAATTTTTCATCCTTGGGAATGTAAATGTGAGACATTATGTGTCCATACTATTAGTACTTATACCCAAACACGAGTCCTTTATTCAGATACCAATGAACTCCCACTCAATGAGAGGTTGAGAGTTAAACTTCTTGCAAAAGAATGGATCAATGGCCAACCTTGAACATGGACTTAAAGGCTTCACCATCAAGAACGCCTTTTCTTGAACCATAAGATCCAAGGTATCAACGAATCTTGGAGCAAACCTTAGAAAAGGTTATAGCTCCAAAGAAAAAATTAAATCCTTTGGATAAAGCATCCAAGATTGAGAGTGAATTGATCAATCCATATAAAAAACCATCAAGTTCCTTGTATGACTAAAGTTTGGTAAATAACTCTTTTTCTTCAAACATGTTTCAGCTTAAAAGCTCAAGTAATGAACAAATCCCATTCACAAGGTGCATGATTCCTTTTCGATGCCTTGATTGAGTAGAGACCTAAAAACAGGTGGAATATTGGTGCATCTAAACTCTCATGTACATATCATCCACAAATCTATGATGGATGTAGGTATGGCAGTATGGGACACTACACCTTGCATCTACATGGAAAGGTTTGATGGTATATGAAATCATCCCTTAATTTAGTGGATATCTTTTAGTCTATGACTCGTTCAATAGCTCTCATATTGGATGAGATCAAAACCCTAGATAAAGGAAAATTTTGAACTTGAAGTTCTGGTACAAGATTTAGAATGCCTTCCAAAAGTTCATTCATGCAAAAAAGCAAATAGTTGATGTGCAAAATCTTTCCACAAGATGTTGATCGTTTTTTATTCTAAATCTCCAAAAAGGAAATTCTAACAAATCAAAGCTCAAATCCAAAAGTTGAACCACTATGAACTTCTTGAAGAAAATCCTTTCCCAAAGTATAGAATTGGAAGTTAGAACCTTTCAGCTAGGAAAAACTCAAAATAAACAAAAGGAAAGCCTTGAGAAAGTCGTAATTTTCCAGCTTGGTCCTTTTTAAGGACATAAACGATACCTTTAGGGTTTTATTTAACCAAAATTTGTGTATTATCAAAATTCGATGAATGCTTAACGAAAGCCTTAGTCTATTTCAAGGAAAGTAGTAGGCATATAAATAAGAATTTAACACATGAGGCTTTACTCTAGAAACATGGTGCCATCAAGTCAAAGAATGTAAAAAGGATATGGAAACAATTATGACATCACAAAGATTAAGAGTACATGGAAGTTGCAATGTAAGATTAAACATGATGTTTCTATGTGGATCCCTTATTCTAGAAGTTTGTAGCATCGAAGTATGTGTACAAAGCTTGAGAACACGATAGCTTGCAATTAGGGTTTTTTAGAGGAAGAATCATGGGATACTTGACAACTACAACTCACTAACAAAATATCCAAATACTCTTGCTTCATCGTTTAAAATCTAAGGAAGCAAACAACGTATCATTTTGGACACCTAAATAACTTAAAACACAAAATGGGCACTAAAACCCTAACAACTTGATAACTAATGAAAGAAAGCTCTAGACAAAATGAAAATTGATGTATGCACTTAAGATCCTAACGTACACTAGGAAAACATTTAATATTCAGGCCATCTCTCTTCTTTGAACAGAGTGTGACTCAATTGCCTTCTAGGACACTCACTTTTAGTGAGTTTCGTGAGTCAAACAATGACTTACAAATCATGAGTTTCTTTAGCGACATGCAAGCACAATCTATGAGTGAGGAATGCATGTCTAGGATTGCGAGTTAGTATTGTACCATTCTTAAACTTGTTTGCACCAATGCTCATGGAGCTATAGTTTATTTAGATGTTTTAAATTGCATTGTAATTAGATTGCAGTCTTCCAACTCATCTACTCCATGCAAGGAGCTAGCCGTAAAGTTCATAGAAGGTCATTACCTAGATAAATAAGCAACCATGTATGTGGTGTGTGTGGTAGATAGTTTAACCAAACGGACGATTTTATTCCAACACATACTTCTATGAATACACCTAAATTGGCTATATTTGTTTTGTGGAACACTTATACCGATTGTACGGACTCCCTTTAGACATAATTTTTTATCGGGATAATAAGTTTACTAGTCATTTTTGGAGAGTGATCTTCAAACAGTTTGATACTAATCTTAAGTTAAATACAATTGGACATCCATATAAGGATTGAAAAATTGAGTGGGTTAATCAAGTAGTAAAATATATGCTTCATACACATTCTATCGAATGACATACCATTTGGGAAGAGAATTTTCCCATTCTTAAGTTTGCATAAAATAGTGCTAAACATTCCACTACATGATATAGTCCATTTATGTTTATGTAGGATTTTCAACCTAGAGCTCCATATGCAGTTAGACTACATGAGGAGAGAGTCCAATCTAGAAGAGAATTTTTAGAATATATGAATGATATGCTTAACTTGACCAAATATAATGTTACAAAAGCTGAAGATAGAGTTGTCAATCTTCAAAGACGGGATATAAGTTTTGAACTGAGTTTATCGTAAAATACCTACAAGATCCTTGACCTTGAGAACATGACCATGTCCAAAGTTATCACCTAGGTATTGTGTTCCATTCACAATACTAAAGTGGATATAAAAGATGGCTTACTATCTCCAACTTCTAGAATGTTGCCAAATTCATCCAGTCTTTCATGTAAGTTGGCTAAAAGGAAAGCTGAGAGAATCTGACAACCGTCCCATGTGACGAGATTATTGAGTGTATTTCGATTTACTTTGTTCCAGATGAACCAGAAAGCTTTCTTTGCACTCACAAGAAGCATGATGTTTGGTGAGGTGGAAAAGTGGTTCTCAATAATTCAGGGTTTGAAGATGATCAAGTTACCTGATGATTTGGAAAGTGATTTTCCAACTCTCACTCAAGAAGATCAACAATTACCAAAAGATATCAATTTAGAGGATGAAGAGCAGATTGACTTCAAGGCTTGGAAGTCAAGAGGCAAGACCAAATTCAAGCAATTGGAAGACATACCAGAGTCCTCCAACCAAGCACTCAGGAGATCTCAAAGGGAAATCAAAAAGCCCATGAGGTATGGCTATGATACATCATTAGTCGGTTTCAAAGGTTGATTATTTATTTGGATAGTTATAAACACATGTTTTCATAAAATTAGGAACACACAATTTTCTATAAAAATAAACATGTCATTAGCATATTTAAATGTGGGCATCTTTATAGAAAGCAACAACATTTTTTCCTGAAGGAATCACATTCTTTCTTTTGAGTACAAGAACTTTGAGACTGACCCAATGAAAATTGTGTGGATAGATTGGAGCTAATACCATGCATTGTCTCTACTCTTCATTTTTTTCCACTCTATGTTCCCACATTCTATCTTATTTTATCTTTTATCTCACTCCATGCACACTTATTATCTATGCATCCACACAATTTCACAACATGAAAGTCTTTATTGTGAACAAGAAAAGGGAATTGATAGAGGGACTTGCTAAATTTGAAAGAAGAAATGCATGCACCTAGGGAAATTTTATTCCCCACATTCAAGGAATCATGTCATACAAAGTGGTTGGACTCGAGCCCTACACCTTTGGCTGAGAGGCTCAAGGTGTTACCACTATGCCATGGCCCCTCACCGAATCTTACCATTTTGAGGCCTTTTGTTTTGACATCCATCATTGTTAAGGAACACTAATATGATGTTTTATTGCTCGAGAGAAGGATGGATACCATATTTAGATCTTAAAGAGCATATATGACTTGGCTGGATTTTGAAGGATTGACTTGATTCATATCAATCATCTTGTTTCTTTAATAGATCAAATGTTCTAGATTCATGAAATCTATGCGTCACTCACTTGATGGAAACATTGAGTACAATATTATCATCAAGAACAGCTTCTTTTTGTTTTTATTATTATTATTATTATTATTAGTATTATTATTATTATTAGTATTAGTATTATTATTATTAGTATTATTATTATTAGTAGTAGTATACTTATAATAATAATAATATTCGATATATTCGAATATGAACGATACATTCGATAGTGCTATGAACGCGTGGGAAAGACTGAAATTGAGTGCATTGAATCAAAATAATGGATGAAGCTTCGCCCTTAAAATGCAATAAAAGATAAGTTTCCGTGGTGAATTCATAAAGTCTTTTATTCCTCTTTTGATTAAAGATTATACAATTTTATTGGAGAGGGCTGATGTATTCAATGAGTGAGACTTTGGGGCACTACAATAGTTATCCCGAGGGGACTATAAAGTTCAATGAGAGCCTTGAGATTGTAGTTATCTCAAGGGGACTATAAAGTTCTATGAGAGCCTTGAGAGGCCTTCTGTATCCGAATAAGTGGAATTAGGCTCAATACTTTTTTGGTCTTTAAAGAGGCCCTAGTAATATGCACCTATTTTTTTGATGGACCACTGAATGTTATGAAAATGGCCATGTACATACACAATTTTGGTACACTTGACTTTCATTAAGCATAACCATTGTTTGAGTTCATTGAATCTAGACATTTTTAATTAAAAGGTCCTAATCCTTAGTGTAATATAATAAAACTCGTGTCAAATTCCAAAGCATTTTAAACCTTGTAGAAGTCAAGACTTGAAAAAGTGGATTACAACTTTTATATAAAAGTAATTTCATCTCTTGAAATAAGAAGTATGATAAGAAAAAGTTATAATAGTTTTAGGTGTCATTGGAATGCATAACATCTATGAAAATCTAATATTTTGGGTCTTGTCCGGGTACCTTATCTTGATGTTGTTCATTAACAACTCTCATATCCTTCAAGGTTATAACAAAATATGTATTGTGAGTATCTTTTTTCAAAGTGACTACCATTGTGTCTCTTGTATTGAAGTCCATGATCTTATCAATATAGATGCCAAAGAGCATTGATGATAGGGGGTATCCTTGGCTTGTATAGGTATTCGTAAATGAATATGATAAACCACAAGGGCAACGTACATGACCCTAATGTCTACAAAGAGAAACTTATTAATGTCTACAAGAGTTGAATCGATCTATAATGTAAAATCATTCAACTCCCAGATTATCATGGAAAGGAAAGTGAAATTTGCATGCCGTAATACCATGTGGTGTATGCTATAACAAGGGTAGTAGCCATATGATGGATAATGAGCAACTATGTATTATATGATTACAATCATAACAATGTAAAGAGCTTATTTTTATCTTGATATTCATAGGGGTAGAACGCAAAAGAGGCTTCTCTAGTGTATGAGTGCATAATCATCCACCACGTTTCAAAATCTTTTACATTTGTGTATCATGGAGTCTAGTCCTCTAGATATAACTTGAAGGGCTTTGGTGTGCAGAACAAGAGGAGGAAGGAGGAGATGGAGGGAGAGAGAAGAGAGGAGAGAGGCACACAGATGAGTGGGAGCCTTGAAACCCACATAATGATCTCTCTTGAGGAAATGCTTTATATATGATGTATATACATGAATATGGGGGTAAGGTCACATGATCCTTACATTCCCAACAATCTCCCACTTAAGGGTCAATGTGACCGTAAGTGGTAATATATACAAAGAATGATGTAGGACTATACAGTAATGTATAGGAAGAGTCCGGATCTCAACCCATACAGATCAGCCTACACCAATTGCCTCGAACAAGGTGTATCCATGCACCTCAAACCGCTCTAGACTCATATTGACAAGAGTCGAGCTCACATATGACTGCTGCAAGAACTGATGAAGTTCCTGCAAAGCTCCCACTCGCTCTATGCCTGTGTCAATCATTGAACGGCTAACAACTCCAAGTGCAAATGCTCCAATAGCAACTAAAATGTCTGGTCTCGAGCATAACAACTCATACATCAGACTCCCGAATGTTGACGAAACATGTGCTATCCTGGTTAACCTAAGTATGTCAGCCATGCCTGTATCCAAGGCATCCAAAGCACTATCGTCAAGACCAACATGTCCTGAAATATCTGTGTCAACATCTGGCATGAGCGAATCCAAGAATGACTGCATAACAACTGACTCCTCAGCATCCAAATCAGCCATCCTATCAACCAAGTATATATCTAGTCGTGCATCCTGAGAGCTTGTATGCTTTGGTATACACTGTGTACCATGAGAGCAATCTTGCTCTACCACACCAAGTGTATGATCATGCTCCACATGAGCTAACTGCACAACATCAACACCAAGGTCAAATTGATGATCAAACTCTAACTGAGTATCATCACAATGCTCTACATGAGCATCCACATCATGCTTTAAGGCATCCACATCATGCTTTGAAGCATCCAACTGATCATCCAAAGTGTGCTCCAAATGAGCATCCACATGATCAACAAAACCATGCTCTATATAAGCATCATGAGCATCCAAAACATGCTCTACATGTGCATCCATCTGAGCATCTGAATCATGCCATACATGTGCATCAAGAATGTCCATAGACCAATCTGTAGGTAGACAAAATGAGACATGACGAGTCTCACATTGCACATAAGGCTGAACTCCCACTGAGACGAGACTGTCTCTCATATGAAGTACCTGCAGTGGATACCTGTGCCCAATCCTAGCACCTCTGACAAGCATAAGCTGTCCCAACTGCAACTAAAAATGATGCTCACCAAGGAATGCATAACATCTGCTTTCCTGTAACTGGCTAACTGAAATCAAGCTCATAGGGAATGAAGGCACATAGCATACATGTCTGAGTATAAGTGATGATCCACTAAGTAGCATAAGGCATATATCTCTTGCACGCTCAATGTCATATGTCGTACCATCAGGTAACTGCACACATCCATGACTCTCACCTGAGAATCAACAAAACCACTCACGATGTGGAGTAACATGAAAACTAGCTAATGCATCAAGCAACCAAGCCAGGCGTGTGCTATCCAATGAACAAGATGAATCCTGAGATGAACCATAGGAGAAAGTGATATCACCATCACTAACATAATCAACTACCATAGACTCTCTTGAAATCACTACCTGACCTGCATCACGTGCATATCTCTGACGTCGTCGCATCCGCCTGAAGCAACATCGTCGAATATGGCCTTCACGGCCACAATGCCAACATCAAAGTCGTGGATGTGATCTATGTGTCACATGAGTCAATCGACTCGCCTACATATCATGTAGTCTCTGCCATAATGCACTACTCGTCTCCTCATACATAACAGACTCATATATAGAATCCACAAGTTGTAATCGGATAGTGGAGTTGGCCAATGTGTCCATATCCATCCATACATGGCCGGGCATGTCACGAGGCCTTTGTGCATCTCTATCCACATACATATGTAACCCTGCATGAACCAATGTATGCCACATTTGCGCTTTCCATCTCGAAAAGTCAGTGCCATCAAATTGAGAAGACATCATGTTGGCGATCCAATACACTAGCAATATAACAAAAGACTAGAGAAAATACTCTATCCTCAATAGGATCACGTCTGCATATCCATATGTGTAACTCACATCACAAATGTCTCGATGAAGAAGGAACCATGTGAACCACCTGTCACATAACCATGCATCTAGCATGCACATAAAACCATGAGCATAAACTTGCTCACTAAGTCTCCAAAGTGACCAAATAGATGTGAAAGAATCCTGGGAAAAATTCAACAGAGTATCCCTTGTAAACTGAGCAATCAAACAAGATAACCAATAACAAAAGAACAATGAGTAATCTGTCATCACCTGTCACTGATCCAACCAAAGATAATAACAACTACACATGTAAAAAACTAATAGCAATACATGCCAACACAATGATGATGTATCTCCCACTCAAGAATGAATCTTGCAAGATGGTCCAACCTGTCACGAATAACGTCTCACCAAGTCCAAATGAATGGAGATAAACAATGATAAAAAACTATCACACAAGCTTCAAGATCCACTAGAGCTCCTTTCTAGCATAAAAGGCGATAAAATTTTAGTAGCATCTCCTCTGTAAAATGGACTCTAGAACCAAAATAACTATGTGGGAATCACCATCCACAACATCAAATCAATGAACATTTGCTAATAGAATAGCAAATCAAGGTGACAAACAAGTGTGCAATTGAGGCTCCAATCTGGATCATGTACCTGTAAAGAAAACAAAGATACAAGTGCCAATCTAGATCCAATGTCAACTCTCATAAAACGATGTGCAACCGATAAGTAAATCCATAACCAAGTGGCATAAGCAAGATATAGACCACAATGCCACTATACATCCATGATCAAACTCATGATGACATAAACCTCAAAAAGAGTATACCACAATGTCATCTTACATGTCAAACACGTGACAAGATCATTCTCTACTCTCATATGGAGGAGCTACCACAATGATCATACATGTACAATGCCTTGAAGCTCTGAAAATAAGAGCTTGCACACCAAAAATTCTCTCTTGAAGAAGTTCCAAAGCAAAATCAACCTCCAAGAGCAATGAGGGTTCTTATGGAAAAAATGTGCTGCTCTATGTTTTGTTGTTTCAGAGGTGATAACCTCTGAATATGAACTTTTGCTCTTCAATAAGCTTCAAGATCTAATTCTTGGCTACGTAACGAGATAAAGAACAGCTCAATCGGAGATGCGTAGCTCAATATATGCACAAAACAAGAAATTGCTGTCAATTTCACTTTCACCAACAACACTACTGCTCTGTGTTCAACAATTTCGGCAATCTAAAATTGCGAATTTGAATCTGAGTTCTTCTACAAAGTTGTAGCTATCTTTCAAGTTGAATCGTATGAATCGGACCTGTAGAACTCAAGTTGTGATCCAAAAATTGACCTGCTATCATAGTGAATGTAGATTCGCCTTCTACAGCAGTCTGCATTTTTTGAATTTTTGCCAGTCTAAAACTCCGAACCAGATTCTGTGCCCTTCTATGAAATTGTAGCCCTCTATGTTAACTATGCACAGAACTTTAAAACGCATCAATCCGAGCTTCCTACCTCGAGTTATGAACCCATGTACAGCACATGCCAAATCATTTACAGATCTTTCATAGTCTATGAGCTTATAGACATAGAATGCCAAAAGCAATAATCATGCCGCCATTTGACAGATCATGAATTGTACATCTGTCATCAACAAATTTCACAACCAAGCCAATCTTGGCTATACTGATAACAGATTTTTCTTGATCCCTGGTACAAACAAAGCATCTGACAAAGTGAAAGAACTACCATCAGCAGTAGTCAAAATGATCTTACCAACTCCCATAATAGGATAAGAGGAGTTTTTGGCACATGTAATAGTATTCCCTATAGGGGCAACTCGAGTGAAGAGAAGAAACTGCGCTGCAAGATAATATGTTTGGTCGCCCCACTGTCAAAGTACCAAACATCTCAGTCTACTGCAGACATGCAGTGCTCATGACAAGATGGGTCAAAACTGCAAACAATAGTAAACACCCATTCTTCTTCCTGCACAAGATTAGTGGACTCCATTTTTGGTGTAGAGGCTTTTGCAACAACCATTCCAGCCTCTTTCTTCTTTGCCTCTTTAGCAGCCAGTTTTGGACAGTTCTTTATGATATGATCATTCCCTTTACAATACTTGCAAAACAATTTCAGCTTTTTTGATTTTTTCTCATCTTTATCTTGGTTCTTCGAATGTGCAGCATTTGCAGATTTCTACTTACTAGTAGAAGAGCTCCATTTTCCTTTGCCCTTCTGACTAGCCATGAAAGCTTGATCTGCAATATGCATAATGGACATGTTCTGCTTGGACTGATCTTCCTGCAATAGAACAGAGATTAACTCCTCAAATGACAAGGCATTTGGATTGCCTTTCATCATCAACCAAAGAGTAGAAGCAAAACTTTGTTATGAATCAGGAATGTTAAGGAAAACACTCACGAATTTGACACACCAAACAAGACAGAAACAGAATCATCCGGAAAATCAGTGCACAGGTGTACAGTATGCGAAGTTAGTGCGCGGTGTGCGCATAACAGAGCAATTAACCGCGGCGGGCGCGTAAGGCGCGCATAACGCGAATTGAAGAATGACAGGGCAGAAGAACGCCAAAGAAATTGTATATATATACAGCAAGTTTTTGAAGAAAAAACACATGCGTGTATGAGAGAGAAGAGTAGATGATACACAGAGAAGAACGAAAGACAGATATAGAGAAGACGCCATAGATCGCGTATGAGTGAAGAGAGAGTTAGAAGTTCTCAGAAGACGCCATAGATCGCGTATGTACAGATGAATAACACAAGCCTGAAGTGTCGGGTCTTTTCATCTGAAGAGAGATGGTAATAAGAAACTACTCACTGTAGGAGAGTTTCTGTAACTTGAGCAAGAAGAGGCCAAGCTTACTTGTACACATCTTCTCTAATCGAAAACACATGTTCATGTGGATGTCTGCGCGTAATCTTTACTTGTGAAGAATCTGATGTTATTTCGTGTTACGGTAGGAAGCTTAGTTTATCGTTAACTATCACGACTCATTACTAAACGTGCTTCAGTACCTTCTCTGTAAACGCATGTTTCGGTGAATAACAGTTTACTCAGTAAAACATATTCTCGGTCAGTTACAGTTTCTCAGAAATCAGGATATTCCGGTAGAACAACGAAGTATAACTCATAGCAGAGTTCGAAGCTTTGTATGAGAGATAGCTCATCTTGTAGCTAGACGTCTCTACTTTAAGCTGATCACAGTTTCCGGTGGAATGAAGATGTACATGCAGTACAAAAGTTAACCGGAAAGTAGCAGTTCAGAACTGTGAAGTTTCCAGAAGGAAGTTCATTCGGTGAAGGAAGCTCACACACTACTTCCTTACTTCACATAAGTTCATCTGAAGCAATTACGAGCAGAACTAAGTTTATTTCGGTGAAGTTCCGGTACGACTACGGTGTCAGTCCAGTAACAGTCTGGTGAAGTTCCGGTGGAACCTGAGTCGCAGAATAACACAGTTAAAGTGACGTAAATTAGGCTGAGCTACTGTTGATTACAGAGGTGTTCTGAATCACTCTAGCTTAGCATTCTATTTCGGTGGCGCGGCATTTTCCGCAGGCCTGACAGAGTTCAAGCCTTGTCGTGAAACCCACCTTCAGGGCGAAAGTATTTCCGCAACAGTAGGCGTTAAAGCCGAAGTTTTCGCCAACATTATCCCAACATTTGGTATCAGAGCGGGTTAGTCTCTCAAGAATTGGTATAAGAGCCTAGAGTATTCTCGATCATGACAGACCACGTCCAAATTGATAAACTAGACAGAGATAATTATCCGGCATGGGTAATGCGCATGGAAGCCTTACTTATGAGTAAGGACTTAATGACGTACGTGACCGGAGAAGAAAAGAAACCCACTTTCGAAGATGACAGTCAACCGGAAAAAGAAGAACTAGAAGCTCTAAAGCTATGGCAGAAGAAAGATGCAACGGCAAGAGCCTACATCTACAACACTGTGTCAGACCATCTGCTACCGCACATTAGAGGTCTGGAGAAAGCAGAGGACATATGGAGCGCATTGGAAGATCACTTCCAGAATACTACGAAAGCTAGGAAAGCCAGCCTATGGTCCGAGTTCACAACGTTCAAAAAGAAGCCGAGTCAAAGCATCAGTGACTACGTCACTAAAATGAAGGATCTAGCAGATAGTCTTGGATCCATAAATGAAGAAGTCGAAGATCATAGATTGATAGCACAAGTGCTCACAGGGTTGAGAGGAGATGAAAGGTGGAAACCTTTCGTACTATCAACTGAACTCTCCCTAAATCATTTTGTACCAGAGTTAAATCAGTTGCTTGGTTTGATGCTCACATATGAGCAAGACCTGAAAGGAGACGCAGACAAAGGACATAGCTCTGCAATGTACATGAAGAACAAGAAGAAAGACAAAGGAAAGTCAAAGGACGAAGAAGAGTCGAGCTCTCAGGCCTATTACGCAAGAGGTAAAGGCACTGGTAGAGGAAGAGCAAGAGGAAGAAGCCGCCAGAATACCATCAAGAAAGCTTGCTGGATTTGTGGACTAAGTAACCATCTGGCGCATGACTGTTGGCACAATCAACAAGGATCAAATCAAAACCAAAACAACAATAGCAGAGGCAGAAGCGGAAGAAATCAGAGTAACTTCCAAAGAGGAAGACAAAGCCAAAGAGGAGGCTACGGTAGAGGTGGAACAAGAAGTTGGGGACAGAGCCAATCCTACAACACCACCTACAACAACTACGCAAATGACACACAGAATGAAAGTCATACATCGTTGATGATGAACTCAATCAGCACATCTGATAACGAAGATCTAAAGGTATTTTACATTGACTCTGGATGTTCTAATCACTTGTCAGGAAACATAGAACTGATGTCAGAATTGGAAAAAGGAAGTGCGAGTCACACTGTTCAAACAGGTGACAATACAAGACACAAAGTACAATCAATCGGAAAGGTGAAATGCAAAAGTGGAGCAGATTTGCTAACCAATGTTTTGTATGTTCCAACAATACCGAAAAATCTGATCAGTGTGGGACAGATAGTCGAAAAAGGTTTTCAGGTCAGATTTACAAATAAAGGAGTATTTGTAGAAGATCCCAAGAACGGATATTATCAGATCGTTTCTGGTAAGAAAGAAGGAAGACTCTTTACGTTAAGAGTACAAGGGAACATTGGCCAAGCGCTGCTTACACATGATGAAAAGGTAATTACAGAACTTGATCTCTGGCACAAGAGATTAGGTCATTTTCACGAAAAAGGAATCAAAGCTATGATAGCGAATCAGTCTGTACTGGGATTACCAAACGTACAGAACCAACATATGATTCACAAATGCGAAGCCTGTCAAATGGGAAAAGCCCACAGGTTACATTTCCAGAAGAAAGGATTCAAACATGATGGTGTGCTAGAACTCATACATACAGATGTATGGGGACCAACAAAAGAAGGATCAATCAGCGGATCAAGGTACTATGTTTTATTCATTGATGATGCCACAAGGTGGATAACTCTTTATGTTCTGAAAGAGAAATCAGAAGTATTTGGAGCTTTCAGGCATTTTCATGCATATGCCGAAAGACTCACCGGACGAAAACTTAAAAGACTAAGGTCTGATGGAGGGGGAGAATACTTCTCCCGAGAATTCAATGACTATCTTTGGAATGCAGGTATTAAGAGAGAAATAACCTGCAGGTATACACCACAACAGAATGGTGTAGCAGAAAGGAGAAACCGAACTCTAGTCGAGTTTGCACGAGCTATGCTAAAGGAAAAGAATTGCCCGGATTATCTTTGGGCTGAAGCTGTAAATACAGCTACAAACTTGGTAAACAGGTTACCATGTACAGCGTTAGAAGGAATGACCCCTTATGAAGCCTGGTGGGGAAAGAAGCCAACACTTGATCACTGCAAAGTGTTTGGATCAGTAGCGTATGCTTATGTACCATCTCAACTGAGACATAAGCTTGAACCAAAAGCGGAGAAATATGTATTCGTTGGATATGATGAGAAACAGATGGGTTACAGGTTATGGAGCCCTCTAACCAAACATTTTACTGTTTCCAGGGATGTAACATTTGATGAACAGAAAAGCTGGTATGCAGATCAGAGTCATACAGCTGAAGAATTTGAAGAAGAGATAAAAAGAAGAGAGAAAGGAAAATCAATTGTTCAGGTAAACAAAGATGAAGAGGCAAGTACGTCCAGGACCGGAACAGGTATAAGGAACGAAGATGAAGACGGGTACTCAGACACACACGAAGAATATGAGCTAAGGAGGTCAAACAGAGTAAGAAGACAACCGGAAAGATACTCGTATGATACATCATATATAACTCAACAAGATTATGCATATATGGTTAAAGAAGAGGAGGAACCTCAGAGCTATGACGAAGCTAAAGGCAAGAAGCAATGGCAAGAAGCAATGAAAGAAGAATTCACCGCACTGGAAGAAAACAAGACATGGGAGCTTGTTCCTAAACCGAACGGTAAAAAGGTAATTGGAAATAAATGGGTGTTCAAAGTTAAAAAACTTGCAGATGGAAGGATAGCCAGACATAAAGCGAGACTGGTTATCAAGGGCTATGCTCAGACGCATGGCATAGACTATGACGAGACGTTCAGTCCGGTGGCAAAGATGTCAACCATAAGAACAGTGATTGCTATAGCAGCATCAAAAGGATGGAAGCTAAGTCAGCTAGATATAAAGAATGCATTCCTGAATGGATATATATCAGATGAAGTCTATATGGAACAACCGGAAGGGTTTATAAGTTCCAAATACCCAAACTTTGTTTGCAGGTTAAGAAAAGCTCTTTATGGACTGAAGCAAGCTCCAAGAGCTTGGAACTACAGACTTGTGAAGTATCTGAACGAACTTGGATACCAAAGTTCGAAGGCAGATGCAAGTCTACTCATCAAGAGAACAGAAGAAGGAATGATCTACATTTGTATCTATGTAGATGACATAATAATTACAGGTACATCAGATGCAGGAATCACAGAGGTAAAGAAACTGCTAGAAAAGGAATTCAAGATCAGTGACCTGGGAAAGTTATCATACTTTCTAGGTATGGAAATCACATATACAGACCATGGTGTATATGTCACACAAGAAAGGTATCTCCTGAACTTACTGAAGAAGTTCAACATGGAAAATTGCAGAGAAGCTTCAACACCGCTTGAAGTAAACCATAAACTCAGTAAGTATAGTGGAACAGAGTTTAAAGATATGAAGAAGTATCAATCGTTAGTAGGAAGCTTAATATATGCTACGCTAACAAGACCGGATCTCAGTTTTCCGGTGGGAGTTCTCTCACAGTTTATGCATTGTCCGACAGAGCAACATTGGGTTGCAGGACAAAGAGTTCTCAGATATATCAAAAGAACTATAAAGGAAGGATTATATTATCCTTTCACGTCAGATACAAAGCTCAGAGCATATAGTGACTCAGATTGGGCAGGAAGTCAAGATGACCGAAGATCAACGCACGGGTATATGATATACCTAGGAGATAAGCTGGTAAGCTGGTGTTCGAAGAAACAACACACAGTAGCCTTATCATCAACAGAAGCAGAATATAAAGGACTGGTAGAAGCAGCGAAAGAAATAATATGGATGCAGACTTTACTTAAAAGCATGGGTATAGATCAAAGTATACCAATCATACATGGAGATAATATGAGCTCGCTGTATCTTGCAGCGAATCCTGTGTTTCATGCAAGAACAAAACACATAGAGATTCAGTACCATTTCCTAAGGGAAAAAGTAATGGAGAAAGAAATAGAAATAGTCTATACTCCTACAAAAGATCAGATTGGAGATATTCTCACAAAGAGCTTGGATGGAACAAAGACAAACAGATTCAAAGAGATGGCAGGAATAAAAGAAAGAAAGATATATGAAAGACCGGAAGAGGTCAAATTAGTGATTGAGGGGGAGCTGTTAAGGAAAACACTCACGAATTTGACACAACAAACAAGACAGAAACATAATCATCCGGAAAATCAGTGCACAGGTGTACAGTATGCGAAGTTAGTGCGCGGTGTGCGCATAACAGAGCAATTAACCGCGGCGGGCGCGTAAGGCGCGCATAACGCGAATTGAAGAATGACAGGGCAGAAGAACGCCAAAGAAATTGTATATATATACAGCAAGTTTTTGAAGAAAAAACACATGCGTGTATGAGAGAGAAGAGTAGATGATACACAGAGAAGAACGAAAGACAGATATAGAGAAGACGCCATAGATCGCGTATGAGTGAAGAGAGAGTTAGAAGTTCTCAGAAGACGCCATAGATCGCGTATGTACAGATGAATAACACAAGCCTGAAGTGTCGGGTCTTTTCATCTGAAGAGAGATGGTAATAAGAAACTACTCACTGTAGGAGAGTTTCTGTAACTTGAGCAAGAAGAGGCCAAGCTTACTTGTACACATCTTCTCTAATCGAAAACACATGTTCATGTGGATGTCTGCGCGTAATCTTTACTTGTGAAGAATCTGATGTTATTTCGTGTTACGGTAGGAAGCTTAGTTTATCGTTAACTATCACGACTCGTTACTAAACGTGCTTCAGTACCTTCTCTGTAAATGCATGTTTCGGTGAATAACAGTTTACTCAGTAAAACATATTCTCGGTCAGTTACAGTTTCTCAGAAATCAGGATATTCCGGTAGAACAACGAAGTATAACTCATAGCAGAGTTCGAAGCTTTGTATGAGAGATAGCTCATCTTGTAGCTAGACGTCTCTACTTTAAGCTGATCACAGTTTCCGGTGGAACGAAGATGTACATGCAGTACAAAAGTTAACCGGAAAGTAGCAGTTCAGAACTGTGAAGTTTCCAGAAGGAAGTTCATTCGGTGAAGGAAGCTCACACACTACTTCCTTACTTCACATAAGTTCATCTGAAGCAATTACGAGCAGAACTAAGTTTATTTCGGTGAAGTTCCGGTACGACTACGGTGTCAGTCCAGTAACAGTCTGGTGAAGTTCCTGTGGAACCTGAGTCGCAGAATAACACAGTTAAAGTGACGTAAATTAGGCTGAGCTACTGTTGATTACAGAGGTGTTCTGAATCACTCTAGCTTAGCATTCTATTTCGGTGGCGCGGCATTTTCCGCAGGCCTGACAGAGTTCAAGCCTTGTCGTGAAACCCACCTTCAGGGCGAAAGTATTTCCGCAACAGTAGGCGTTAAAGCCGAAGTTTTCGCCAACATTATCCCAACAAGGAAGACCATTCAGAACGGTCTGCACAAGTGAGCTATCTAGTATAACTT
The DNA here is from genome assembly GCA_020310875.1 of Ceratopteris richardii. NCBI lineage: Eukaryota > Viridiplantae > Streptophyta > Polypodiopsida > Polypodiales > Pteridaceae > Ceratopteris > Ceratopteris richardii. Next base: position 46,133,465 of record CM035406.1, on the reverse strand, counting down.
AATCAGCAGAAATCAATTGTTCCTTCAAGTCTTTGATCTTTGTTAGAAAACTGTCCTTCATTCATGTGCTCACTCTCTAACTGTTTTCGGAGGTAAGCAACATGAGCCTCATTCCTAGCTTGGTACAATGTGGTAAGTGTATCCCAAGCATCCTTAGCTGTTCTGTAAGAATGAATGTGAGGAATAATGGCGCGTTTGATAGACAAAGCTATCAATGCATGTGCCTTAGCATCTCTGCCATCCCAACGAATCTGCTCTACAGTAGGTGCAGCAGAAACTGAAGCACAAATAGTAATATGCAGAATATCATCATCTTCGACACCTTCTACATCAACTTCAATACCTGCAGTTGTAGCAGTTGTAGGTTTGATAGGACGTTTTTCAACACCCTGCACAATGTTCCACAATCCTTTTGCAACCAATACATGTCGCATCATATAAGCCCACAACGAGTATGTAATTGGTACCATCCAACTTATCCTCAACAACCAACATACGAAATACATCACTGCTTTCAGCCATGGCCGGTGACTAAAATACCTTGATGCAAAAAATTGACTGTATCTCAAAAAGTTGAACGGAACTGCCGAGATGAGTTCTGCTAACCTGTAGCAGACTTCGAGATGCTTATACTAGCGAACCAAAACAGGTATATACCTTTGACACAAAAAGATGAAATAGCCTGCACAAGCACTACAATAGTGCATTCCGAGGCCGAAACGAGCTCAAATCACGATTTCGGCACAACATAGCAAAGCTGTTTTGATCTTTGAAACACCCTGAGTATGCTCACTAAATTTCGTGCGAATCTGAGACTCCAACCAAAGAGGTGTAGACGACGCCTTAGATGAAGTGACGACCTGCTCTGATACCATTGTTGGAGTTCGACGTCTGCGGAAGTATGCGAACAACACAAAGAAGAAGAAGAAGCTTGGAGCACAACACATAATATTGAATGTATTACTAGAGAATGTACAAAGATAAGTAGCTCATTAGGGCAATAGGCATATATACAAGCCGGGGGAAAAAACCTCCTAAAGAGGGAAAAAAGTACCTTGGAAGTCCTAGACTGTTCACACACATCACTACCTAAATATATCAACAGATTCTTCATTTGAAGACATACATTTTGAATCATTCTCAACATTATTACCCGATGCTCTTTTCTTCTCATTAAAACCCTCTTTCTTCATTTTGCTATAAAATGATCTAGTGTCTTGCAATAATGGCATATACCTTTCTTTGAGATGGATGTAGTGGACATAGACTTCTCTTTGGAAGTGGAAGAAGTACTTGAAGTAGAGGTGGGAGAAGATGTAGAGGAAGACTTTGAAGTAGAAACTTACTTTCCTTTTTGTTTTGCTTACTTTTTTCATCAGTCTCTTCGATACTCTTCTAGAAGTCTTCATCTTGAAGTAATAAGAACCTCTTCAAATGATATTTCTTTATCCTTTGTAGACAGAGAAAGAAAAGTAACAAAAGAACAATATGTAGATGGAAGTGAATTTATGTGACTATTCATCATCTTTTCATTAGATATACTAACTCCAACATTAAGAAGTTGATAACATTAATCCTTAAGTTTCAAAATATGTGACGAAAATGACCCCCCAACTTTGATCCTTGTGTTGGCTAAGTGTCTCATGAAATGAACTTCCCTTGCAGGGTTTTTGCTTCGATAGAGATTCTTCAATTCCAACCAAGCCTGATAAAAGGTTCTGCATGATGCAATATGAAGAATAATATGCCTCTTGACTCCGATAGTGATAAATGGGAGTGCTTGAGCTTCTCTAGAATCCCATATGGACTACTCTTTTGAAGGTTGAATCTGCTTCCTTGTGTTTGTGGATGATGATGTAGTCTCATCTTCTTCCTCTTCAATTTGTTGAACAAGAATTCGGGGTAGCATGTGAAGTAATTCGATGGCGTGCACCACACTGGACTCTCCTTCTCGAGAGCTCCACGACGATATGCTCAAAGTAGAAAACCGAGCTCTGGTCGCCACACACAGTACTACGCACAGATGTTGTAGAATACGCAGAAAACGCAGTACACAGGGAGCACGAAGACAGACTTCTTAGGTTTTTACAAATGCGGTCGAACTTACAGTATGTGACTGACCAGGCCACTATATGTTTTATTAAAGAACATATACAAAGAAGTGTCCGGTGGCCATTTGGCCTTTCACATGGACACTAACGGTAACAATCTCCCACTAAAGGCCAATATGGCCAGAGTAACTATGGGAGAAAAAAGAAAGAATGATAAAGAATACCTGAGTGTAAGTATACAAACTATACCTCCCACCTGATGGGCATGTTACACAGTATACAAGTGACTGTGTAAGATCAAGAATCAAGTAACCCCCATCAAGTGACAACAGTGTCGAAAGCTATCCTGTGGTAGAGCTTTAGTCAAAGCATCTGCAGCATTATCTCGAGTGTGAACCTTCTCAAGAATAATGCTCTCAGTGGCTAAGCAATCTCTAATGAAGTGATACCTCACCTCAATGTGCTTGGTCTTTGCATGATAGACCGGATTCTTAGCCAAAGCAATGGCACTCTGACTATCACTGAGCAAGTGAGGTACATGCTGAGGCAAACCCATATCACAAGCAAGACGAGAAAGCCACAATGCTTCCTTACATGCCTCACTTGCTGCAACATACTCTGCTTCTGTGGTGGAAACAGCTGTACATTCTTGAAGACGAGATCTCCAAGAGATAGCACCTCCAGCAAAATGAAAAATGTACCCTGATGTAGACTTACGATTGTCTACACAACCAGCATAGTCAGAATCTGTGTAACCAATAATGGATGCTTTCCCTCTACCTAAGCATAGACACTTGTCCTTAGTGCCACTCAGATATCTCAAAATCATTTTGACCGCTTCCCAATGTTTCTTGCCAGGATTAGACATATATCTGCTCACAACTCCCACTGCAAATGCAATGTCTGGTCTCGTAGCTACCATAGCATACATGAGACTACCAACAGCAGACTGATAGGGAATTTTGGTCATGAATTCCTTTTCCTCATCTGATTTGGGGCAGTCATCCTTGCTCAATTTCACATATGTGGGTAAAGGTGTACTCAATGCCTTTCCACCCTGCATATTGAATCGATGAAGTACTTTGGATATGTACTCACTTTGAGACAAGTATATGCATCTTTTACTCCTATCACGAGTAATGCGCATGCCAAGAATATGTTTGGCATCCCCCAAATCCTTCATATCAAATGTCTGACTCAACTTCTTTTTGAGAATTGACAAATCATAAGAGGACTTCCCAGCAATCAACATATCATCGACGTAAAGTATCAAGCATATCAAGCTGCCATCAGAACATCTCTTTGTGTAGAGACAATGATCCTCATTGCTCCGAGAATAGCCTTGGGACTTCATAAAAGCATCAAACTTTTGGTACCATTGTCTAGGAGACTGTTTAAGTCCATACAAGCTCTTCTTGAGCTTACAAACTAGACTTTCCTTGCCAGGAACTACATAACCCTCTGGTTGTTCCATATAGATCTCATCTGTAAGATCTCCATGCAAGAAAGCTGTTTTCACATCCATTTGGACTAGCTCTAAGTCCTCCATTGCAACGAATCCAAGCAACATGCGCAAAGTAGTCATCTTGACCACTGGGGAGAAGATTTCCTCAAAATCAACACCATGTTGTTGCTTAAAACCCTTTGCAACAAGTCGTGCTTTATATTTTGGAGAAGCACTATCTGATGTGAATTTCAGCTTATATACCCATTTACATGGTAAAGCTTTCCTTCCCTTTGGCAAAAGTACTAAGTCCCAAGTACCATTCTTGTGAATAGAATCCAACTCACTCTTCATGGCACGCTCCCACTTGACATGATCCTCTGTCTGCATAGCCTCTTTGTAGCAAGAGGGCTCACCGGCATCTGTTAGCATAACAAAATCTAAACCTGGAACATATCTATCAGGTGGATATGAGACACGTGCAGAACGTCTCAATGGTTGCTGAACAGGAACATGTGCAGACTGATCTGAATGGACATTCTCTTGAACATCCCTATGTGCAGCATTTTTATGCATGCTAACCGGAGGACTAGTATCCTCAAACACCACTCTTCTCACTTCAACCTCCTTAATCGGCTGTTTATGCATCTTAGACTCATAAAAAATGACATCACTACTTCTGATCACTGACCGTGTTTCAGGATCCCATAAGCGATATCCAAATTGTCCTTCTCGACCATATCCAAGAAAAATGCATTTCTTTGACTTATGGTCCAACTTCTGTCTAAGATTCTTGGGTATATGAACATATGCTTCACACCCAAAAACTCGAAGATGATCATAATATGGTGGTTTCCCTGTCCATAACTCTTGTGCCACTTTCAGACCTTTGGCAGTACTAGGTGAAAGGTTAATCACATGAACTGCAGTCAATACTGCTTCTGCCCAAAAACCTTGTGAGAGGTTTGCATGATGCAACATAGAGACTACTCTATCTTGAATAGTTCTATTCATCCTCTCAGCTACACCATTCTGTACTGGGGTATAAGGAGCTGTAAACTCTCTACGAATCCCTCTACACTGACAGAAAAGGCTGAATTCATGTGAGGTATACTCACCCCCATTATCTGAACGTAAAGCCTTAAGCTTAGTTCCTTTTTCAGTCTCAACTGAAGCAAGCCATTTTCTGAAAGTAGGGAATACATCATCCTTCGATTTGATAGGATATACCCAGACTTTTCTAGTAGCATCATCTATGAAAGTAACAAAGTAAAGAGAACCACCTAAGGACCTAGTGGGCATAGGACCACACACATCTGTATGAACAAGATCTAAAGGCTGAATTGAAGAGTCAATGTGCGTTTTATGCACATTTCTGGTTTGCTTTCCATATTGACAATGCTCACAAAATGAAAAATCAGAGAAAGATAACACAGGTAAGTAGCCAGAACGAGAAAGATTTTCCATTCCACTACGAGATATATGGCCCAAACGACCATGCCAAATACAAGCCATAGGCTGTTCAGTAACAGCTAACAAGTGTTCTTTCTGTGATACAAATAAAGGGTAAAGTGAGCCAACTTTCCTTCCTTTTGCAATAACCATATTGCCCTTTGATATACGAAAGGACTGAGCATAGAAGACCACCTTGTAACCAAGGTCATCAAGTTGACCAACTGACATCAAACTGCGTGATAACTGAGGTACATGGCGTACATTATGCATAGTAAATTTTGAACCGTCAATGAACTGCACAACCACATCTCCAATCCCCACAACATCACACTGGTAAGAGTCACCAAGTCTCACGGTACCAAGAGACTTTGCTGCATAATTAGAGAACCATTCTCTATGTGGTGTCACATGGAAAGAAGCACCAGAATCTAGCAGCCAGGTGTGGGAAAGAGAATCAGCCATAAGTGCCTCAGATGGCACAGTACTATCAAGTGTCAACACATCAGCATCATCAGAAATAGCATTAATTTCTTCAATCTTCACAGTCGAAGTAGATGGTGCAGGTAACTGTTTAACATGCCCATCAACATTCTGTCCTTTACCTTTAGCATTCTTTAATGCATAACAGTCTTTCTTCATGTGTCCTTTCTTATGACAATAATGGCATTCAATATCCCTCTTCCTTGATTTACTTCTGCTCTTATTCCGTTGACCATTCTTTTCCTTGTTCTTGCTCATGCCACGTTGTTGATTCTTTCCTTGGTAAGAATCACGAACATTATATGCATCTCCACTCTGAGTGCCAACCATAGATTTTCTACGAATCTCCTCACTCAAGAGTGCTCCACATATGTCATCATAGAGGAGTTTACCACCTGGTGCACTATTGCTAATAGCTGTGCAAAATGTATCCCATGATGATGGCAGGGTGCATAACAGCAATACTGCTTTCATTTCATTGTCCATATCCATTTTCTGAGCCTGTAACTGGGAGAATATGGCATCAAACTCATTTAGATGAGCAGCAACACTATCTGTGTCCTTCATACGAAGGTCGTATAATTTTCTCATCAGATATACTTTATTTGATGCCGTCTCTTTTTCATATGTATTGCATAACTTCTTCCAAAGCTCCTCTGCACTTTCACAGTCTAATATTGTAAAGTAAACATTATCTGCTAGGTGCAAGCGAATGGTAGACCTGGCCATTTCATCTAACTCATCCCAATCATCTTCATCCATGTCAGCAGGCTTCTTTGAAATCCCATTTACTGGCTTCCATTGCCTTCTTTGAATCAGCACATCTTTAATCTGATTCTTCCATAGAGCAAAGTTTGTGCCATCAAATTTTCGGATCTCAAAATGGTCTTTGCCCTGCAAGTTATAGCTCCTCCTCGGAACGCTAGCACTAGACCCTGATCCACCGGATGTGCCTGAGACCTCTGATGCCATGATCGTAGAGAACTGAATAGAATCATAATGGAGCTAGAAGAGTCCAAACACCAACAAATAAGTGTATCAAGGAGTAAATCGACCACTATATAGTTGACTAAACCAGAAATCTGGAAAAATTTTGCCAGAGTATCCTCTGCAAAATTAGCATATGACCAGTGTCAAAGTATCATAAAACTGCAAGTACTAACATGTCTACCTGCATAGTGAATCACTGACTCCACTACATATAATCAGTTACCCAATAGAAGCCAACTAGGCTTATCGAGCACCTATGAACAACTATCATACATCTCCTATGGCGAGGCTGGGTAAGTCTTCCACCTGCATCACCGAAGAGACCCCGACATCTGGGTGTCTCCCAGTTAAGAAAACCTCACCACGACCCTCTTTATCAAACGTAAAAGGCTTTATGCAAAGAACGTAACCGCTATATCAATGCCCACATGGACGTACATAAGCGGTATCCACAGAAGCGTACATGGTGTGTATGTGCTCAATATATGCAGTAAAATGACACTGAAAGGCTGAATACACAGCCCAAAAACTAGCCAATAACACCTGCAAGTGTCTGTCAACTCTGATGTTTTAGGCTTTAAAAACCTGCATAAATTTGCAGCGACTGCTCCCACCAAAACTGAAAGCCCCTCGAGAAACCTGTAGTTTTACGAGTGTGGCTGAAAATACAGCCCCAAAGGTTGATATTTATTGTCTGAGAAGTACAAGGAACACTCTTCTTGATGTTCTTGGACCTGTGTGAAGAGAACTACGTGCGAAAGTACTCCAAAATGGCTCCAAAAACACCCCAAAATTGCTTCAGAAATAGGCTTTAAAAGCAAAAATGAAGCTTTGAGGGACCAAAACTTGTTCAAGGTAATGCCAACCTTAGTCTTTCCCCTTCTTCAAACACCACAAGAGTGTAGCTTAGTGGCAAGAGATTGCCGCGGTTAAGCGAGCTCTGGGGGGAACAGTACTGGGATGGGTGACCTCCCGGGAAGTACCGGGAACCTCTATATTCCTTGATCGTTGAGGTCCTCCCTCGCGCGCAGCCAACGTCGCCAACGGTGACTTTGGTGACTCGGATGACAAGGTATGCCAAGGTCTATGCCTTGGTCGCCGCCTTAGTCGAAAGCCTTGGAGAAAACCTGGGGGGGGGTTCCTCGCTTCGCTCGCACAAAAGGTACAAAGCTTTTTGCCTCGAACTGCTCTGATACCAGTGAAGTAATTCGATGGCGTGCACCACACTGGACTCTCCTTCTCGAGAGCTCCACGACGATATGCTCAAAGTAGAAAAACGAGCTCTGGTCGCCACACACAGTACTACGCACAGATGTTGTAGAATACGCAGAAAACGCAGTACACAGGGAGCACGAAGACAGACTTCTTAGGTTTTTACAAATGCGGTCGAACTTACAGTCTGTGACTGACCAGGCCACTATATGTTTTATTAAAGAGCATATACAAAGAAGTGTCCGGTGGCCATTTGGCCTTTCACATGGACACTAACGGTAACAGCATGCTTCTTGGATAAACAAGCAACATCTTTTTCCATCAAGCTTGTCTTTTTGTTCCAATGTATCTCTATAGTCACTCATGTTGAGTACATAGGTTGGAAGTGTGGTAGGCCCAAACAATAAATCATAGGTTAATGAAGATCTTTCCAACACTTGAATCTTATAACATAACACACCTTGACTTAATCAAGAGAGATGAATGACAATAGAGAGGTAGCTATGGTAACTTCTTACGATGAAGTAGTAGGTATGAACCTGCGATAGAAGAAGCATGTGAAGCACCCCTAATTTTGGAAGCTTCTACCCATAAAATTAGCATGCATACCAAAATGTGTGAAGAAGAAGGAAGGGTAGGCTTCGAGAAACTTCTCCCAATCTGCATATATACTCCTCCAAGAGTACTCCTAGCTCTTAACCCTAGAGTTTGTAAGCTTGTAAGCTCGTAGATTGATGCTCAAGTGAAGCCGCAACATCCTCCTTATATAGTGTGTAAGCAAACAATGCGAAAAATCTTGCATAAAACATAATTAGCCACACATAATTTTCTAGATAAACATGTTATTAGCATCTTTAAATGTGGGCATCTTTATAGAAAGCAACAACATTGTTTTCCTAAAGGAATCACATTCTTTCTTTTGAGTACAAGAGCTTTGAGATTGATCCAATGAAAATTGTATGGATAGATTGGAGCTAATACCATGCATTGGTCTCTACTCTTCACCTTTTTCCATTCTATGTTCCCACATTCTATCTTATGTTATCTTTTATCTCACTCCATGCACACTTATTATCTATGCATCCACACAATCTTGCAACATGAAAGTCTTTATTGTGAACAAGAATAAGGAATTTATATAGGGACTTGCTAAATTTGAAAGAACAAATGCATGCACCTAGGGAAATTTTTATTCACCACATTCAAGGAATTATGTCATACAAAGTGGTTGGACTCGAGCCCTACACCTTTGGCTGAGAGGCTCAAGGTGTTACCACTATGCCATGCTGCCTCACCGAATCTTACCATTTTGAGGCCCTTTGTTTTGACATCCATCATTGTTAAGGAACACTTATATGATGTTTTATTACTCGAGAAAAGGATGGAGCTATATTTATATCTTAAAGAGCATATATGAGTTGGGTGGATTTTGAATCATTGACTTGACTCATATCAATCATGTTGTTTCTTTAACAGATCAAAATGTTCTAGATTTCTGAAATCTATGCGTTACTCACTTGATGGAAACATTGAGTACAATATTATCATCAAGAACAGCTTCTTGTTGTTTTTTTTATTATTATTATTACTATAAAACCTCCTTTGGCCTATTCTCTTTTATATTAGAGTTGTGCATTGAAATCACATGGTAAATGAACGTAATACCTACTAACGTGAAGGCTATATATATACATGTGTGTGTTGATTTAGTATGGTATGAAGACCGAGAACTCACCGCCGAAAGGTTTTGTGTGCAAGCTTGGACTTTAACGAATCCATGACTCTCTAATCATAGTTTCTGACTTTCCCGGTATGCCTACCCTGTCAATGACATTGGATGATTGGACTGATGTAATAGTCTAATGCACCTCAATGTTTTACACTAATAAACTGTCATTCCTTGCAAAGCTATTGAGGATGCAACCTATGATCAACCCACTTAATTGTTTCGAACATACTGTATGATCAAGTTCAGTGCTCATCTACGACTCATATTAATAAGCTTCCACTATTGAAAAGCATCGTCCCCCCTCCCCAAACATATGCGCCTGTGGGCATACTCCTCGTGGAGTTGGTTCGTGCTGGATTGGTGACAATGACCACGCCTTTGAGCTTCTTTGGTAAGTTATCCTTTCTTCCTATGATGGAAGCACCAGAGAGCGATGTCATCATTTTCCTCTTTGACATGCAGTGAGAGAGCCTGACGGTTTGTCTTTGCTGTCTGGGCCGCCCTTCAATGGAGAACCTGCTGCTCAGATTCCTAAGTAAGTCCATCTTGCCCTATGATGAAAATTCACCCGAGAAACAGGATGATTATGAGTATTGCATCTCTTTGAAGGATACATGCCTGTAAAGTGAATCAGATCCTTTTTTTTCTCGTTTGCTTATCTCAGTTAAGTGTTTGATTTTTCACTGAGTGGAATGATCTACAGATGATGCAATGTGCTGCACACTGAGAGTGCTAAAGGGAGAAAGTTAACAGGAACATCTCATAAGTAACCATCTTCCAAAGTTTGAGTTTGCATCAGATATATTCGATAGTGCTATGAATGCGTAGGATAGATGGTACAATATGTGCAGACTGCAGTTGAGTGGATTGAATCAAAAGTCTGCTGATAAACTCTCGGAATGGATGAAGCTTGGCCCTTAAATTGCAATAGAAAATAAGTTTTCATGGTGAATTCGTAAAGTCTTTTATTCCTCTTTTGATTAAAGATTATACAATTTTATTGGAGAGGGCTGATGTATTCAATCAGTGAAACTTTGGGACACTACAAGAGTTATCTTGAGGGGACTGTAAAGTTCTATGAAAGCCTTGAGAGGCCTGCTGTATCCAAATAAGTGGAAGTAGGCTCAATAGTTTTTTGGTCTTTAAAGAGGCCCTAGTAACAGGCATCTAATTTTTTTGATGGACCCTTGAATGTTATGAAAATGGCCTTGTACATACACAATTTTGGTACCCTTAACTTTCATTAAGCATAACCATTGTTTGAGTTCATTGAATCTAGACATTTTTAATTAAAAGGTCCTAATTCTTAGTGTAATATAATAAAACTCATGTCAAATTTTAAAGCATTTTAAACCTTGTCCAAGTCAAGACTTGAAAAAGTGGATAATTCATCTCTTAAAATAAGAAGTATGATAAGAAAAAAGTATCCAAAGAGTTTCCATAGTTTTAGGTGTCATTGGAATGCATAACATCTATGAAAATCTAATATTTTGGGTCTTGTCTGGGTTCCTTATCTTGATGCTGTTCATTAACAGTTCTCATATCCTTCAAGCTTATAAGAAAATATGTATGTGAGTATCTTTTTTCAAAGTGTCACTACCATTGTGTCTCTTGTATTGAAATCCATGATCTTATCAATATAGATGCCAAAGAGCATTGATGAAATGGAGTATCGTTGGCTTGTATAGGTGTCGGTAAATAAATATGATAAACCACAAGGGCAACATACATTACCCGAATGTCTATAAAGAGAAAATTATTAATGTCTACAAGAGTTGAATCGACCCATAATGTAAAATCAATCAACTGCCCGATTATCATGGAAAGGAGAGAGAAATGGTAATACCATGTAGTGTATGATATAACAAGGGTAGAATCCATATGATAGATAATGAGCAACTATGTATTATATGATTACAATCATAACAATGTAAAGAGCTTATTTTTATCTTGATATTCATAGGGGTAGAACGCAAAAGAGGTTCCTCTAGTGTATGAGTGCATGATCATCCGCCATGTTTCAAAATCTTTGACATTTGTGTATCATGGAGTCTAATCCTCTAGATATAACTTAGAAGGCGCATGTCAATTAGGGGCTCAAAGCAAAGGATCGGAGGCCTTCCACATGCTCTCCTCCTCCTCCTCTCTTACATCCCCCTCCTCTAAGTTACTCATGACATCCACTTGAGAAGGCTTGGCAAATACTTGCTTGAGCCTTAAGACACATAGATAAGTGATAGAGGAGGAGAGTACATGTCTAAAGACTTCAAGTATTTTTTTGAAGACAAAGGTATCTTTCATTGACTTACTATTTGGGGAGAGAGAGAGAGAGAGAGAGAGAGAGAGAGAGAGAGAGAGAGAGAGAGAGAGAGAGAGAGAGAGAGAGAGAGAGAGAGAGAGAGAGAGAGAGATTAACGTCCACGGGAGGCCGAAATCGACCTATGGGACCGATCAGGTACATCAAAACATTACATTCCACTTGGGGGGGAAGCCCTCAAGGGGCTATAATAAAAGGGAAAAATCAAAATAAAAATAAAAGGGGGGGGATGTGGCTTCCAAAGCACTCTTATGACTCATAAGAGTTTCAAAATTACATCAATATATATTACAAATGAGGGAGATGGCTGTTTCTTCCTATGTGGTATGGGTATGGAAATCTCTGATAATAGCTTGACTGCCTCTGTATACTGCCCACTTTCCATTCTTCCTGGCTTCTCTGACTTTAGTTAACTCTGCTGGTGGATTTTTAAGTTGGAGTGGGGTGAGTTCATCGGCTATCCATACTTTAGTACCTTGTAGTGACTTTGCTTGCTTCATGACAGCTATCTTATCTGACATGTCAAAATAGCTTACCCTTGCCTGAGTTCCTTTGGGTGTGATGAAGATCGGAGACCCTAGATTGATGAAGGGGACCACCTTGGTTAGTTGTGCTTCTAGTACTTCTGTTTCAAGGATGCAGTCATCTTTTAACTCGGGTGCGATGTCCTCCCTGTCCCATCCTAGGGGGAGGCCTCCAATCCTGATAACTTTCTTGTTGCTGTCCACCAATTCCTGCTCCTTTACCACATACATTACTTCTTTTGAAAAATGTGTAGAGCTGGATAGTTTTACCTCGGATAATTGTGTTGCCAAGTCGACTTTATTTGTTGATTCAGCTCCTGTTTGCTGGCTATTTCTTTGTGTTTCATCAAGCGTTTGTTGCAATCTGGCTATTGTTCATCTTTCTTACTAATTTCCTGCTTCATTGCTGCCATTTCTCCTTGGAGTTTCTTCACTTCTTGGAGTAAGTAAGATTCCCATGCTGTTGGTTTGTTGACTGGGGCTGGTATAGAAAGCGGCTGGTGCAAGAGGGCAGAGGCAAAGCTTTTCCTGCCTTCCATGTTGTTGCTGTAGACAGGGGGGGAGAGAGAGAGAGAGAGAGAGAGAGAGAGAGAGAGAGAGAGAGAGAGAGAGAGAGAGAGAGAGAGAGAGAGAGAGAGAGAGAGAGAGAGAGAGAGAGAGAGAGAGAGAGAGAGAGAGAGAGAGAGAGAGAGAGAGGTGGTTGTGGATGTTTGCACAGCAGGCAGGAAACCTGAAAATCAGCTTTGGGATACAATGGGATACAAGTGCCAAATCCTAAATCAGGGGTTCGAAACACTAAAATCAGAGGCTTTACCTAAAATCAGTCCTGCACCTAAAAACAGAGAGAGAAACGAACTCATTTCTGAGAGAGGAAGGATGCATAACCCTAAAAACAGAGTTTCGAAACCCTAAAATCCAAGGTGTGCCTCCTTCAAAACACTAAAATCAGAGCTCTGCATATTCAGAACCCTAATATTCAGAGCTGCCCCTCTTCAGAACCTAAAAAGCAGAGCTGCTTCTCTTCCAATCCCTAAAAATCACAGCTGTGCTACCTTTGAAACCCTAAGATCAGGGCAGCGCATTTGCAAAACCCTTAAAATCAGATTGAAAGAGGCAGGCGAAACCCTAAAATCAGAGAGAGGCTGCAAAACCCTAAAATCAGAGAAAAGAGGCTACGAATCCCTAAAATCAGAGGGATAGAGGCTGTGAAACCCTAAAAATCAGAGCGCAATCCTAAAATCAGATGGAAAGAGGCTGGCAAGACCCTAAAAACAGAGAAAAACAGGCTGCGAAACCCTAAAAACAGAGAAAAACAGGCTGCGAAACCCTAAAACAGAGAAGAACAGGTTGCGAAACCCTAAAACAGAGAAAAACAGAGAGAGAGAGAGAGAGAGAGAGAGAGAGAGAGAGAGAGAGAGAGAGAGAGAGAGAGAGAGAGAGAGAGAGAGAGAGAGAGAGAGAGAGAGAGAGAGAGAGAGAGAGAGAGAGAGAGTTTTTACGTCTATTAGGAGGCCGAACTCGGCCTATGGGACAAATCAATGTATATGGGTGTTTCTTCAGTCAATAGGAAAAGATAAAAGTGCTAAAAAAACTAGTAAAGCTGATATAAATCTTCATACTATGCATGTGGAGATGCCCATGAAAGTTTTTTTTTGGGGGGGGGGGGGTATATGGAGTGCTATATCTATGATAGTCTATATGCAAAAGGGTAGTACAAGCATGAGAATGCATCTGAGAGACTAACTAGCTCCATCGAGTACTCGTGGGTGGGTGTAAGATGCAGTACATATGTGGAGGTCGAGTTAGGGCCGTCCTGATCACTACAGTGCGATCAACCATCATCTATGTTCGTCTCTCCTCCATGGTGTGATGGTCATGAGCCTGGATTTTCACAATTGGTTTCGGTGAAGTCTCGAGGCTCGACATCCTATAGCATGGGGTCATCTCCTAGCATGAGAGGTCTGAGCGTGTTGAAGAGTCACCCCTCTCGATGTGTGAGCCGAGGGAAGGAAGGCCGCTTCATGTTGTAGAACAAAGAAGTTAAGTGAGCTTACTCTCTCTCTCTCTCTCTCTCGTTTGGGTTGTTGCGGTGGATTGGAGTAGGGAATCTTGGTGACTATATATCTCTAGTAAGAATCGCCCGAGATGTCGCCGATCTCTAGAGTCCATGATCTCTCGGAGGATGGGCTGCCCTGCAAACAGAGTCTCGTATCTGCCTCTTATGTCATCATATGCCCTATATCTGCATATAAAGTGCTCCTCAACCTCCATCTTTACTTTGCATATCCTGCATATCTGCTCCTCTCTGGGAATGTGTGCGGCTCTTCCTGTTTTAATCTCTAGTCAGTGTGATGAGACCCTCAACTCGCCAATTGCTACCCTCGAGCTATGAGGCATGTAAGTATCCATGTAGCGTGGTCGTTGAATGAAACCGTCCGCTAGTATGTCTAAGAATTGGTCTCGGCGGTGTGATAGCCGAGTATGGATGTGGATGCCTTAGATTAATAATAGGTGGGCATCTCTATATTTGGCATGACCTAATCCACTTTATGTGCAAAAATAGTTAAAGTGACTTAGAAAAAAGCTCGACTTAACTTTAGCACTGAAATTGGCTTTCATTTACACTTGTCTAGTCCTAATTTTAACTCTCTTGTGAGCCTTACTCTGACATAATGAAGTAGGAACACTTTTAGAGTGCACAAACTTGTGCAAATTTGTACAAACATGAAATAATTCTAACAACCCTTGGCTCATTTGTTATTCGTTCCTTGTATGATCTAATTTGTTATTCGTTCCTCATATGAGGAACTTGGATGCTTCACCCTCCGTGTAGTCACCCATACATATGATTGATTGATGTTTATATGAGAGATAATATCAAGTAGATGAGGGTTTGATAATCAATCAATATTAATGTGTGAGTCAAAAAACAAAGGGATTAATCGTTGATGTCCATTGTTTGATAATTGAAGGATATGATTTCATTATGTGGATTGATGTTTAATAATGGTGTAGTCAGTGATTAGTGATATCATTATGTGAGATTGATGTTCAGAAATTGAGTCATCAATGATTTCATTAATATGTTGTTGATGTCATCATGTAAGATTGATAATGATGTTTAATGTCATCATATTTTAGTGATCAGTAATGTTGTTATGTGAATGTCACATTGGCAACAACAATTAATGATGTCATTTGTTAAGATTAATGTTTGATGATGGAATGTTGTGAGATTTGATACTTGAGTTTTCTCAAATTGAGTAATCAATGATTGGTGATGTCATTATGTGAGATTGATCATGGGAATTTCAAATCATTGATGTTTGATCAATGTCACTATATGAGATTGATGTTTTTTTATTGAGCATTAAGTGATCCTTGATCAATGATGTCATTATTGTGAGGTTGATGTCTATCTATTCGTAGGACCCTAATTGTTGAAGGAGTCTGTCTTCATGGCCTTTGTGGTAGAGTGTATATTATATAGATTATAGAACACCCAATATATGTCCATATTTATGGTATTAAATAAAAAACCTCTTTCACTATGTCTTCTTCCAAATGTTGTAATGTTAGAAACATATTGCTTTTCCATGTCAAAAACATTTCGAACAACTACGATCTAGCCTTCCTCGATTTTGGTCTACACTACAAGCTCATTGATTGTTAGACCATACATTGGATATTGGGACCAAAGCTGCATTTTATGTTTAGTGGTAGGTGGGAGTGAATTCCTTAATCATTAATCAATGCATTTGTTGGGTCAAATAAATAGCTTACCCCCTTATGATTATGAAATTAAGCCATTAATGATTCCCATATGTTGATGATTTTGGTTGGTAAATGCTTCGTTTAACTTAGCCTTTTTCATGTGCTACTAGTTTCTAGGTTTTTTAGGGAACCAATTGTTCATCATACCTATTACCTTTGAGCCTCAATGTCATAGTTTGCTAATTTGCCATTATATGAAAGATTCTCACTAGCGAAGGCTATTTAGTTGTTGGAAGGAAGCCACAACCTTTTAGATGGGCCACCTTACATTTTATTTGTGTACTTAAAAATGAATATATTTTTGAGGTTGTACTACCATCGTTTTGACTTAGTGGTTAGTATCTTGAGTGTCTCACACTTTTAAGTGTGTCATATTCCCTTTCTAGCTCTTCAACTCTAATTTTCTGTCTGAAATTGTCTTGTGTAGGTACTAATTAATTATTGTTATCTATTCTGGTTTCTAAGTTTGGCTTAACATCATTAAGTCATTGTGATTGTTATCTTTTCTTGATCTATGGTTAAGTATTGAAGTCCTCATGATTTTGACCATTTTCTTAAATGTATTTTTTTCCTTGCATAGAAAATAAAAGAGTTATAAACGAATGACAAGAAAAGTACAACCAACTTTGTTTTCCTTAAGTCTTTCTTGCTATACAGTTGTAGTTTTTATGCATATCTTCACTCTTCGTATACAAGTTCTTTCAAAGTTTATGACTGATTGTCTTTATCACTTAAGGCAAAGATAAAGATTAGAGAAAAAGTAAAGAATGCTAAACTTTGCTTTCTATTAACTATCTATTTATCAGAATTTAAGTGTTTTGGCATATCTCTACTTCTTTATTATCAATATCTTTTTAGTGCTGGGCTCACTGTATTCTTCATTCATTTATCAATGTCCATATCATCAATTTAATCATGTTTTGGTTCAATAAAAAAGTTTGTCCTAAACATCTTTAGATATGCACTCAATACCAGTTAATTTTTTACCAATTAAATTTGCAGACATTGCAGTTCTCTTGTTTTCATGGGTAGATGTTTTTATCTTACATGTAGAAGATTGAGATTTTAGGTAGGGTGAGTATTTATGGATTTCATCTATAACTATTTCCTTTCCCCTTTTTTTTCTTTCAATGAAGAATAATCATTTACGGTTATTTTAAGAAAACTGTTTGAATTCTTGGAAAGCATGAGCTGCACATATACCTGCTTTTAGTTTGTATTTTGTCATTATTTAGTTCTCATATTTTATAATAGTCATAACCACTTGTGTTTTGCATTTTTAAGAGCATATCTAGAATTATTTTGATGTGGAAAAATTATTGTTCCAATTTATTAGCTCTATACGGCAACTGCTTTTTTAACATGAATTCTGTGAGTTGTGGTACAGGATACCTTGTGTATCTGCAGTTTTCAGCTCTGATGGAACCATGCTAGCTGTGACATCGGAGAAGGGTGTAACCATTTATGACACAAGAGAGGGATCTGTGATCCAGTCTGTAAATGTTGCTGGAGTCAAAGCAGCTGCATTTTCTCCCAAGGGTACCTTTTTGCAAACTTTTGAACCTCCAACTCAGGCACAGAAGAATGTAACACTCTGGAATGTTGCATCTGGAGCTGTTGTTTTTCAGCAGTCTCAGAAGACCTTTTCAAAAGAAGTTTGGTATGGCTAAGTCTCTGAGTATTTTTTGCAAATCCCAGCAGCACACATTCTTTATTTTCTCAGATGCAATCAACTACAATGTCCTCACCTTTATTCACACATTTCGGTTAGGAATTATATGTAGATTTGGACAATCGATAGCTCTTTTCAGTGTACTTATCTCACACAGAGATGCACATACATGATACACTTGCATGTATGCATATAAGTTTGTTCGTGTGTCTAAATTCTCTGGAAAATTTCTTAATCGTTTCTTCAGGCCAATCATTCAGTTTAGCAATGATGAGAGTGTGGCATGTCGCACAGTCACAAATGAGGTACATTTTTTTGATCCTATGGATTTTGCAAAAGGCATTGTTGAAAGACTACGCCTTCCTGGAGTAAGCACAGCACGACTTGCTGCTTCACCTGCAACTCATGTTGCAGCATATGTACCGGAGATGAAGGTGATGATTAATAGATAATGCAATCCTTTGGCTTGTTTTTTCTTTAATTTTGGTGACATAAATAGTCTTGTGTTTCAATGGGTTTGTTTGCTTTTGTGGTAAGAAAGAGGAGAAGATTGATGCCTGGTATGCAAAACATGAGTCCAATGTGAAGTTTAGGAATTTGTTATCCAAGCAGGGACAATCATACTAACTTGATTCTGTGAATCTTTGTAACCCAGTTGAGATGTAAGGTTCAATATGGTAGTCGTATGTTCACATAAGAAGTTGAAATACTCTTGAGTCGTCATGATATCTTCATCATGATTGTGTCATATCACATGGGTTTATGAGCGATTGGTAGATAATCCTCTATTCCATGATTATAGTCGATTAGTCATTTGGGCTAGTCTTGGCTGGGATAATCCAACACATGGCTATGTGAATAGATCACTTAAGGCCTTTTGATCAATCCCAATCTCGAGGATTTCTGTAGTTGTTCCACTTCCCAGAAAACTAGTGGTAGTTTTTCAAGTGGAAGAATGAACAACATGAGCACATCTTCCGAGCCATCTGCTCTCAACATGAGTATAAGTGTAGTTGAATAGTCAAGGGGGTCTAGGAATGAATTTGAAGAAGAGAGGTCTTCAAAGCAAGAAACAGCCTAAGGGCTACTTACGTTAGCAAAATGCAATTGCAAAGCAAGACACAGCCTAAGGGCTACTTACGTTAGCAAAATGCAATTGCAGCAAGGAAGTCTTTAGAATAGGAGCTTATTTAACATACAAAAACAAGAAATTGTCAACAATTGTATGGCACAAAAAAAAATTCGATATACAGAAGCGCAACAAATTACAACAATACAGCTTTAAGAGAAAAAATAAAATGCAAGATTTGAGTTGGAGTAAAATGCTTTGCATATTCATAGATAGTAGAGAGGGCGAAAAAGTAGCACCATGGTGTTAAAGAGAAGAGACATGAGACTTAGGACAACCTTTTACCAAGGACCTTCAACACTCGATCCAACTTGGATTCTATGAATCCTATTATAGCCTCCACTTTTGCATGGAAAATATCAAACAATATAGTATGTAGAGCTTTTCTAAAGAGCTTTAGTGTACAGATATGGAAAAGGGAAAAATGCAAGAGTAAAACATATATCAAGGAGGAATCTTGAGGCTTTTTACCAAGAAACATTTGGCTACAACTCTTTGTTGGAAACAATGTCAGAGTAGCACAAAACCCTAGATTCCAGCAACCCTAAATTTTGGGTACTTAGCCAAATTTTGGTCACAGAAGATAAAATTTTTTTACTAGCTCATCAGATAGAGCTTGAAAAGAGCTTTCGTTTGGTATATAACATTCAGTTATCAGAGGTCCAGATTGGGAGGAAACCTTAAACCTAGTTTCTGTCAAAAAAGGGATTTTTACATATTTGGATACCTCTCAGCCTGTACATCAAGGAAAGCACTCTCAACTGTCTATCTGATGGAGCAGTTGACTGATCGCAGCAGATTAAAGCAAGAAAAACAATTTTAACAATGAGAAAAGCTAATTGCAGCTTATTAGGTTTTCGCAAATATTATGCCTAGCTTTTTGCTTTTCTAGAAAAGCTATCGTGGGGGCAGCAAGATTACTATATAAAGACCTATGGGGTCATTATTTGATCATCCAATCATCCAAGGATCTCAAGGAGTGCTCAAGGCATACTTACTTGGAGGAAGTCTTCTAGACTTGGAGGAGGTCTGCACTACCTTTGGTGAAGCATTGGAGGAGATTTTGGCACCCAACCATCAGCATCTTGCCTGAGTTATTGTGAGTAGCAAGTCTAATTTCAGTTTCTCACTTGCTAATTCATTAGTTTCTGATTTAGGGTTTCTGAAAAATTAGGGTTCGTTGTAAAACAGTTCTAAATTGTTCATATTCACTCCACTCTCACACAATACTTTCTACATACCTCTTAGGCACTATACACACAAAGTCTTGTATCTAGTTCCCAAATTTTTGCCTAGATTCAGATTTTGTTTCTAATTTCAATGGACATTCAGTTTTGTATCATCTATACACATTGTAATTTGACATTAATATAAAATAGTGTAGGTAAGCATTCTAACTTACTATTAAGAAGAAGGAGATAAAAAAGAAGGAGATCAAAAAGAAGGAGAAGAAAAGTTAACAAGCTAAGAAAGAAAGTAAGTTTTCTACTCCTAAACCTTCTAGTCCTTGCCTATTACTTCCTTTATACCCAAAGGAAAATCCGCTACTACATCTACTTCAAAGAAAGGAATTTGCCATTGCTGTAAGAATCCAAGTCATTTCATAGCAGAATGCAAAAAGAGGATTTATAATGAAAAGAAAAAAGCATCGGGTAATAATGTAGAAGACGATTCAAAACCTAAGTCTTCTAAGGAAGAATCTTATGCATGTGTTAGCATTGAAGAATTAGTTTTTGATCAGCAAGCATTAAACGCAATCTCTGATAATCCTTGGATTTTTGATTCTGGAGCTACTAAGCATATGACAGGTTGCAGAAAGGTATTTTCTTCTCTTACTAACTCGTGAGGAAGAAGAGTGACCATTGTAGATGGTCATGATTCGGATGTTGTAGGTGTTGGAGAAGTAAACCTTAAGTCAAGAGCAGGTGGAAATTTCACAATTTCTAATGTTCTATATGTTCCAGAAATGAAGAAGATTTTGCTCTCTATATCTACTTTCTTGTTAGATGGTGTTAAAGTTGTTTTTAACAGAGATTCATGTCAGATCCTCTCAGCTAATGAGGAGCATTGTCTACTCCAAGTGGCAAGTTTGTGTTATCCAAAATTAGTCATGCTAATGTTACTAGGTCATCTACACCTAAGGAGAATATGAAGTTATGGCATGCTAGATTTGGTCATATCAGTTACACAACTCTCAAGCACATCAAAGATCATAGAATGATAGAGAGTTTGCCTACTTTTGCTTTACTAGATGACGCAGAATCATGTGAAAGATATCTTGAAGGAAAGCTTCACAAACTTTCTTTTAAGAAGAATGGATACATCATGGCCACAAGGAAGTTGCAAATCATACATTCAAATGTGAATGGTCCTATGAGAACGGATTCCATTTAAGGTTTCAGGTGTTTCGTTACTTTTATTGGTGATTTCTCAGGATATTCATGGATTTATGATCTTAAAGTAAAGTCAGAGGTCTTTCCTGCGTGCAAGAAGTTCTTAGCTGTGGTTGAAAATGAAAGTCAATAAAACATTCAGATTTTCAGAAGTGATAGAGAAGGAGAGTACGTGTCAAAAGACTTTATAAGTCTTTTCTTGAAGACAAAAAATCTCTCATCAACTCACTATTGCTTATATGCCAAAACAGAATGGTATTGCGGAGAGAAAGAATAGGATACTTGTTGAGATGATATGTAGTATGATGTCATCCGAAAAGCTTTCTCCCAAGTTTTGGTTTGATGGAGTACATACAACTAATCACATTCTCAATAGGTCTTCCACAAAAGCTTTAAAGGTTATCACACCTTATAAAGCTTATTATGGGAAGAAACCCAATGTGAGTTACTTCAAATTTTTTGGTTCTTCAGCTTATGTTCACATTGAGAAGAAGGATCGTGATAAGCTTGATATAAAAGCCATTAAAGCTGTGTTTATTGGTTATGCTATTGAAAGCAAAGGATACATATTCTATGTTCCAGAAACAGATAATATCCTACTCACACAATGCATATATTTCAAAAAGTTAGATTTATGATAAGAAGGTAGAGATCTGAGATTTCATAAAAGCATATGATTATGCATTTTTTCGAAGGAGTTTGGATTCTTACATTCAACCATAGAAGGGGGTGATAAACCTTCTCAAACCCTAAAAGATGCGCTTGATAAAGATGAAGAGAGAATTTCATTATCGACATCAGTACCTAATCCATCATCAATACCTCTTGATGTTCCAACTTATGAAGTTGGAGAAGGTTCTAGAGTTCCAAAAGAAAGAGATACTAAAGAACTAGAAGAGATTTCACCATTTTTCAAGAATACTTCGAGGTGGTTATATCAAACTTGGAAGGACAGCGGTATAAAGAACTTCACAGGACGAACCCGAAGTCAGATGAGAGAGAAAAAGTAGATCATGTAAATTATGCAAAACATTTTGAGATTCATAATATTTTAGCACTAACTTGAGTTGAGAATGCACCAACTAATGTTAAAGATGCACTAGAAAGTCTTGTTTGGAAGAAAGCTATGCAAGAAGAGATTGATTCAATTCATAAGAATCAAACATGGAAGTTTTACAAATTACCAAAAGGTAAAAAAAGCAAATGATACCATTGACAAGTATAAAGCAAGGTTAATAGTCAAAGGTTATGCACAAAAGAAAAGAATTGATTATGATGAGACTTTTGCACCTACTTCTAGAATGACAATAGTTAGAGGCTAGAGCAATACTTTCTCTTGTTGCATGCTTTGGGTGGAATGTATATCTGTTAGATATCAAAACTGCCTTTCTTAATGGTGATCTTCATGAAGATGTCCATTGTCTACCTTCAACAACCAGAAGGTTTTGAAGAAAGAGATAAAGAACATTTAGTATGCAAGCTTATTAAAGCTTTGTATGGTTTAAAGCTGGCATCAAGACCTTGGTATGAGAAGATACATCTTTATCTTCTATCTATTGGTTTTGAAAACTCAGATGAAGCTCATACTGTTTAAGCAAAGAAAGATGTTTTTATTATTATTATTCTTCTTCTTCTTCTTCTTCTTCTTCTTATTATTATTATTATTATTATTATTATTATTATTATTATTATTATTATTATTATTATTATTATTATTATTATTATTATATATGATGATGTTATGATCATGTCAGGTTCCAAGGAATCAGACCTTTAGCATTTTAAAGCACAACTTAAGCATATATTTCATGTGAATGATTTAGGTATTTTGCATTATTGTCTTGGGATTGAGTTCAAATACAGAAATAAGTGTATCTACATAACTCAACAGAAATAAGTGTATCTACATAACACAACAGAAATACATTGAGAAATTATTAGAAAGGTTTGAGATGACATATTCCAAGCCTATGCAAACACCAATGGATGTTAATGTGTCATTATAGGCAGAAGCAGATTCAGAATCTTTTGATGCTACTTTGTATAATCAAGCAATTGGTTTCTTGATCTGTTTATGTAATACATTTCCTGACATTCAGTTTGTAGTTTCTCAAGTATCCAAGTTCATGTAGAGTCACCTCAAGATTGAGTGGAAATCAATTAAGAGAGATATTTTCAGAGATCCAAAGTTTTACAAACATCCGAAGTTTTGCCCATAAAGCTATTGGGGGGGCAACAAGATTA
>CM035406.1:46072551-46087551 GCA_020310875.1 Ceratopteris richardii | reverse complement strand
ATATCTATTCTTCTGTATGATTGGACAAAAGATGTCCCTGATGTCAGGAAGGATTTTCATTTCTACTCCTGTTAAAATAGATATATTGTACATTCTGTTACAAATACAAATCCAAAATAACTTGGAAAAATTCCAACATAAGCATCTGAACTCCTTTTTCACGGAGGCAGGGAGGAAAGGGAGGTGGGACAGAGGAGGTGGGATGAGTGGGGCAGCGGGGTTGACTCAGAGAGTGGATAGCAAACCAGGTTGGATGGCAGGTGGTTTTTATGGTTGGGGAAGGGGGAGGGAAATGTTTTCCTGTTTTGAAGAGGTAAGATATCATCAAGTCTAAATGACTGCAAATGCTTACCAGGGATCACCTGCCAGTGTAAAGATTTATGAAAGAAGAAAAATGAGTCAGGGTGATGAAGTTGCAAGAAGAAGCTTCTACAAGTCCTCAAGTGCCCAGTTGCTTTGGAATATTGGATCTACAGGACTTTTAGTTTTAGCCCAGTCCGATGTTGATAAGAGCAATCAAAGTTATTATGGGGAGGCACGACTGCATTACCTAAGGAGTGATGGGAGCTATGAAGGGCTTGTTCCTCTGAGTAAGGATACTCAACTATTTTCATTCTCTCTTCTGACAATTGTTCAGAAAGCGATATACAATTTAGACTGTTTTCATGAGTTTAAACATTGAAGAATGTTTCTTGTCTGATTTTGCAGGTAAGGATGGACCTGTGCATGATGTACAGTGGTCTCCAACGGGCAGAGAGTTTCTAGCAGTTTATGGATGTATCCATGTTGTCGAGTAACTTCTATAATTGCAGTTTTAAGCCATGTTTTGCTGATTGGAAGGAGCTTGGGATGTTTTTCTTAACTTAGCTAACAGTTATGCCTTCTCGTGCAACTCTATATGATGATAGATGTAGAGTTATCCACAATTTCAAAAGTGGACCCTACAATACTATTCGCTGGAATCCACATGGGAGATGTATCCTCTGATATAATTATGCATGGTCCTATATATTTGCTTATGCTTATTTTTCAAAACCATTTTTAAGGAGGCTTATTCTTTGTTTTCGTTACATGCTTGTTTAGTTTTCTGTCTTGCTGGCTTTGGAACTTTGCCAGGTGACATGGTGAGTTTTAGAATCTGATTGTCCCAATCACCTTTTTCTTTAATTTTGTGTGCAAAGTAAAGTGTTTGTTGTTGCATTAGGCCTTCTGGGATCGCACTGATTTAAGCTGTTTGGGTAGCACAAGAGCAGAGTGCACAGTTACTTGTGAATGGTCATCTGATGGCCGATACATCTTGGCTGCAACAACAGCTCCACGGCTCCGAGTTGATAATGGGTAATCCCATAGATCAGATATGATTCAGCACGATTGAAGTGATCTCTGTGTTGGCATATGTGAATTCATAATGAGTACTTATTATGTGTCAGATCTCAAAAGCATTTGCAAATAGTGCTTTATGTTGTTCTTGATGTGTTCATGCCTCCATGTGCACGTCCTATGAAGCTAAAGTTTGCAAGGTCAGACATTGCTGATTCAATGAAGCTACATATTTAGATCAGCCTATGAAGGTACAAGAAATTAGGTTGACACATGGGTGTCGGGATTCAGAATATTTTGGGTTTTGTTTTGCTTAAAATTTCTGAAGAGTTACTGGTTAGTACCTTATGTCACATCAGATTTTACGTCCTTCTTACAGGAAAGAACTACCATTTCCATCAGTTAATTAAAAATTTCAGCCTAGAAGCCTACGAGATGCATTTATATGAAGAGCATATAACTATGGTCATCAGATGTTCTAGATAACACTCACTGTGGGTATTATATACAGTGGCCATCTCATTTACGAAGTTGTGAGAGAAGCCACACATTTGGTATTTAGATTTGATAATACCTTGGCTTTTCCTAGGAAATTAAGTCATATATTTATGTTTTGCACGTGCTTTCTCTGCTGTTATGGTCATTGATGTACAGTATCAAAGGCAAATAAAGTTCTTTCATGCTTGTTGATATTGTTTATTCTCTTGAAGTTTGAGATATCAAGACTATTCTTGTCATCAAAATTGCCTGCACTAATAGCTGGCGGGATAAATTGTAGGGAAATAGATATTTGGTAAATCTAATTGTGTAGATGTAAGTTAGTTTGAACATTTCATTGTATATATCATTGAGCATATTGATAAATTTATATCATAGGTAATTTTTAGAATTAGGTAAAAAAGATGAAAAATGATATTTACAGCTGTGGTAAATGAATCATATATTCATAAAGTACTTGAAGAATGCAATCCAAAAACTCTTTCCATAAAAACATTAAAATCAGCCTCAAAAGTCAAACCCCAATTTCTGGTAAAAAAGTCAACAGCAGCTTATAAACTCAATAAAATTGATTCAACTTACTTAAAATTTGGTCCAAACTTGATGACATGGATAAAAGAAAGTCCTGCACCTAAATTCGGAGTTTTAACATGAAAATTGCTACGTCACTTTTTATACCATCTCACCATCCCACGCCTTGCTTTTGGCTCTTTATGCATGAGCTTTTTCGGAGTAACTTTATAGAAAAGCAACTGCCCTTGTGTGTGCTATATAAACATGTGCTTGCTTCTCATAATCATCAACTCAAGAGTGAGCTACTCTCGCATACTCTCTTTTAGGAGGTGTTCTCTCTCACACCTTTTCCCTTACCCACACTCGCTCTCATTGGTACTATATGAGTTGTGAGTATATTTCTTTTGTATTAGTTGGAGCATATCATCATTTTGTGCATCTTTATCATGAATGGAGCATTATAATTTTTTTACGTTACTTTTTGTAATCTCTTGTGTGTGTTCTCTTGTTTATGTGTGTATATTTTCTTATGTGTGCTATGCTTGTGTTTATTGTGGCTAACATAAATTGGGTGCGACTCGTTGTAAACTGCCTTGAAACACCATTATAGGGAAAAGAATGGGTGATTTGTTCACTAGCAATCTATTCTATGTCATTGAATCAGACTTTTATTATGGTACATGAAAGATCTTTACCATTCTTAGAAATGGTGAACCAAAGTCACATTCCTACTTTGGCATTCAAGCATTAATAAAATTAGTTGTTGAAAAGGTAATTTTTGGATGAAAATTGTAATATAGCAGTAATGTGGGATTTCTGCGCCAAAATCTTGCATTTCTACACCGAAATCTATACCTCTAGAGATGGTCATGGATAAAGAACATTATATGAATACCTCTTGAAGATCAGCCAAGTTTGCTTTTGTCTATGAATATGAAGTATGTGGCTGTTTCTTAAGGTATGTATAGTATGTGTAAAATTTGATAAAGATTAAAACATACGGTTTTTTATTCTGATGGTCATTTTCAGCATCAAGATTTTCAAATACAACGGGTCTCTCTATTATGAGAAGAAATATGATAAACTTTTTCAGGTTAGCTTTATGTGCTTGTATTCTATTTTTCTTTCTCCAGCTTAGTTTGCATGTGCACACATTATTATTGATTCTTTATCACAAATACAGAAGGAAAATTTAATTCATTGTACCCAAAAGGAAATCTCAGGAAGGATCTTTAGAAAAAAAACTGGTGTATATTCTGATGCATAAGTACTGTTTTTCCAGCACATGTCATCATTTATGCACAAACTCTGTTTTATGTTTTGATTCTAACGTTGTTTTGGACTTTTCAAGGCTGAGTGGAGACCAGCTGCTGTTGGTTTCTATGAAGATAGACCGGCCTCCCCTCAGGTGTCAGGAGAGAAGAACAAGGAGAAAGGTCAGCTATCTTTTATTCTGTGTATGTATCTATGTATGTATGTATGTCTGTATGTTTGTATGTATGTATGTATGTATGTATGTATGTATGTATGTATGTATGTGTGTGTGTGTATGTGTGTGTGTGTATGTATGTATGTATGTATTATTCTTTCATACATGCATGCATACATGTATGTATGTATGTATGTATGTGTGTGTGGGGTATGTGTGTGTGTGTATGTATGTATGTATGTATGTAATGTATGTATGTATGTATGTATTTATGTATGTATGTATGTATGCATATTTTTGTGTGTGTGTATATGTATGCATGTCTGTGTGTGTAAACATATGTATGTATGTTGCCAGTTAAGGGTGGACCACTGGGATAGAGATGCCATTCACTGTAGATAATGAAAACACTATACGGTGTGAGAATTGAGTACGACAAGAGGGAAGGGGGAGAGAAGTAGAGCTGCAAAGGGTACAAAGACGAGACAAAAACAAAACAAGATACGAAACAGTAACTGCAGATAAAGAAACTAGTACATGAGCTCCACTTTACTTTTCTCAAAGGAGGCACATGCACCACTCTGTGCAGGATGGGGCTCAAGCCTCAGAGGCAAGTGATGTTGGAGTTAGACGTCTGCGGAAGCACGCGAACAGCACAAGGAAGAAGAAGAAGCTTGGAGCACAACACACAAGACTGAATGTATTACTAGAGAATGTACAAAGATAAGTAGCCCATTAGGGCAATAGGCGTATATACAAGCCGGGGGAAAAAAACCTCCTAAAGAGGGAAAAAAGTGCCCCGGCGGTCCTAGAGTGTTCACACACATCACTACCTAAATATATCAACAAATCCCCCCTGAGAGTGATGCGGTGAACAAGGAGCTGGCACTCATGTATAAGGAAGTGCCAAGCTATGTGGAAATCACTCCACAAAAGGAAGTAAGCCCAAAGCTTTGCGGAAAGCTTCAAACTTCTCCCTAGGCAGAGCCTTCGTGAAAAGGTCTGCAATGTTCTCCTGCGTGGGCACATATGCCAAGCTGAGCAAAGAACCTCTCCCTGACATAGTGATAATGCACTTCAATGTGCTTAGTGCGAGCATGGAACACAGGGTTCTTCGCAACTGCCAATGCGCTCTGACTGTCAGTGAAGATGGTGGTGGCAGAAGACTGGCCAACACCCAAATCAGCCGTAAGGCGTCTGAGCCACACACACTCAACAGTCGCTGTGAAAGCTTCCCTATACTCAGCCTCACAACTGGAAGTGGCCACAGTAGGCTGCTTCTTGCTCAACCAAGATATACATGCGCTACCAAGCATGAAGCAAAAACCACTGGTCGACACACAAGTGTCATAGCAACCAGCCCAATCTGAGTCAGAAAAAGCATGCAAATCTGGCGGTAGTTATCCCCCCTTGGGATAAAACAACCCAAGTAGTCGAGTACAACTCAAGTAGCGAAAGATGCGCTTAACCGCTTTCCAATGCGTGACTGCTGGCAATGCATAAACCTGCTCATCTGTGAGACAACAAACTGAATATCTGGCCGAGTAATGCATAAGTAAATCAAGCATCCAATAGCCTGCTGATAGAGAACAGCATCAAATGCATCTCCAGCATCATGAAGACTCAATCGTAAACCTGTCTCCATAGGAGTGGCAATAGGCTTACAGTCTTCAAGGCCAAAACGCTGCAATAATGTGTCAATATATTTCGTTTGACACAAAGCCATTCCACCATCAACGTGCATAAACTGAATGCCCAAATAGTGATGCAAATGCCCCAAATCAGACATCTCAAATGAGGCATGCAAATCAGCCTTAAAATTAGCAATATATGTCTCAATAGGACCAGTGAGAAGCATGTCATCAACATAGACAACAATGATCAGAAGCACATCATTAGCACGTTTAACATATAAGGTGCTTTCAGTTGGATTGTTCTCAAAACCATGTGCAATCAGATAGGCATGTATCTTCTCATACCAAGCACGTGGTGCTTGCTTTAAACCATATAATGCCTTCTTTAACTTGCAAACCTGGTTTTCATGCCCTTTTTGCACAAAGCCACGGGGCTGAAAAACATACACTTCTTCATGCAAGTCACCGTTCAGAAATGCTGTTTTAATGTCCAACTGATGTACATTCCAACCATGATGGGCTGCAAGTGCACAAATGCTCCGAACAGTAGTCATACGGCATGTAGGTGCAAAGGTCTCATCAAAATCAATGCCTCTTTTTTGTGCATAACCCTTTGCAACAAGCCTAGCCTTATACCTGTCAACTGTACCATCAGGTTTACGCTTCAGCTTGTATACCCACTTAGTGCCAATGGCCTTCTTGCCAGGAGGCAAGTCACATAAAGACCATGTACCATTCTTCATTATAGCATCATATTCAGATTGCATAGCAGCCATCCAATTTTCTGAATTTTGTGCTTCATCAAAAGAAACAGGCTCATTCTCATCACAGAGACTAGATGCAGCCATAGCATAGCAATCTGATGCAAAGGAGGCACTATGAGAGCCTGAACGAGTACGATATGACAAAGGTGCATCTAATTTGCTGTCACGCAAAGTCTGCACCAGCCATTTTGGCATAGTTTTTGCCTGCTCAATATCAGCTCTCTCATATCAACAAGTGCATCATGTAAATCTGCATCAGAAATGGAATGATCTCCATCATCATATGAAACCTGCAAAGGCTGAGAAATTGCCTCATTAGGACCAGCACTAGCCTGTCCACCTGTAAAAAGAGGAATCAAAGTATCATGCATGTCTTTGGAGCTAACAGATGTCTCCTTAGTACATGAAAGCAATGGCTGAATAGCATCTTCCACAAAGACAACATCACGGCTAACCAGAATGCGTTTAGTCTGTGGATGATACAGACGATAGCCTTTACTTTCAGAACTGTACCCAACAAAAATACATTTTACTACCTTATCATCCAATTTTCTGCGATGTTGTTCAGGCACTAATGCATATGCCAAACAACCAAAAACACGCGATGAGCAACAGATGGCTTTCGGTCATGCCAAGCCTCATATGGAGTGATAGACTGCAACGCTTTAGTGGGACACCTGTTCAGTACATATGCTGCACACATGACAGCCTCAAGCCAGAAACTATGTGGTAAAGCCTGACTTTTGACCATGCACCTCGCCATCTCCATGAGTGACCTGTTCTTTCGTTCAGCAACTCCATTCTGTTGGGGTGTATACGGCACTGTATATTCCCCCTCTCGATCAGAATGGAGGGTGCCCATTTTACATGCTGACAGATTTTCAGCCAAAACCAAAAACTGTTTGAAGCACATGAACACTTCGGACTTTGCTTTGAGTGGATATACCTATGTATGCCTGGAAAAATCATAAATGAAAGTCACGAAGTAAAGGTAATTTCCAAAAGAGGGTGTCTGCATAGGACCACAGACATCACTATGTACAAGCTGCAATTTCTGCGTAGCCCGAACTGAACCATCTTTTGGAAAGGAAGAACACTGCATTTTTCCCAAAATACAGCCTTCACAAACATGTTTTCCAGGTGCCTCAAGTTTGGGCAAAGAGGACACCATTTCGGATTTCTGCAGGCGTAACATACTAGCAAAATTCAGATGACCAAAGCGTGCATGCCAAAGCTTTGCATCTAACATAGCCTGAGAATCATGAACTGCACATGTCGAATCATTCATAGATCTTTCATAGTCTATGAGCTTATACAACCCACGACATAAAATGCCAGAAGCAATAATCACATCTCCATTTGAGAGATCATGGACTGTATGTTGGGGATAAAGGCCCCAAGGACTCTCCTTTTGTATATTTTGACCCTTTCATGTGAAAGCTCTCTTCGAGAGCTTTCCAGACATATTTTTGTTGTATTTTTTGGACCCCAAATTGGGGAGTTATAGGCATTTACATTATTTTTATGACTTTTGGTCATTGGCCATGTGTGAACATGCCCAAATGACCTAAAAGTCACTTATCAATAAGACTTGGTCACAAATCTCTCATAACTTGATTGGGACTTCTTCAACTTCAGCTTCTCCATCTTCTTCTCCAAATTTCTGTGCAGGTTTCTCTCTCTACTTTCTCTCTCCTCACGCAGCAGCCCACTCCCTTGGCGTTTGGAGCAACCGAGCACACCACGACGTAGCTCTCCGCGGCCTCTTTCAACTGGTATCAGAGCTTTGAGCTGTTCCATCGCGACAAAGTTGCTCAAACTGTTTTTCTACTTCAGCCTATGTTGAGCTTAAGGTGTTTTCTTGCATTTGGGAGAATTTCATCGCGAAAAACCTTCCTTTTTCGCGATAGAAGGGCTGTTTTTGGAGGATTACTTCAGCCCGGAGCAAAGCTGAAGCAAATTTTGTGCTTTTTAGAGAGTTTCATCGCGAAGAATCTCTTCTATTCTTCTTTTTGTATCCCCACAGGTCTTTTTCAGCATCCACATTGCTGATTTTTTCATCTACAGGTCTTTTGTGGCAGAAATTCTCTCATTTTTCAAGTGGGAGGACATGCACAAAGATTGAGGAAGTGCATACTTGCTGGAAACTTATTACAGTAGGTCATTTCTCTGATTTTACAGGTCATATTGCTGCAAAAATTGGGGCTTTTGTGAAAACAAGCACCCATTGCCTTGGTTTTACATCTATGTATGCCTTTTGTGGTTGAAAAACAACAAATTTGTTGTTTTTGATGCAATTACAGCTTGCTGGAATTCTCTGAAATTTTCTGCAGAAAATTTCAGAAATTGTTTTTTGCAAGTTTTGAACAGTTTTTGGGCTTAATTTCTCAGCTATAGTCTCCTAAGGTAATTGAGCACAGGACAGCAGGTGAATTTTACCTTTTTGGTGAAATTTTGAAGCTCTTAGTGTGCAAACATGGCCTCTACCTCCTCTGATGTCAAAAGCTTGTTTGAGATCAAGAGATTTGAAGGTAATGGTTTCGATTTGTGGAAAGAGAGAATGTTGGGCATCCTCTTTCTTAAAGATTGTGAAGGGGCTCTTGAGGAAGTCAAGCCTGAAGATATGACAGATGCAGCATGGATGAACCTAAACAAGAAGGCCATCACTTACATCAAGATGGCTGTATCAGATGAAATCTAGGCCTTACAACTGCTTTTGAGGTATGGGAGAAGCTGAAAGCCACTTATGAAAATACCACGCCTGTAAATCAAGTGCATCTTATGCGTAAGCTAGTGTGTATGCAGCTTGATGAGTCAAAAAGTGCGGCTGAGCACTTATCTTTGTTTACAGGTACTCTTTCACAATTGCAGGACTCTGGATTACCTCCATTTGATGATAAGCTTAAGGCCATCTTCTTGTTGATGACCTTACCTGATTCGTGGGAAACATTGGTTGTTTCACTTTCGAATAGCCCCAGTCTTACCTTTGATGGTGTAAGGGGTTCTATTTTGAATGAGGAAATCAGGAGGAAAGCTAGTGGAGAGGGCAGTGGTTCAGCCAATGTGGCTAGAGGAAGAACAAAAAAGACAAGTGAAAATGTACAGAGGAACAGGAGCAAAAGCAAAGGCAAGGCTGAAGTGACTTGTTATCAATGTGGTAGGAAAGGTCACAAGAAGCTTGATTGCAGATTCTATAAAGCTGAACTAGAAAGAAAGAAGAACATAGGTGACAGGAAGAAAAAGGACACCAAGAATGAAGCACATGATACCTCAAAGGACAAAGACAAAGAGAAGGCCAATGTGGCCTCTAGTGTCATCATTGAGGAGCTATCAGATGCAGAAGATATACTTTGTGCTACTATGGAAGCAGAGCATGCTGAAGTTATTGATCCTTCTATTAATATTCATGCACAAGATATGCAGATCACAAAGAGGGATTTGATTGATGCCTTGCTTACTGTGAATGATGCTTTGTCACAAACATGGATTGTAGATTCAGGTGCATCGTTTCATGTAACTCCTATTAAGGAGTGTTTCACTACCTTTCATGCAGGCAGCCATGGACATGTATATCTTGGAAATAACCATGCTTGTTCAATTGAAGGTATTGGCACAGTGCATCTCACAGTGGATGGTACCAATGAGCTGGTTTTGCATGATGTAAGGTATGTACCAAGCATCAAGAAAAGCTTATTGTCTGTTGGGCAAATGGATATGCATGGATATAGTACCCTCTTTGAGAAGGGGTCATGGAAGCTTATCAAAGGCTCTAGGCTGATTGTTAAAGGTACAAAGAAAGGGACTCTTTATTGCTTGCATGGTAAAGCCTTGCTGGGCAAGTTTATTGCTTTGGCTGAAATCCATTCACATATGGAATTATGGCATAAAAGGCTTGGTCACATGAGTCAAAAAGGCCTTGATAAACTATGTAATTTGGACAAGTTTGATGCTAAAGGCTCAAAACTTGATTTTTGTAATGAATGCCAATATGGTAAGCAAGTAAAGAATTCTTACTACTCTGGTGTCTCTCGTAAGTCTAATGTGCTTGATCTTGTTCATTCTGATGTTTGTAGCATGCCCACAAAATCTATGGGGGGTGCTCTTTACTTTGTTTCTTTTGTAGATGATTACTCTAGGAAGCTTTGGGTATATTTGTTAAAATCTAAAGATGAAGCCTTTGCTGCATTTAAGAAATTTCATGCATTTGTGATCACTCAAACAGGTAGAAAGCTGAAATGCTTACGTACAGATAATGGGGGTGAGTTTATAAGTGCTGAATTCAATAGATTTTGTGAAAATCTTGGTATTAAGAGGGAGCTAATAGTCCCATACAGCCCCTCTTCCAACGGTGTGGCTGAAAGGTATAATAGGACTTTATGTGAGAGGGTGAGATGCATGCTGTCCACAGCTAATCTCCCTCATGGATTTTGGGGAGAGGCTTTGAAAACTGCAGTTCATGTTTGCAATCGATCCCCTCATATGTCCTTAAAAGGTGGCATTCCAGAAGAGGTTTGGTCTGGCAAACCAGCTTCATATGACCACCTACGCATCTTTGGTTGCGATGCTTTTGTGCATATAAGGCCTGAGTTGAGAAGCAAGTTAGATGCAAAGTCCATGAAAGGAATCTTCATGGGTTATGGAGATGAAGGTGAAATGGGCTACAGGATTTGGCTACCTCAACTCAAGAAGGTAATACGCAGCCGAGATGTTGTATTTAATGAGGCAAGGCTGCTCAAAAACAATTGTGCCTCTAAAGATGACCATAAAAGAGTCAAATTTCAGCATGTACAGCCACCAGTTAAATCTGATATGGACCCTCGGGATGCACCACATATGGCTGGAAATGACAATGAGCCCGTGGTTATTGAGCCAGATGATGCTGGACAGCAAAATGATGCTCCTGAAGGGCATATGCAGCCACCTATTCATGCTGAAAACAGGGCTGGAAATGATGTACAGCAGCCTGTTAACAATGAAGAAGTTAATGTACCTCCTGATGTAGATCCATTGCCTGGTAATGTTGATCATTGGGTAAGAAGATCTATACGTCCTAGGAGGCGAGTGAATAGATATGATCCCTCTATACATTATATTATGTTATCAGATGAGGGTGAGCCTCTTACTTATAAAGAGGCAAAGCTATGTGAGCACAAGAAGAAGTGGGAGTTAGCCATGCAGGAAGAGATAAAGGCCTTGCATGCAAATGATACTTGGGATTTGGTTGAGTTACCCAAAGGAAGGAAAGCCATTCCAAACAAGTGGGTGTACAAAATCAAAACTGTTGATGGCAAACCCAAGTATAAGGCAAGGCTGGTTGCTAAGGGATATGCCCAAAAAGAGGGCATTGATTTCCAAGAAGTGTTCTCTCCAGTGGTGAAAATGACCACTTTACGTGTGTTGTTTGCTCTCACAGCTTCCTTGGATTTGGAATTATTCCAAATGGATGTTAAAACAGCCTTTTTGCATGGTGATTTAGATGAAGAGCTGTACATGAAACAGCCAGAAGGATATGCCATTCCTGGAAAAGAGCATCTGGTATGCAAACTGAAAAGGAGCTTGTATGGGCTGAAACAGGCCCCAAGACAATGGTATAAGAAGTTTGATGCATTTATGCTCAAACATGGGTTTAAAAGAAGCCATGCAGATCATTGTTTGTACACGAAAAAGGATGAAGATGGCAGCCCAATTATTCTTGTACTGTATGTAGATGATATGCTGCTGGCTGGGAAGAAAAAGAGCACTCTGAATGCTCTAAAACAGCAGCTGAACTCTGCATTCTCAATGAAAGACCTTGGGGAAGCTGAGCATATTCTTGGTATGCGTATAAAAAGGGATAGACAGCAGCATACTTTGCAGGTATCCCAAGAAAAGTACATTGAAAAAGTGCTGGACAGATTTAATGTGGCTGATGCTAAGCCTCTTGGAGTGCCATTGCAGCAACATGTTAAGCTTTCCAAGGATGACTGTCCCAAAAATGATGATGCAGCCAGTTACATGAAGAGTGTTCCATATGCATCAGCTTGTGGTTCACTTATGTATGCTATGGTTGCCACTCGGCCAGACATTGCTCATGCAGTGGGAGTTGTTAGCAGGTTCATGGCTAATCCTGGTAGAGTTCATTGGGAGGCAGTCAAATCTATCTTGAGATATTTGAAAGGGACCAAAAGTAAATGCTTATGTTATGGAAAGGGTCCATTGGAGTTAAAAGGATTTTGTGATTCAGACATGGCAGGTGATGTGGACACACGCAAGTCCACAAGTGGCTATGTATACATCCTTGCAGGTGGAGCTATTTCATGGTGCTCTAGACTTCAGAGGATAGTTGCACTATCTACTACAGAGGCTGAATATATTTCAGCCACAGAGGCTTCCAAAGAAGCCATTTGGTTAGCTCGGCTCTGCAGTGAGTTTGGGATGCTTGAAAAGGCACCTCTTCTTGGATGCGATAGCCAGAGTGCCATATGTTTGGCAAAGAATGCCATGTTTCATGCTCGCACAAAGCATATTGATGTGAGATATCACTTCATCAGAGAGGTGTTGGAGGATGGCCTGATCACTTTGATCAAGGTCAATACTTCACAGAATCCTGCAGATGCTCTCACGAAGTGTCTACCCAAGGCACAACATCGGCTATGTATACAGATGGTGGGAGTTACTTAGCTTAAAGGAGCCTCCTTGGTCCTTTAAGTGGGAGGTTGTTGGGGATAAAGGCCCCAAGGACTCTCCTTTTGTATATTTTGACCCTTCCATGTGAAAGCTCTCTTCGAGAGCTTTCCAGACATATTTTTGTTGTATTTTTTGGACCCCAAATTGGGGAGTTATAGGCATTTACATTATTTTTATGACTTTTGGTCATTGGCCATGTGTGAACATGCCCAAATGACCTAAAAGTCACTTATCAATAAGACTTGGTCCCAAATCTCTCATAACTTGATTGGGACTTCTTCAACTTCAACTTCTCCATCTTCTTCTCCAAATTTCTGCGCAGGTTTCTCTCTCTACTTTCTCTCTCCTCATGCAGCAGCCGACTCCCTTGGCGTTTGGAGCAACCGAGCACACCACGACGTAGCTCTCCGCGGCCTCTTTCACTGTACACCTGTCATCAACGAATTTCACAACCAAGCCAATCTTGGCTAATGCAGAAACTGATAAGAGGTTCTTTTTGATCCCTGGCACAAATAAAGCATCTGACAAAGTGAAAGAACTACCATCAGCAGTAGTCAGAATGATCTTACCAACTCCCATAACAGGATAAGAGGAGTTATTGGCGCATGTGACAGTATTCCTGTAGGGGCAGGCTCGAGTGAAGAGAAGAAACTGCGCTGCGAGGTAAATGTTTGGTCGCCCCACTGTCAAAGTACCAAACATCTGAGTCTACTGCAGACATGCACTGATCATAAGAAGATGGGTAAAAACTGCAGACAGTAGTAAATGCCCATTCTTCTTCCTGCACAAGATTTGCAGACTCTGTTTTTGGTGTAGAGGCCTCTGCAACAACCATTCCAGCCTCTTTCTTCTTTGCCTCTTTAGCAGCCAGTTTTGGACAGTTCTTTATAATATGATCATTTCCTTTACAGTACTTGCAGAACAATTTCTTCTTTTCTGATTTCTTCTCATCTTTATCCTGGTTCTTCGATTGTGTAGCATTTGCAGATTTCTGCTTACTAGTAGAAGAGCTCCATTTTCCTTTGCCCTTTTGACTAGCCACGAAAGCTTGATCTGCAACACACATAATGGACCTGTTCTGCCTTGACTGATCTTCCTAGAGCAGAACAGAGACTAATTCCTCAAATGACAAGGCATTCGGATTGCCTTTCATCATCAACCGAAGAGTAGAGGCAAAACTCTGATATGAATCAGGAAGACCATTCAGAACGGTCTCCACAAGTGAGCTATCTGGTATAACCTCATCAGCAGAAATCAATTGTTCCTTCATGTCTTTGATCTTTGTAAGAAAACTGTCCATAGAATCACCTTCATTCATGTGCTCACTCTCTAATTGTTTTCGGAGGTAAGCAACACGAGCCTCATTCCTAGCCTGGTACAAAGTGGTAAGTGTATCCCAAGCATCCTTTGCTGTTCTGCAAGAGCGAATGTGAGGAATAATGGCACGTTTGACAGACAAAGCTATCAATGCATGTGCCTGGGCATCTCTGCCATCCCAACGAATCTGCTCTGCAGTAGGTGCAACAGAAACAGCAGCACGAACAGGAATCTACGGAATATCATCTTCGACACCATCTTCATCAGCTCCAACACCTGTATTTGCAATACCTGTCGTTATAGGTGTAACAGGACGTCTTTCAACACCCTGCACAATGTTCCACAATCCTTTTGCAACCAGTACATGTCGCATCATATAAGCCCATAATGGGTAGTTGGTACCATTCAACTTATCCTCAACAGCCAACATATGGAATACATCACTGCTTTCAGCCATGGCCGGTGACTAAAATACCTTGATGCAGAAAATTGACTCTATCTCAAAAAGTTGAACGGAATTGCCCAGACGAGTTCTGCTAGACCTGTAGCAGACTTCGAGACGCTTAAACTGGCGAACAGAAATTGGTATATACCTTTGGCACAAAAGAACGAAATACCCTGCACAAGCGTTGCGATAGTGCGTTCGGAGGCCGAAACGAGCTCAGAGCGCGATTTCGGCACCAAATTTCGTGCGAATCTGAGACTGCAAACGGAGGAGTGTCGACGGCGCCCTAGAAGAAGCGACGACCTGCTCTGATACCAATTGTTGGAGTTAGACGTATGCGGAAGCATGCGAACAACACAAGGAAGAAGAAGAAGCTTCAAGCACAACACACAAGACTGAATGTAGTACTAGAGA